>JAOTON010002229.1:600000-1057700 GCA_034440635.1 Lepas anatifera
AGTGCTTAAACATTAGAATACATTTCTTATTTAATTCACACGAGCCTGCTAATGCACTTTACAGATTTACGCTAACCCCAATATTTTCGGATTTAGGGGCCATCGATGCCCCGGTGCACAGTGATGCGGGAAGCCTGAAAAACGGGACGAAATTCATAGCTCAATAAATGATAATGATAGAGCAATGTTTTTGGGTTCAATTTGGAGCTCTCCATCAGGCGGCTTAAACAAGCACACACATTTTTTTCCTCTTAACTTTCCTTTTGCCAGGGGGTCGATTCTACCCCCTCTTTTATTTTTCGCGATGGGAGAAAAACGGCTCGGTTTAGCGCAATGCCGCGTTGCAAGTGCGAACCAGAATAAATTTGATATATCATGACGAAATTTCAATCCAAGGTCAGGTCAGGTCAGCGAGTTAGGATGTTATTTCTAAACCAATATAAGGCAATGTTTGTTCTCAGAACAAGGTTTACAAAAGCTTGGAGTAATTCGGTTTCTAGAGGAGTTAGGTCGGGTTTTTATACAACAGTCGAAAACTCTTGTAAATAAAAATCTAGAGCCGACATTCATTTTGAGGTCAAGTCCATAACATAGGCACCAGACCACCCATTGGCAACCATTGGATGCGCTACTTTATGCAGAGGCTATCGAGTGTTTATAATGGTTCTTACTGTGACTGTAGCTTTATCAAATAGTTACTTAGTCGCAAATCTGACCATTCGATACGCTGAAGGTAATAGCAAGGGAAACAATTCATATGATTTATCATTTGATTTAATGATTGGATTTTCCCAGTTGTTAGCCGGCAAACATTGGAAGTGAAAAATGCATTCTCATCTCGTATTTATTAGCATTGGAAACACATTTTGGGGAGCCTTGGGTAGTAAAACATCATCAGAAGATAACCACAGTTAAACATTAACAACCAAGAAACGCAAGAAAATATGCAACAAACGACTTTCTTCAAAATCCTAGACAGGTAGTATGTACAGCCGGTTCGATACTGATTGGTAGGTATTAGGCTGCGGTATATTGTAAAAATATCCTTTAAGTGATGGTCCTTCCCGGCACCATTGTTGACTCACCTGCTGCGTTTTAACTGGATGCATGAAATGACGTACGAAATACTACAAAAGGTTCAAAAATTCGGAAGTAAATGAGAAAAGACACAGCAAATCATCGGAATCGGCAAAAAAGTTTTGTTGTCCATAATTTTCCAAATTGACGTCTCATCCAGTTTGCACGGTCCAAAACTTAAAGAGCTGCTCAAAATCAATTACTAGAGACGAAACATCTATGAGAGGAATCATCGTTTTTAAGACATTTCTTAACACGCGCATTGCCAGGGGGCGGGTATCCACCCCTCCCCCTCGGGGTTTTTCGGAGATAACAGTAAAACGGCGGCGCGTAGCGCCGCTGTACTTAGCATACCTTTTCCCTCATCATTTTTACAACTTCTGTGAAAATTTTAAGGTTTGGTCATGTCACGTCAGATCACCAGTACAGGTCAAGTGACCTGACCTCAAAAAAAGTTTAAGATAAAATAAGTCGGAGCAGGGTGAACTTATCCAATTTAAACTCATATCACATAATGGGCCCACCGAGATCTCCAAAATATGTTCCGGTATTTTTTATATCGATGACCTAAGGTCATGTATGAGGCATGACCTCTCCATTGGAAATACATGGGAAAAGTGGTTTTTACTGTATAACTCAGTAACGGATAGTGTTAAAGAGTTTATTTTAGCCGCATGAGACCTGCCTTGGCTTTGTGGTTCTAATGATATACATTTTATATAGTTTGACCCTGACCTGACCTCAGGTCAAGGTCAAACCCCTGATTTGATCTAGCAAGGTCAAATTATGTATCATTCGATTCGGCTTGCTGCGAGGATTAATATACTTCAAGTTGTTTTGTTCTTTGCTCTATCTTTTCTTGTTCAGATGTAATGGCCGAAAAACCTAATTTACATGTTATCCCTATTTCGGCCTGTTTTGACCTATCGTGACCTTAAATGTGACCTGACAAAAGATGTTTTAAATATTTTCGATGGAGAAGCGGATGGGCTACTCAACACCGTTTACCGTTTTTCCTACCTATCGTGGTTTTTGAGATCTTAGGGGGGCGCGTACCCGCCCTTCTCCCCCTCGTCAAAGCGAAGGTGGCCCAGACCCCGTCAATGCGCGTATTAAACGAGCTGACACTCATACCTACCAATCACGGTGGAACCGGCTTTACATACATGACAGTGAGTTTTAACAGAGGGTGGGGGCCAAAAATAAACGGAAAATATGTTTAAAATATCATTTTAAAAAGGGAAAGAAAGTAAGTCGAAGTTAAAATATCAAATTTCTTGTTCACGGCCTGATGTTGCTGTGCTCTAATAACTATTGAACAACATGCTTTCGTTGTCTCAATTTACCCTCTTCCTTCGCAACTTTATTGCCTCCCTCAATTAGAGACCGACCATCAATACCGTTACGCATATTTTATTGTTTACCCCCTTCCCACATCTAAATGTGTCATTTGATTGGATAAATGAAATAATACGCGTCGATTGGTGGATGCCGGGCGCATCGATGCCACAACCGCCCGCCGACTACGGGTAGAACATGTGCCCACTAAAACTGACATAACTTTTTTCCGCCGTCGGTTGCCGGCCTACGGATTCCGCCAATGTAAAGAAAACACTTCCCAAAATACATAGTATGGGGATCAGGTGGCTTAGTGGATAGCACCCTTGTCTTCTAAGCCACCGGTCCCGGCTTCAAGTCCCGGCGGAGCCTCTGAATAAGTCGATCTGATCCCCCAAATCCCTTCCAACAGGGTGAGAGTTGGCGACGCCGTATGACCCTGGCAGATGGTACGTCGTTAAGCCCTAACAATTATTATTAAAATACATGTTATGATTTTCTAGCTGATCCGGACTATACCTTCTTTGCCAACCTAAGGAAATATGATGTATATTATAAATCTTAGTTCCGAAACATATGCTTATAAAAACGAACTCTCTGCATTCTTCGGAGCAGCTAGAAGCGTATTTTTGTAACTAAAAGGTCACAAACATCCCAAGTTTTACAGTACGATGCGTTTTTATGGATGGCGAGGTGTGAGCACCTGTTATTAACGTTTTAGATCACGCTTCTATTTCTGGCCAAATACCCGTATTTAGTGATGCAGAATAAGTTGCAAGTTTCTGCTCCTGTGAAACCAATGTGGTTTCACAGGAAGAAAATAATTATGGTTTTCCGGGTTCCAAACAATTCTCAAACCCATCGCATACATTTTATATCCATTCTAGAAATTCATTGTTGGCATTTTCGTCCCGTTTTTTTCAGGCCCGCTGCATCACTGTGCGGTGGGGCAAAGGTGGCGCCGGACCCTAGGTGGGCCGCAGTTTAAAATGTGAACATGTTTTTGAGTGTCCCACGTGGGACCACCACCGTAAGGACTGACAACGGGTTCCGAAACACTTTTATATGTTAATGAGGTGAGAGTGAATTAAGATGAGAGCATGGTATTTTGTGTCAAGCGTGGTAACACCACCTTTGGGTGCTGCACTGACCTTGCACTGACCAGCACTTGACCTTGGGCGCTGAACCACAGACATTTTTAATATACTTTACAAATAACGTGTTTTGAGCCTATTTTAGATGTTGAGGCCAGAGATGCTGAAAGCATAACTTCGCATGTATGAGCCTCATTCCATAACACCCTCAGGCCAGTAAGCCGGTAACTTTTTGCTTACCGGCCCTCAAAGGCAATGAAAGGAAGTTCATGATTTTCAAAAGAGATGTTTTCATCATCCTCATTGTCAAAATATACGACTTCATCCTTCAAAACATCATAGGAAAATGCGATCGTTTTCAACTCAATATCGTATTGTAAGTGAACTGCCTCCAATAATCCTGTGACCAAGATGGGTTCTTGATCTGGCCTTTGAATTGTAGTTATCGTAGCGGTGGACCTCGTTGTATGCGATGGACAAACGTTGTTTCTCAGTCCAACATATATTTATAACTGTACACCTGGCGTTGTGAAACAGGTGCGTAATTTAGCGGCTCTAACACTTTTACTATCAGCGCTTTTTCTTGAGATTCACATTTCGCCAATCCGTCCGGCAGAGTCTTCTCGTTGCTATGGCGATTTTGACACACGAATGCATACCTAAGCTTAACGTCGGCTGTTTATATACGATTTGAAACCGGATCTGAGTCAGCATTCCGAGAGAATCTGATGTCATCAAAGACCAATGAGGTTTGACTGTTCTTATCTCTGACCAATAGAAAAATAGTGGGCCTCTCGTGATTCCTGGAAGGCGTACCACAAATCCGCTGAGTCAGCTGATATTCTGCTCAGTCAGAGGGTACCTGGTAGTTCTGGTTACAGCTAAAAATAGACCGTTATCAGGCACAGCCGGGGGGTTCACGTTTAGTATAAACTAGTCTGGCAACCCCTTTGCCTACGTCACCCCGAGGATGCCCGAGGGCATTTAGCGCTGTAGGTATAGCAGGAAGGTGGTTTTCCAGAAAATATTAAAAATACTTATAAACCGTTTAGAGATGTGATTTTTGGTCAGCGTAGTGCTGTAACATTTTTCTTTCCAAAACTGACCTCAAATAGTTCTAGACAGACGTAGTTTCTGATCTAGAGGCCTCAATCATGGGGCGTGTCAGACTTCCACTTAGGCCGACTTTCAAGATATTCCGGGGACAGTATCGCCCTTAACACGCGCACTGGAGGGGGCATCGGAGGCCCCCCACCTGTTTTTCGAGGTGGCCGGAGAACCGCTTGAAGCCGAAAAACGAAAGGTAGCCACATTTAACAGAATTTAATAGCGCGTCGATTGGTGAAGACTTTTTGAAAATCGGCCGACCATTTTTTGACTTATAGGCTTTCAAAGTCAGACCTATATTTTGAGATCGGGGTAAACGCGCGGTCGGACCAGTTAGCTTGCATTGAAGGCCAAGTGGTGACGTCATAACGTCATATAAGCAGGACTTTATGTCAAGGTCACTTCACATGAAAGTCAAGGTCAAGGTCAAAGGTCACATGTCAAGGTCATATCTGCACTTTCAAGGTCACTGACCACAGTGCTTCCGGTCAAATGACGTTACCCGGTCTGACGTACATTATGCTATGACGCCATCGATAAGGTACCCCAATACCAAGGTCAAGGTCAAAGGGCAAGGTCAAGGTCATTTTCAAAGGTCAATCCTCATTTCTCGCCAAACAGTGGCTGTAGTGTTAGTAAAGTGTACATTATAAGTAGTATACTATATTGTGACCTTACAGGTCAATGACCTTGAATGACCTTGACCCCAAAATGGAAGGAAAGGCTCTTTGAGACCTTCTCTATATGACCCTGGTCCGCCTTTAGCCTATTCCCGCCATTTTCCGCATAATCACGGCATTTGCCGTTCGGTCCTAGCATGGCCAAGTTTTGACCTTTATGACCTCGTTTGACCTTGAACATATTGACCTAGGTCAATAAAAATTGGTCATGATGTAGATCACTATAACCCCCACCCAAATCTCAAATTTCGTTTTTTACGCCTCTTAGTTTCCGAGATCTTAGGGGGCCTACCAGGCCCCTCAGTGCGCGTTAGTGCCAGACCCCCTCAGTGCGGGTATTAACAGACAGGGGAGAATTCGGGGGCAGAGCCGGATACAGGGACAACGATGGATGCAGAGGGCAGAGCGGAACGATGGGGAAAAGGCGGATAGAGCAACAAGGGCGGATGCAGGGGCAGAGCGGTTGGAGAGGTCAGATGCAGGAGACAAAGGCGGATGCAGGAGATAGACAGATGCGGATGCTGGAGATAGAGACAGAGGCGGATCCAGGAGATAAACACAGAGGCGGATGCAGGAGATAGAGACAGAGGCGGATCCAGGAGATATAAAGAGGTGGATGCAGAAGATAAACACAGAGGCGGATGCAGGAGATAGACAGAGGCGGATCCAGGAGATATAAAGAGGCGGATGCAGGAAATAGAGACAGAGGCGGATGTAGGAGATAGAGACAGAGGCGGATGCAGGAGATAGAGACATAGGCGGATGCAGGAGGTAGAGACAGAGGCGGATGCAGGAGATAAAGACAGACGCGGATGCAGGAGATAGACAGACATGGATGCAGGAGATAGAGACAGGCGGATGCAGGAGGTAGAGACAGGCGGATGCAGGAGATAGAGACAGAGGCGGATGCAAGAGAGAGACAGAGACGTATGCATGAGATAAATACAGAGGCGGATGCAGGAGATAGAGACAGAGGCGGATGCAGGAGATAGAGACAGACGCAGATGCAGAAGATAGAGACAGAGGCGGATGCAGGAGATAGAGACAGAGGCGGATGCAGGAGATAGAGACAGAGGCGGATGCAGGACAAATAGGCAGATTCAGGAGCAGAAACAGTGGTGGTCAGGTGCAGGGGCAGTCAGATGAAGGGGCAGACGCGGATGTATGGGTGGATGCAGATGAAGGGACAGAGGTGGATGGAGGAGGAGGGGGTTAAAGGGAAGTGGTTTGGGTGGGACAGATGAAGATGCACGAACAGAAGCGGAGGCAGGGGCAGAGACGAATGGAGGGGCACATGAGGGTGCAGACACCCGAGGCAGATGCAGGAGACAGAGGCAGTTACAGGAGATAGAGGTAGATGCAGGAAACAGAGGCAGTTGCAGGAGACAGAGGTGGATTCAGGAGCAGAAGCAGTGGCAGAGGCAGTGGCAGAGGCAGATGCAGCGGCAGAGTAGGAAGAAGGGACAGAGTCGGATGCATGGGTAGAAGCGGATGCAGGAGCAGAAGTGGTGCAGGGGCAGATACGGATAGAGGGGCAGATGCAGAAGCAGAAGATAAGAGACTGATCTGCTGGCTGGGGTGGATGTAGAGGGCAGTGACAGATGCATGAACAGAGGCGGATGCAGGGGTGGATACAGATAGAGGGGCCAAAGTGGATCCAGATGAATGACGCCAATGCAGGAGAGGCTGAGATACAGGTAAGGACGGATGCCGATGATGGAAGAGGATGCAGGAGGCTGAAAGTTCCTTCCCCTCACAAGCTTATCCATAGCACATGGCAAATTCAGCATAATGGGCAAACCTCTGTTGTTAAACTAATAGTCAAAACTGATCTTTTTTGCCACAACAGCTAAGAGTTTATATCTGGATATGCTAAATAAATGTTTTTATGAATGTTTTTATTGCATTTATGTCACATAATTGGCCATTTTCTTCATCAACTAATATGTTCAGTACCTTAATATGGCAAGATAGAAAGCTTTACTTTTATTGTGGGTGATCATAGTCCAGAGAAACTATCTATTTGAATTTGAATTTCGGATTTTGAACCTATTTGGATGTGCTTGAGTTTATAAAATTGAATTCACAATAAGTCGGTAAATTATTCATTGGTTCTTGCTCCTGAGTGCACTTTTTACCCTATAGTGTGGCTAAGCAGACATGTTCAGCTGTAACACAGAACACCTGCCCCTTGTCCTCCCAGTGACTATATATTTTTTCATTTGAACAAGTTTATTATTTGTTCTATGTGATGTGGAATGTACAAGTACAGATTCAGATCTGAACCCAAAATAATCAGTGTGATTATGCATTCTGACATAGCTACCAATCAGAATCCCCATGTTGGCAATGGATGACCAGAACAATTATTTGCCATATTGTGAGTAATGGTAGGCAGCAGCTCACTCTGACAAATAATTTTCCTGACTGTTTGAGGAGCAAGAAGTTGCTGGCCACATTGTGAAAAGACCATTTGAATCCTCACATATTTTCTGATCAGCTTTTGCTTATCCGAAAGTTCTGGTGGATGGCTATACCTGAACACCTCGGTTATCGCATTGAAATTTCTACACTTGCATCCAGGGTTCAATGGGGACTGACTGTTTGAGGGGCAACAAGTTGTGGGCCACAATGTAAAGAGAACATTTGAATCCTCACACATTTTCTGTCTGATCAGCTTTTGCTTATCTGAAGGTTCTGGTGGATGGCTATACCTGAACGTCTCGGTTATCACATTGAAATTTCTACACTTGCATCCAGGGTTGAATGGGGAAGGCCAAATAACAACTGATCAACTTCTAATACTTGTTAGTGCAGCACCGTTAAAGCCTACCCACTAATAATTGTAGGCACTGGTATCAGTATATGTAATATGTGTGTAATGTGTGCAATGCCAATATATGTGTACTGATGCAATAGTTGTCAGTTCTGAAATAAAAATAAATCTGAAAAAATCTAAAGTATTTGACCTCCACTCTCTCCTATTAGGGATCTTCTGTGGTTGCAAAGCTTAACCTATCATCATACCTAACATCACATGCACGATTCTGAAGTTTAAACCATGATTGCCTCTTGAAATCAGTGCCCATTAACCCTCGCCCCACCGGGGGCCATCGATGGCCCCTAAGGTTTTTCGGGATAGCAGAAAACGACGAGGCGCAGCACCGCGGTTCAGGGCTCTACCTCTCACTGCATCATTTTCCCATCATCCCTGGAATTTGTTACCCCGGGTCACCCAAGGTCAGGTCACCAGACGAGGTCAACCAAGGTCATCTCACTTCATTTTAGAGCTCTTTAAGAGCTACATTTCAAAGTCGATCGATTTGAAACTTCCTACACTTCATGACCCCTCCAGGGTCTACAAGGTGTATACCCGGGATTTTTCGATTTCGTGCCTGAGGTCAGGTCACGAGGCGACCTCTCCCATTGGAAAGCATAGGGAAAGTTGTTTCATGATATAAAAGCCACAAAAATGATTGCAAATACTCAGACTGCTCAGAACAACGTTTTTGGACACCCTTTCACGGATCCCAGGGGTCATATTTGCCTTTGACTTTTCCAAAGTCATCCAAGGTCCCAGAGGTCAAAACAGTATTTTGGCAATAACTTTTGACCTAATTAAACTAGAGCGATGAAACAAACACCATCGTGTTTGTCTTGTCACTGGCTTTCATTTGATATACGGCAAGGTCACTTTCTGTCTTTCGTGACCTCAGGTCATATTAGGTCACGAGGTGACCTCTGGAGGTCAAACCACTGGCGGGAGGTCTTTACGTTCCACATAGCGGAAAAAGTACTGGCAATTTTCTATCAAATGTACTTTACCAGGCCTCAATAGCTCTAATGACATAAGAGTTATGCCCAGTTTGCTCAATCATTGCATATTTGAGTGAAAATAGCCGATCTTGACCTAATTTGACCTCTGGAGGTCAAACCATTGACCTGAGCACTAAAACATGCGAGTAATTTCTTACTGAATTCGCAAGCTTTCTATTGAACTTTGCAGTTTGCGCTAACGCCCATATTTTCGGAGTTAGAGGGGGGCCATCGATGCCCCCGGTGGGGCGAAGGTGGCGCCGACCCCGGTGGGGCGCGGGTTAATGGGTATATACTTACAGCAATTGTATTAAATGTTTTATATGTTTTAACACACATGCTCCCCTTTTGGGTTAGCGAAGTGTTTCGGCCTTGGTTTTTGACATTTCCGCATCCTAGAACAACACAGTAGCGCCCTATGACTCATGAATACCAGAGTTCCAAGTACAAAGAAAATGTAGCCCCTGATACGAAGTGAATTTTCAAACCAATTAGTATTATTTGCCCTTTTCACCGTCAGCACAGGAAGCACAACCAAAGGCGATCACTCATTACAGTTCCGTAATAATACACTAAAGATCAGATGCATAAAGGTATGCCTCAGTTGCGCACAAATAGCAAATCTGGCAAATCTAGCATCATACCAGCCTAGAATATACTGCATCTGCCAAAAACATACTATTTTCAATTAAAACTTTACAATACAAAATAAAGACTCGATTTGTTTGTAATATTCTTCTTTAATAGAATTAGATTAAGAAAAGACTGTAAATAGTTTGTTTCAGGCAAAATTGAAACAATTTTCTATGAGGTGCTAGTAGGTGCTTGGTAGGAAACTTGGACCAACCTTATCTTTTAGGGCCTTGGGCACAGCATCCTGCCGTCCTGCATGAACTGCTGAGTTGGTATCCGTTTGGACCCAATGGAATGCGCTATTCCTAGAAGTCTGTGATGCCTTCTCACGGGGTGGTTGGTTGCTGGGTGGTAACAGACAGGTTACTAGGCAGAGTGGCCTTGTGAGTCATTGTGGCAATGACCGACAGCACGTGGGCTGATACACGACTGGACATGAAGCCAGCGTCAATGACTGACTTATTGGGTGGCGAAGTTATGTATTAAGTTGAGTTGAATTTGGAACTTATATGTTTATAAATTTTGGTAGTTTTTAGAAAAGTGAACAAAAATCTTTGTCACAAATCCTCCCCCTGACAATCATTACCCTCGTTCCAGTACGGTTGGAGTGTTTGAACATCCCCGTCGTGATTTCCCGAGACAGTCAAAGAACACATTCACACATGCCTCATTCCCACCACTGCACTGTGCGGCGGAGCGGGACAAAAGTCGCCTGTGGACTAATTTTTACTTGTATGAAACTAGAGAAAGTGGCCATTTATGAAAAATGCAATACCCCTAGCATGTAGAACAGCTACTTTTGATATGTTTTCGATATTTTTTTCTAAGTTATTGCACTTTGAATTAGCCCCTACATTTGGCCGTGTTTTCTTCGAGGTGAAATGTAGATAAGATATTTGTTTGTACATGCGATACCATGGACGACACAAAACAATGTCAACAGTGTGGATGATACACTTAAACCAGGTGATTATTTTGACAAATATTGGGGGACCTATCTCTTGTTTCCGTGGTAAGGGGGCACTTCTTTAGGTGCTTACACAGAAGCCTATGGGGAACCGAAAAAATAGCATTCCAAATTAATTTTTGAAAAAGATTCAATGAGATTCAAAAGGTGGATAGCATGATGTTACAGCCTGATCATTCTGCTATCCTGAGGTGTCAAAATATCATGCGTCCAGCTGCGTTTTCTCTTCATTTTACACTTTTTCCAAATTGTATGCTTCACATTTCTCAGAGATCTCTGGCCACCTTGACCGTATAGACGGCCACCTAAACAGCTCTCATTGAAAAGTATTTGAACTGTGAGCCCAGAATATGTCCTCTAAGAATATTCAGGGTTAATGTCCTCTAAGACTTCAGGGTTCCTTCTGTTGCGATGTAGCCCATCTAAAGCTTGAAAACATTAGAACAAATCTAAGGAAACGTTCGGAAGGAGTATCCCGTTCAAGGGCATGGATGGTTTCCAGGCAGGCTGTGTGGCTCGCCGAGCCTGTTACCTCGAGTGTGTCTCCCTCGCCCTCCATCACCATCTGAGACACCCAGTCTTCTTGGCCGTCCCATTGTCCCATTTGAAGTCGACCCTATACGCTCCAAGAATAGGCTCTCACTACCGCTACGTCGAAAGCCCAGCCGCGAGCTAGATACAAATAGAAATCCTGCTGCCCACTCAAGTAAACACCATCGATGAAGAAGTTATCATGGTTCATCACCAGCTTTACTTGACCATGGCAGACGCTTAGGTCATCAACATCATCACAGACACAAGATCCAGTCAGGTCGGCTACCTGTGTGACTCAAAGCCTACCCAGAGAAACGACTTAGCTCTCATGCGGTGCCTCCCCTAAAGGACAGCACCGTATTGTTTGAGATCTCCGGTCTGCATGTAAGGATTCGGGATGCTGTTCTGGAAAATGAGCTCGACCTCATTGTGAATCAGCCCCTTTCTCGATGGATCTGGCTCAACAACTTTTGGAAACACGGCCCGCCGCCTTTTCCAGGCTAGTGAAGTATTCTCTCAAATAACTGTCATCGAATGTCAGCTGATGGAGAATTTCATCTGCATTCTCCCAACACTCAGTGGAAAATTCTCTATCGACACTCAGAAAATGAAGGCAGGTGAAGACGAAGCCGTCGCCTATGTGCCTCCAATTTTCACGTTCATGAGCTCCGTCAGATTCTTCTTCGGACGATGACTAGAAGGATGGTGTACCACAGTGAACGATAAATGATGGTAATGATGGTGATGCTGATAATGGAGGCAGTGCTGCTGCTGCTGATGATGATGGTGATGGTGATGACGATGATGATGATGATGATGACGACGACGATGATGATGATGATGATGATGATGATGATGATGATGATGATGATGATGATAATGGTGAAGGTGCTTTCATGGAGGAAATTGTAGGCAACATCATTAGTGCCTGACTGCAACAAGTTCGAAGTGAATTATTTGCTGAAGTATCTGTCTATTTATATCGCTTCAAACCTACCCAAATACAGTGCAAAATTGTCTTTGTTTTGAACATGTCTTAGGTATAGAGCATCCTGTCACTGCAAAAGGTATCAAAATCATTAGATGCCAATCTTTGAGTCATTTCCCAACAATTTTGGGCCGCCCCAGACTTTTGTCCCGAAAAACTGTAATCGGCCGCACAGAGCGCTGAGAAACTCTCATGTACCTTTTTTAGGTCAAACCAATTGTGATTGACTCTGAGGTTAGGTTAGACTCTGGGGCTGCTTGCCTGCGTCCTCTAGTGAACATACAGTACGCAATAAAAAACTACCCCAAATAAGGTCCATCCCTGAATAAATGATACAGAAAACACAGCATACACTCAACACATTAGGTCGGGCCGACAGGGCATGCTTTAATGGTCAACGTATGCAGTATGTTTTGTATTGTATTTGTTGAAAAATATTTGTAACAAATACACCATTGCTTGCAAAAACTCGTTGACTCCGCCTGAAGTCCTAAGTCATTATTTTTCCACATCAAGATAAATGGCTTGAGCTTTTCACAGCGCAGTTTTCTTTAGGGCTTCGTAATATTCTGGTCATGTAGGCCTGTGTTGACTATGGCATGGCAGAGGCAGTATATTATCAGAAGCCCAATGCTTATCTTCCGAATAATTCCAGGTATATACTTTACGTTACCATAACCCGTTTTATGGATGGAATTTAGTGGTGGGGTGTTAGAAGTGGACTAACTGACAGCAGGAAGCTAGAAAAATTACCAGCATGGAAGATGTTGTTTGCACGCGCATTGACGGTGGTTTGAGCCACCTTCGCTTGGACGGGGGGCGGGTAGGGGAAAGTGGGGGTCACGGACACCGTAACGATGGTGTGAGTTTTCGATGACTCAATGAAGTTGTTTCGTTCCTATTTTGGCTGTAGAGATAATTCAGACATTTATCTACCTCTGTGCAAGCAGCTATGTGTCTGTAATTATTATATTAAAATTTGCGTGAAGTTTAGAAAAAAGTAGGAAAACTCCATTTCGCCCCACCTAATGGGGTAACATGGTCACCCCATGGGAAAAGGTGGACAAGGTGAACAAAGTGATCGAACCAGGCTTGAAGATTTCCATCTGCATCCACCCACCAGGCGATTGGCGTCCGCCGCGGGGAAGGGCGCAGTTTCTTACTTTTTCCGTCAAATTAATGACGGAGGATTAAAGTATCAAGGACTGCGTGGAACTGTACATAAGTTGATCCAGGATCGCCGATCAGGGGGCGGGGCACCTTGCCGGGGGCGCCATCCGGGTCAGGGGGCGGGCGCGCACCCAGTGGGGCAGAAGGCCCCCAAACACTTTGACTCCAAAGTGCCGCCCCTATCCATATGGAGCGCCGAAGGCACCCATTGAAGGGAAGGATGAGCCTTCACCTGACTTTTAGAGGCAGTGCTATATTGCCTGCCGCCCCTGCACCCAACATGCCGCCCCCCTACACTGACTTTGCTGCCCATGCACCCAACACACCGCCCCTAAAAAATTTCACTAGGTCTGTGGAGCAAACAATTCGCCGCTCTCATCCCCCCCAAGATGCGAAAATTGACCTTTGGGTGAACAAGTGCGCCCCCGTAGGCTAAATGCCGTCCCCTCCAACGGCATGGTGTGCCTTTTCGTCGCGCCCCCAAAAAAAATTCTGGTGCGCGCCGCCGGGGTGCCACTTTGGAACACAAAACATTAGGTGGGCACCAGATCCTTTCGCAGAGCTAAGCGCACCCCTTCCCTGCTCCTGAGGGAGGGGGTGGAAACGACACTTTAGAGGGCCCATCAATCTCTCAGAGGGGTGCCGTGACCATTTCAGGGGGCGCTGAGGGTCGAGGGGTACCGCTGCGCCTGGATGATCCCCAAATTTAATTATATGTTCTCCAGTATTTCGGGCTCCGTGTCCCCCAAACCATCAGGCCTTATCTATTTAAGCTTATGCTATATAAAATTAAATTTACTCTTATGCGCGGTAACATGGACACCATGTCCATCTTGCCCCACGCGTAGAGTCCGTCTTACCCCACTTTGCTGTTCCTAAACAAACGTGGATATGAATCGGACGCCATTGCGATTACACAGTCAGCGACTGCGGTGAACAAAATGTTATATCTTGAAGAGCCATACTACGTAATACCAATAAAGTATCTATAGAAACATCCATGAAATGACCTTACGAATGCGATTGTGAAAAAACACATGAGTTAAACTTTTACTATTGTGAAAATTTTATATAACCTAGAGAGCTTCCCGGACCCAACGTTGCTCTGCGACCGACGTACGTTAAAAGGAAACGTATTACAAGCTTTTCCCGGTCGTGGCACTGTCAGTTCGTCCCAAACAGGGGGTGTCCATCTTACCCACGGTGTCCATGAACCCCACTTTCCCCTACCCCCTAAGATCTGGAGAACCACGCTAGATAGCGAAAAACGGTAAACGGTGTTCAGTAGCCCACTTACTTATCTATCAAAAATATTGGTACCATTTTTTCAGGTCACATTTAAGGTCACTAGAGGTCAAGATATACCGTCATAGGAATATCATGTGAATGAAGGTTTTCGGTCATTACATCTAAAATGTAAGAATAGAGCAAAACAATTTCGACCATTAGAATTCTCGCAGCAAGCCTAATCGAATGATATATAATATGACCTTACCACGTCAAATCGGGTCAAATATGGGATTTGACCTGACCTAAGGTCAGGTGAAGACAAGATTTGATTAAAACCGCAAAGACAAGGCAATTATAATGCAGTTAAAAAATGGTCTATCCCCATCCATTCCTAAATTTTTCAGTTAAAACTATTTTCCCATATATTTCCAATGGAGAGGTCATGACTTGTACGTGACCTTTGGGCATCGAAATAAAAAATACCAGAACATATATCTTAGAGAACTCGGTGGGCACATTGTAAGTCGCTGAGAATATAGGAAAAAGATGAAAGAAAAATCGTATTAGAGTCGGACGTCGGGTTCCCACAAGTTACCGCAACACTTTGTCCTACACCATCATTCTTTCTCACCTTCCACCAGCCAATTCACTCCCCCGTCCCCCAACATCCAGTTACTTCGCATCACAGCAAAATATTGTTTCCTCGTGCGCTAAATATAAGGCCACCGCACTGCTGCTATTACACCCATGATGTGATATGAGTTTCAATCAGATAAGTTCACCCTGTTCTGACTTATGCTGTCTTAAAGTTGTTTAGGTCTGGCCAGTTGAACTGTACTGTTGACCTGACCTGAGATTACCTAACCTTAAAATGTTGACAAAAGTTGTAAAAATGATCAGATAAAAGGTATGACAAGAATGGAGGCACTACGCGCCGCCGTTTTTATACTGGCTCCAAAAAAGCCGAGGGGCGGGTCAGAGGTGCAGAAAGTATGCTGGCTGTCACAAACTCAATGCGACGTGTGCCTTCTCTGTCACACACAGCTGGAAATAATAATTGTATACTTGAATACTATTTCCAATATGCTGAATGTCCTCTACCTGTCCCTTACTTTTTGCAGCAGACAAGGTTCTAGCACCAAACCATTACAGCATGAAAGTAGTAAACTGAGTTTTCATTTATAGATCATGTTTTGTTTTTGGAAGGAAAATTTCCAATTATGGGTCCTTTTTTCCCGTATTGGGGTCATAACTATCATTGGCAACTCTGACCGCAGTTCCCCAATGACATGCATTTCCCTTTTTGAAGAAGTTTCCATTTTGGAAGGAGTGTTTCCAATTATGGTACTTTTCCACATGATTAAATGTAGCAATTATCATGAAAATAGTCATTATTGGGAACATACCTATCTATGAATGGGAGCGTACATGTACACACAATTGGGAACCCTAACCACAGCTTCCCCCACTAAACTTCCATCTCACATATCAACAAAAGGGAAAAAATGTCAATATCAACATAGTATTTGGATCTACCTAAAATGTGTTGGTAAAGTGGACCTTAGGTAGCATTTTTATAAACACATCAAATGCTTAAAATTTGCATCCCACTCACGATCATAACCTGCCTGGTCATTCCTTCTTGCAGTAATAACTCTGAGGCAAATAGCCTGCATTGATGTAAAATTATGTCTATTGGCCTAATAGGTACAGAGGTATTGGAATTCACATACCAAAGAAAAATCCAGTATAGTCAAAATCCTGCTTTAACTCCATGCAGTTCAGGTCCTGTGCGTTGCTTACCACCACTGGTAGTAAGCAACACACCCCTAACCAGCGTTTTTCGAAGTCTATTTCTTTCTGTGATTTGCTGTGATTTTCTGAGATAAGAAGGGGTCTACTCGGCCCCCTCCAGTGCACGTTAGTTCCAGGCCCCTCTCCAGTGTGGGTGTTAACACTTTGTGGAGGACTGCATTAGCACACATTTGCTATCTGTACAATATTGATATGATAATTTGATCATGAAAACTCACCTGAATCACTGTTGTCGCCAGCCTGTTGCTGGCGCCAACTCTCCCAACTTCCTCCAGCTCCAAATATATCTAACCAATCTAGGGCACAAATAAACTAAGGCACAAGCAGGCCAAGGAATGAAAACCCAAGTTTGATATGGGAAAGTGCAGCAGTCTTGCAATAGCCTACATTCATCTTAGATAAGCCATGGGCAGCAATATTTATTCTAGCTAGTTTTGGCCTGCACTTATCTCGAATATACCTAATAAATATGCCCTCAAAATAAGTGGCTTCCGGCCTGTTTAAATTTTGGCAGGCTCTACATCACATAAATATTTCTAACTTGTGTTGTCGCTGTTGCGCAGTTTAAGTAGAATTGCTGCCCAGCTATGTTTATTTTTTCACTCACTTAGTACTTTTATTAGTAGCTTTTAGGCGTACTTAACCCGCGCCCCACCGGGGTCGGCGCCACCTTCGCCCCACCGGGGCCATCGATGGCCCCTCTAACTCCGAAAATATGGGCGTTAGCGCAAATCTGCAAAGTGCAATAGAAAGCTTGCGTGAATTCAGTAAGAATTACTTCGCATATTTTAGTGCTCAGGTCAATGGTATGAACTCCAGAGGTCAAATTAGGTCAAGATCGGCTATTTTCACTCAAATATGCATTGATTAAGCAAACTGGGCATAACTCTTATGTCATTAGAGCTATTGAGGCCTGGTAAAGTACATTTGATAGCAAATTGCCAGTACGTTTTCCGCTATGTGGAACGTAAAGACCTCCCGCCAGTGGTTTGACCTCCAGAGGTCACCTCGTAACCTAATATGACCTGAGGTCACGAGAGGTCAAAAAGTGACCTTGCCGTATATCAAATGAAACCCAGTGACAAGACAAACACGATGGTGTTTGTTTCAGCGCTCTAGCTTAATTAGGTCAAACGTTATTGTCAAAATACTGTTTTTGACCTCTGGTGACCTTGGATGACCTTGGAAAAGTCAAAGGGCAAATATGACCCCTGGAATCCGTGGAAAGGTGTCCAAAAACGTTGTTCTGAGCAGTCTGAGTATTTGCAATCATTTTTGTGGCTTTTATATCATGAAACAACTTTTCCCATGCTTTTCCAATGGGAGAGGTCGCCTCGTGACCTGACCTCCGGGCACGAAATCGAAAAATCCCGGATATACACCTCTTAGACCCTGGAGGGGTTATGAAGTGTAGGAAGTTTCAAATCGATCGACTTTGAAATGTAGCTCTTACAGAGCTCTAAAGTTGAAGTGAGGTGACCTTGGTTGACCTCATCTGGTGACCTGACCTTGGGTGACCCGGGGTAAAAAATTTCAGGGATGATGGGAAAATGATGCAGTAAGAGGTAGAGCCCTCAACCGCGGTGCTGCGCCTCGTCGTTTTTCTGCTATCCCGGAAAAACCTTAGGGGGCCATCGATGGCCCCCGGTGGGGCGAGGGTTAATACTAAATTCGAAGAAATAGGGGCCAACAAATCGAAGAGACTCAAGGCTTGGCCAGCTGATGGCCAGCTGGCCGGGTCACTGAATTGAGTGCTCCGTATTTAACCGAATAAAAAATCTGATTTAGTGATTTGTTTGCCCTATAAATATGTTGATCAAGAAGATAAACTCACTCTGCATCCTGCGACAGGATATCATGAAGACCGGCAACACAGATATTACGGAATTTGTGATCTTAAATGGCGTGGGCATCGAAAATGTTCGACGAGAATCCATACAATACGTGTGACTAAAGCGGCGCATAGATAGAAACTGCCAAGAAATCCCCGTTCAAAAATGGATGGAAAACGTGACGTTTGGAGCCATGCACCACCACTTCAGTGGCACATTATATTTATCTCTATTTTAAAAATTGGATGACACCACAAGTTGGATGTGACACGTGACATTTGGAGCTCAAGTACCATCTCTTTGGTGGTATATAAGTTTTAAGAAGCAACTCCATCCCAAGGGGTCCTGACGGCGGTCGCCTCCGGCCCCACGTGTTGGGCCAGGTGGGACCTGGACGGCGGAGGAGGCGGTGACGTCGCCTCGGCCCCAAACGACCGTCCCCTATACCGGAGCCGCCAATGGAGCAGCGCCGTGCCTGGCGGGCCGGGTTTTTCCTGCGGCGGTTGGGGCGCCCGTAGGGGCGCCCCCATATGGCAACGCCGACGGCCGGAACAATCATCATCATCATCAAGAGACTCAAACTGTAAATCTGATTTAACCTGAAAAATGGAGAGAGAAGTACTTGATGAAGTATCTGCGTTATCGTTAATGCCTTAAATATGCCCACAATCATGTATTTCTCGAAAAAATTGACTGTCACATTTCCGGTATCTAGGCGACAACTTTCTGCAAACTACTAACAATCGGCACCATTGGGCTGCATGTTAAAATCTGGCAACTGTGACAGCGGTTTGTGGGTTTTCTGCAGCGGGGGTCCCTCGTTTTAGTAGAAACTGAACACAGTACCAATATTGTATCACTAATGGTACGCTGTGCAATTGAAGAACCGAGCTGCTAAGTTAACACGCGCATTGACGGGGGGCGGGTACCCGCCCCCTGGGTTTTTCGGAGATAGTAGAAAAACGGCGGCGCGTAGCCCCGCCGTACTTGGCATACCTTTTCCTCATTATTTTTACAACTTCTGTGAAAATCTTAAGGTTAGGTCATCTCAGGTCAGGTCACCAGTACAGGTCAAGTGACCCGACCTCAAAGAAGTTTAAGATAGCATAAGTCGGAGAAGGGTGAACTTATCCGATTGAAACTCATATCACATAATGGCCCCACCGAGTTCTCTAACATATGTTCCGGTATTTTTGATATCAATGACCTAAGGTCAGGTACGAGGCATGACCTCTCCATTGGAAATACATGGGAAAAATGGTTTTTACGGAATAACTCAGTAACGGATGGTGATAGAGCATTTATTTTAGCTGCATTAGACTCGCCTGGGCTTTGCGGTTCTAATGATATGCATTTTATATAATTTGACCTGACCTGACCTCAGGTCAGGTCAAATCCTTGATTTGACCTAGCAAGGTCAAATTATATATCATTCGATTCGGCTTGCTAAGAGGATTCATATAGTTCAAGTCGTTTTGCTCTATCTTTAATTGTTCAGATGTAATGCCCGAAAAACTGAATTTTACATGTTATCCCTATGACGGGCATGTTTTGACCTCTCGTGACCTTAAATGTGACCTGACAAAAAAATGGTTCAAATGTTTTCGATGGGAAGTGGATGGGCAGCCCAACGCCGTTTACCGTTTTTCGCTACCTACCGTGGTTCTCGAGATCTTAGGGGGGCGGGTACCCGCCCCCGTCAATGCGAAGGTGGCTCAGACCCCCGTCAATGCGCGTGTTAAAATATTCCCTACACGCTTCATTCTCTATTTCGAAAATATGTGGTTTGATTTTGAGCCATACAGTCAGGATCGCTATTTTGTCACAATTATACACCTCAATTTTCGTAAATGTGTCATAAACTCCGGTAGCCGAGTTGGCAAGTTTCTGCACCTCTGGGGCGGGTACCCGCCCTCCCCCGTGAGTGCGTGTGTTAATATTTCTGGTGTAGATTTGATCGCCAGTTTTGGTGAAGTAGATGAATAAATATGTGTTGC
Organism: Lepas anatifera; assembly: GCA_034440635.1. Taxonomy (NCBI): domain Eukaryota; kingdom Metazoa; phylum Arthropoda; class Thecostraca; family Lepadidae; genus Lepas; species Lepas anatifera. The sequence continues at coordinate 620,279 of JAOTON010002229.1, forward strand.
GCCGCAAAACAAGATAGCTTGGTAAGATAAAGTATTATGTCCATGCATCGGAAAATGTTCTTATTATCTAGGAAGCCAGCTATTGGGAAAAACATCAAATAATCTAGCCGAATGACCAGATAATATCCACCAATTGTCCACAAATCGTCCAGCAGGGAGAAGATTGGCCTCTGGTTATAACTGTCACCCATTCATACTGCAGGGAGCAATAGCTGGACAATCACAGACTGTATGAGGCCGCAGGGAGCCGGCGTCCGGGATCTGGAGCTTACCAGCCGAGTCCAGCAGACCCGAGGTAATGGTGCCCAGACCGCAGACGAAAAACGACACTCCCAGCGTCAGCTTACGACCGATTCTGCCAGATAAATGAACATAATGGTGAGTCAAACACATCTCACGAACATATCATGTCAAACACATTTACTTAGTCTCCTTGTTTCTGCAAAGAAATTTGGCGAAAAATACACTTCATATTGCGATTAACATTGTGTTTTTCCAAAGAAAAACTAACAGAGGGCTGTCGGCTGCGGGAGCAATGCGCGGTCTGCTCGAATCCACTATCTCCGGCCGTACCACGCCAGGCCCCGCGTCTTTATTGGTTCGCTCTCGACACAAGTCAGTATGGTGGCCCTCAGCCAGAGGGTCAACGATCATGGATCGCACCATTAGGTACGAAATGTATGTGACGTCGGTAAAAACATGAGCCTAGAACACGAAAGTGGTGGTCAGGAAAGCAATGACTATAAACATCAGAAATTTACTCAAATAGAAATATACTTAAAAAAGTTTAAAATTGATAAGATGATGATAATTTGATAAGGTGGCCTGTCCCCTCGAACCCGGAAATGCAAAAAAACACTGAATATTAAATATTCGGGCACAACCCTTCATCAGAATCGTGTAGAAAATATCAAAATTCTCGGTCATAGTGTAGCCAGACCTCGAATTCGAGGTTTGGCTGTTCTGTAATAATATGACTGTACCATGTAAATCACTTCTATCATTATTTTCTTTGAAATAACTAAGAAAGATCACGCGTTCACCCCCAGATTCGAACCGGCCCTCCCCGATCAAGAGACAGGGCATCTCACCACTAGACCACCGTACCACAAAATGAAACTTCCCACTAGCCGAACACCTGTGACCCGTCAGGAGGTCACTGGCCGGTACCACCCAGCCGACGATGTCGGGACGATGGCGCCGGGTGCTGTGTTCGTCCAGAAAAGGCACGATATAAAGGTGTTTCTAGAAGACAAACCAAACATTATTTTGGCTGAGATTACTCGTATCGTCGACCTAAGCCCCTAAGCTAGCTTCATGCCAAATTTCATCCACTTCCATTAATCTTATGGACTTAAACTCATGGTGAGAAACAAAGATTGTTCGAGAAATTTAGCACCTTGGAATACATTTTCCGAAGAATTATTCGAAAGCAATTAGAGATAGCTGGGTAGTATAAGTGAGTGATAGGACCGCAGTTAATTTTCCTATTTAGCCATGTCAATTCTGAGTTTGTGAATGACATGTGCTCGGAACCGAGAAGCTGCAAATAAAAGGCTTTCTACTAAAATTACATTGTATACATATAAAGCAATCAATTTTAATATCACGATATCCATCTCCAAATATTATCAGACAGAAGCAATGTTTTTTCATTATTTGAAATGAAAAGTCAAATCGGAGCATTACATCTCGAGATATTAAGATTTAAATGAAGTGAGCAAAAATGCAGTCCTCGGGCAAAATGGCAAAAACTAAGTCAGAATTTTACGTTTTCCACTGGAAACTATGCCTAAGCACAAGAAAATGGACTTACCTGCCTCCAGGTGGCTGTCTTTAAACTAACTGAAGCGTGCCTTCTGACATTTCGAGCTTATAAGTCAGCCGTCAAATTTCAATAGCTTTTTTGCTCGTATTAGAAATACTGCGTTTTGGTGTAATAAATATTGTCGGACTAGTTCAATTTTTTCTTAGGTGGCTCCTGTTGCTTATTCAAAAGGAGGCAAATTTCAAGTTCATCGCTTAAGAAATAAAAATGAGAGAAATGCAATATTGAAAACATTTGTTCCAAAATTTCTTAAAATATAATTTGAATTTAGACTCAGGGGCCTTGAAGCAATAAGCAAAGTGTTAACACGCGCACTGGAGGGGGCCTCGGAGGCCCCCACCTGTTTTCCCGAGGTGGCCGGAGAACCGCTTGTAGCCGAAAAATTAAACGTGGCCACATTTAACAGAATTTAATAGTGCGTTGATTGGTGAAGACTTTTTGAAAATCAGCCGAAAATTTTTTGACTTATAGGCTTTCAAAGTCAGACCTGCATTTTGAGATCGCCGTAAACCCGCGGTCGAACCAGTTAGCTTGCATTGAAGACCGAGTGGTGACGTCATAACGTCATATCAGCGGGACTATATGTCAAGGTCACTTACATGAAGGTCAAGGTCAAGGTCAAGGTCACAGGTCAAGGTCATATCTGCACTTTCAAGGTCACTGACCACTGTGCGTCCGGCCAAATGACGTTCCCCATCTGACATATATTATGCTATGACGTCATCGGTAGGGTACCCCAATACAAAGGTCAAGGTCAAGGTCAAGGTTAAAGGTCAAGGTCAAAGGTCATTGGGAAAGGTCAATCCTCATTTCCCGCCAAACAGTGGCTACAGTGTTAGTCAAAGTGTAAATAATAAGTAGTATACCATATGGTGACCTTAAAGGTCAATGACCTTGAATGACCTTGACCCAAAAGTTGTGGGGAAGCCTCTTTGAGACCTCTTCTCTATGAACCTTGTCCGCCTTTAGCTTATTCCCGCCATTTTCCTGCATAATCACAGCATTTACCAATCGATCCCAGCATGGCAAATATTTGACCTTTACGACCTCGTTTGACCTTGAAGATATTGACCTAGATCAATGAAAATTTGTCATCATGTAGATCACCATAGCCCCCACCCACCTACCAAGTGGCGTTTTTCTAACCCTCTTAGTTTCCGAGATATTAGGGGGGCCTACCAGCCCCCTCCAGAGCGCGTTAGTGCAGACCCCCTCCAGTGCGGGTGTTAAGTGCAGAGAACAAGAGTCAATATTTTAGCATATTACATTTTGAGTAGCAATTCCTGTCCCAGTATATTCTGAACATATTCTGTGACGAAAATTTTAGCTGAGAAATGCTACACTAACACCACGATATGCATCACAAACAAATAAACAATGAACTCTCTCCTCGTCCTTTCAAACAATACGTAGGAAACAGACAGTGCTTTGACGACATCACGAATCTAACCTAGGCTAGATTCGTGGTACCCATCGGAGGTACATACCTCCGATGGGATAAGCGATAATGAATAGCACTTTAAGAAATTCACGTGACGTAAAATAGCCTAAGAAAATATTCCTATACCTTCAGGTTTATGAAGCGTAATCCTGCCCTCATGCTACCCAAGTATAAATCACTAATATTTGTGTTGTGCACCATGATAGTTGGTGACAGGCGTGACGCGCACGGATGCAATGAGTGAGAAGTAGTAATCATCATCATAATACATTGTAGAGGGCTGGTTTGTGAGAGAATCTATGTATATTTGTCAGTTTTACTGGTTGAAATTATTAACACGCGCATTGACGGGGGTCTGAGCCACCTCGCATTGACGGGGGGCGGGTACCCGCCCCCTAAGATCTCGAGAACCACGGTAGGTAGCGAAAAACGGTAAACGGCGTTGGACTGCCCATTTACTTCTCCATCGAAAACATTTGAACCATTTTTTGTCAGGTCACATTTAAGGTCACGAGAGGTCAAAACATGCCGTCATAGGGATAACATGTAAATTCAGTTTTTGGCCATTACATCTGAAAAAGTAAAGATAAAGCAAAACGACTTTAACTATATGAATTCTCTCAGAAAGAAGCCGAATCGAATGATATATAATTTGACCTTGCTAGGTCAAATCAAGGATTTGACCTGACCTGAGGTCAGGTCAGGGTCAAATTATATAAAATGCATATCATTAGAACCGCAAAGCCCAGGCGAGTCTAATGCAGCTAAAATAAATGCTCTATCACCATACTTAACTGCGTTATTCCGTAAAAACCATTTTTCCCATGTATTTCCAATAGAGAGGTCATGCCTCGTACCTGACCTTAGGTCATCGATATCAAAAATACCGGAACATATTTTAGAGAACTCGGTGGGGCCATTATGTGATATGAGTTTCAATCGGATAAGTTCACCCTGCTCTGACTTATGCTATCTTAAACTTTTTTGAGGTCGGGTCACTTGACCTGTACTGGTGACCTGACCTGAGATGATCTAACCTTACAATTTTCACAGAAGTTGTAAAAATGATGAGGGAAAATGTATGCCAAGTACGGCGGCGCTACGCGCCGCCGTTTTTCTGCTATCTCCGGAAAACCCGAGGGGGTCGGGTACTCGCCCCTCGTCAATGCCCGTGTTAAGGCAATGCCAGAGATGGACTGAGTTTATTTTTCGTGTAAGCAGTATTTATATCTATCAGGGGATGCCCTCAAACCCTGACAGGTCAAGATAATGTTTTGAAATAGGCATTTAGTTGAAGCTTTTAGTTTTCGGTTTTGACCAATTTCAGAGCTGATGTGCAGAATTCATCCTGAGAAGCCCGGTCATCCATCCTCGCTGTATAACATTTACGGCAGAATTTGGGGATCATATGATCACTGTGGCCTAGTCCAGGACAATGCTGAATCATCCTCTCTTTATCAGTAGAGATAATGTGGAGGGCTTGAGCATTTTGGCCATGACAGTGCCGAGTGGGATCCTGAACATTCTGAAAAAGAAATAAATCATGCATGATGTCTATAAGGGTGTGAGAATAGGGTCTTAAAAACTGTTTTTTTCAGACTTCAACCCACTATATCCTCATTATATATTCAACTCTGATTTTAATGGACCATATTCCAAGCGTCTACGACAACGGGAAAGATCACGTCACAACGGTTAAAATTTCATGTTTCAGGCGCCGGATTGGCTCCCCGGCGTTGCAGTCTCCCGTTGTTACATTGGGGATAAAAGAGGTGCATAACATACCAGTAAAGACAGCGTGGCATGTGCGTGCGTATAAGAACGGTCAATGGGCTTTAACACGCAGGAATATACTTGTCAAATGCATTTTCAGCGTAATATTTTTTATATATATATATATATATATATATATATATATATATTGCTGCAGAACCCCCCTGGTGCCGCCCTGCGTAGCGCACAGCGGCGCTTGTCGGAACCCCCGCGTGCCGTCCCGCCGGGCGGTCGCGCCCGAGCGGGACGTGACCTCGGTGGTTGCATGGCCGGGGTACGGGCAGTGGCTGGGCGGTCGGCACGGGATTCGGACCAGCACTGACAGCTCGCGGCTAGCCACCGATTCCGGCACGGGATTTGGATCCGCGCTGACAGCTCTCAGCCGGCCTGTGATTCCGGCACGGGTGCGGCACACGGGGGGTTGACTCGTGGTGGAACTGTGGGGGGACCTGTTACTGTCCTGAGTTATATTGAGTTTTCTCAACGAAAATATACTTGATTTATCTTTCTCAACGGGTTTTCTGCTCCCAGGGCGTTCGTAAAAAAAAAATATATATATATATATATATATATATTTATATTAGTGGGATATGTATATATATATATATATATATATATATATATATATATATATACACACATATGTACATATACATATATATATACATACACATATATATATATATATGCATATATATCCATAAATCCCCACAAAACAGAAATACCTTCCGGAGGCGAACCTTTCTCTGGTAACATACGTTGAAGAATGTCGTTGTGGCAAGTGCTTCTCCCTATTCTCCTGCGAACTTGTTAAAAGCTCTGACAATGCTAGAAGAAGATCCTGTTGGGTATTTTTACCCTTTGGATGGCTCACAAAATCTTCCACCAGCTTCACACCAAGCTCGGTGGGATCGTTCACCACGGTAAGTTCTGGAATACCTTAAAATCGGGGAAGCTATACCAGTTAGCAGCTTCTTAACACGCGCCCCGCTGAGGTCCCTTGCATGACGCGCCCCGCTGGGGTCCTTGCATGACGCGCCCCACTGGGGTCCTTGCATGACACGCCCCGCTGAGGGGCGTTTTTCGCCTCCCCTCCGTATCTCGTTCCCCACGAAAGCTAGAGGAAAATTACGAGCGGCGTTCGAAAGCTTTTGACAAGACAAAGAGAATTTATACGAATAATTTTATGTCAGGTCAATATCCAGGTCAGCATAGGTCAAAGAATGCTCCATAGGCTTACAACAGAGCAGTGTACGTTTCCCTCTCTAGATCTGCCCTCAGGGGAGCTAGAGCAAATCTTTATGCGTCATTGGATTTCTCTCATCGCGGCAAATCTAATGATGTATAATATGACCTTGCTAGATCAAATAGCCAAAATAACCTGACCTCGACCTAGGTCAGGGTCACAGAGTGATCTGGTATGTTCATGTTGCATATCAATCGACTCCCTGTGACAATATAAACACAATGCAAGCAAAATGGGAGCTTTAGGTCTCAATTCAGTGAAAAGTTATTGGCAAAACAATCACTCTCTGCTCCCGTGGCCTGATGTGACCTTTGGAGGCCACTGTAAACTGCCGCTCTGTGTGTAAATAGGTTTGGGTTTTGCCTTTATCCGTTTTTGAACGAGTCCTTTATTTTCCTAGGCTTATATATAATGGGTGCCAATTTGCCACCTTGGTCACCATATCATATTCTGAGATAGCGATTTGTGCCCTTGCCTTTTTTTGTGGAGTTTAACTGATCGGTTTGTATGTTTTGGCGCTGCTTCAACTCGTTTTTGGTTTTGGGTTGGTCCTTGACCTAATAGTCCTTGCCTGACATGACCTTAACTAAAAATTGGTTCTGTGAATTGATCGGTTGGTCCAGGTCGTTGTTTGCTGTTTTCGGCTGGGGGGTCTGGCTTTGTTGCGGGGGTGGGTCCGCCCCTAGATCTGGAACGGGTGGTGCGAAAACGGTAACGGCATTGGGCTGCCCTATTTGTCCTGAAATATTTGACTTTTTGTGGTATTTAGGTCGGAGTAAAACATGCCGTTTGGTATAACAGTATTGTTTTTGGCAATCTGAAAGTAAGATAGAGCAAACCACTTAAACTGTTGATTTCTCGAGCCGATCGATGTTTATTTGACCTTGCTGGTAATCAGGTTTGCTGACCTGGGTCGGTCGGGTATTTATAAATGCTATCGTTGACCAGCAGGAGTCTAGCTAATAAAGCTTTTTTCTATTTTCTAAAAAACTTTTCGTATTTTAGGAGGGTCTGCTGAGCTGCCTTGGTTCGTTAAAATACCGGACTTTTTAGAGAACTGGGTGGGGCCATTTGTGATATGAGTTATCGGATATACCGTCGACTTTGTATCTTAACTTTTTGAGGTGGGTCTTCTGGGTGTGGGGTTTTTTTGTGTAAATGGTGGGGAAGGTTGTGGGGCTGCGCGGTTTTTGTTGTGAAACCGGGGGCGGCCCCCCGTATGCGGTATGGCTGTTAAGTTTCGAAGGCTGAGGTCGGTGGCCTCGGCCGCTTGTCCCCGGTGGTGGTTTTGATTGCTGATCTAGATTTTGCGAATTGCTCCGTTTGGCTGGGGATTCCCCCTGTTTCGTAGCTTACGGTTGACGGGGGCGGTTCCCGCCCCCTCGGGTTTTGGAGAAGAGAAAACGGGGCGCGGCGCGCTGTTTTCTCTTTTATCTGTGAATTTAGGTTGGGTCTTCGGTCGGTTCCGTAGGTCGTGCCCGACCTAAAGTTTGTGTAGTGGGTTTCCGATTGACTGTTATGCCATGTCAATATGTTCGGTTTTGAATGATGCCTGGTGGCGGGCTGTCCTGTTGGTGTTTTTGGACTCGTGTGTGGTTTTTTTGGCTTGTGTGGCTTGGGTTTATGATTGTTTTTATATTTGCTGTGCTCGGTGGTGTTTGGGTTTTTTTTGTTGGTGTGGGTTTGTGTGTTTTGGCTTTCTGTTGGTATGGAACTGTTTTGTTCCTTGGGCTGTTTGCCCTCGTGCCAATGTGTAATGGTTATGTTTTGGGGGGGGCGACTTCTTTTGCCTTTGGGCCGCCGGGTGCGGTGTTGGTGTTGTTTGGTTGATGTGATTCTTATCAAGGGACCGAATATAAATTTCTGTGCACAGACACCACAGCTGATGGGAAATCGACCTCAGCATATCCATGGTAATTTCTATAGCAACTTAATGAAAGCATTGCACTGTATTGCGTGGATAGTTTTGAGGCTCATAGAAGGCTCTAAAGCTTGATATCCGCGACGGAGGAACCAGAATGCATGGTTTGGAACCACTTACAAGGAAAGCTGATTAAATATTTTGAGGTCTGAGTGGCGCTGTCGGTTTGCGCGCTCGCTCGGCTCGGCCAATGACATTTGGTATATGCCGGGTGTCGTGGGTTCGAGCCCAGCCCGAGGCAGGATTTGGTGCCCTGCTCTATCTCACGCATAATCCTTTCCCCTTCCGCCTCCTATGCCATATGATGTGAACATTTGCTGCGTTGTCAAACCCCAAAACTTATAATATTCATTCTTGAAGTGTCTTCTGGGATGATGAGCGGAATCTGACTCAGAAGAAGCGCGTACCTCATGCCGTAAATGCATTATATTCAATAAATCTGGCTCACTGGTGGCCTCCGGGTCTTGTGAACATAAATTTGTTGGAGACAGTCTCTCCTGACAGCCACACGTAAACCAGCTTGTGCAATTCGTGATAATATTCTAAAGGAAAACAGAGCTGGTATGTCTGTTCAGCGAACGAAAGCATTAGCCGAGCCTGATGATCCAGGAACGTTCCCTGATAGGTCTTCCAATAAAAATACTTCGGTATTGGACAGAGGTGCTGAAGTCAATGTGGAAACCCAACTGTTATCTGTACCCAGCAATTTATATTCTGCCTCGCAAATAAGAATCACAATGCTGGAGGAAGGCAGGCAGTGACACAACACCTGGCCTAAACAGCAAAACCAGCCACCTTTGAGCTGGGCAGGCTAAAGTTTCCGACAGTAGCTAAGAAGAGCTCTTTAAATGGCTCGGTACTAAGCCCCTGCCAATTTGGCGTTCCCGAAAGCTAGCTGGTATTTGAGCGCCTGAATCTGAAAGATCCTGACATTAAATAGCTCCATTGAGATGCTGGTGACTGGTATAGCTTCCCCGGTTTCAATGTATTCCAGATATTACTGTCGTGAACGGTCCCACAGAACGTTGTGTGAACCTGGTGGAAGATTTTGTGAGCCATCCAAAGGGTAAACATATGCAGCAGGGTCTTCTTCTAGCAGTAATAGAGCTCTTAAATAGTTCGCAGGAGATGAGGGAGAAGCACTTCCCTCAACGAGAGTAAAGGTCCGCCTCCGGAGGGCATTCCTGTTCTGTGGGATCTACAGTACTACACTGGTGAACCATGTGATTCCAGGTCTCATGTAGAATGGCACATGTTTATGTTACGCTGCAGATGTATCTGACAAGTCAATGGATGCATTTTGATGTCCATCTATCGTTCTTATGCGCACGTACATACATACATGCCGCGCTATCTTTAGTGGTTGGTTATGCACCCCGTTTATACCAATGTAACAACGGGAGACTGCAATGGCGGGCGGCTAATCCGGCGCCTGAAACATGCAATATTTAAGCGTTTTGAGGCGATCTTTCCCCTTGTCGTAGACGCTTGCAATGCGGCTCGTTTAGAATGAAATCGAACATATAACGGGGAAAAGTTGCTTCCAGTCTGACAAGTAAAAAAGTTTTTTTTTGAACGACCCTAGTGTGAGATGGATATGCCAAAGCAGCGGTTGAGCATTCCCCTACCAAATTGATCTGAGGATAGTTAAAGTCTTCAGCCAGAAGGAGGTGTGTGGGGAAAGCTTTCTGGCATCGCTAAAGAATGTGCGAAAAGCCTTCCATAGCCTGGTGTCCATCACCACTGTGGCTGCAGTAAAAGCAGGCGATCAGAAGAAAAGCATTCCCGTGCAATCTTACCCTGAGCCAAAGGCCTCCAATAAAGTCACTGCCACAAAACGATCCTGAAGTAGACCGAAGGGAATTCCTAATATATGCTGAGATACCACGCCTACATGATAGACCAAGGTGAGATAGACAAGGACCAAATCTGGTGAAAATATGGTCATTTGGAACAGATAGAAAAGCTGGAGACACTGGGAAACGTTGCGCCTTTGGGATAACCTCAGTGAGCAAGATAATGTCCGGGTCTTCACCATCAATCAATGACAAAAATGAATATTTTTGTTATCATCTATCTGGTGCTTGTATTACTTAATTTTTTCAGTCCAATGAAGAAATAAAATGTAAAATAAAAATGTGGTTTCTTAAACGTGACTTATTGCCTGAGGATGAGCTTAGGACTTCGTATAGTTTGCACCTCAAAGTTAAAAAAGTCTGGTTTTGGGCAAAATCACAAATTGTGCTGTATTATTGTACACATTATTGCTCAAATTAAACTGAAAATAACTAAAATCTCAGTTTGCTTTTGAAACTGAAACTGTATACTTTAAATTACTCATGTTTGTCTAACGACTGATCCCGGCATGGGAAAATTATACATAACCTATCATTACCAAATAACAACGTGAATTCCTTGAAAATAATTAGAACTGAGCATTTCTCAAATTGGAGCCATGCGATCACATATGGTAAGAAAATAGAGTGGTGAGTCGACCCGTCTTTGACTCACGGTCTGGAAGCTGACTCAGATTCTGATAGTCGAGTAGTTAAGTCGACTCAGGCTCAACCCAAATCTGGAATTCGGTCGACTCAATTCTGACTTAACAAAATGTCCGTCGGCTCAGAGTCGAATCTGACTCTGAGTCACGACAAAACAAGTCTGGGGGAGGGGGACACTGACGCCACAGCACTATATCTATGAGAAACAAAAAATCCTGGGAATCACAACCTCCTAGATCCCCATTGTGTGTACTCTTCCAGTAACCTTAGCATAAACAGCACAGCTAACTTGGCCATTCGGGATGCATCATGTCGTGATAACCAGATTTGCATTCATCAGATTGTGTTTTGCAATCAGCTTCATATTGGCAGGCCTGCTTCCGTTAGTATCTCGTTATATATTAATCCTGAGACGAATTGGATTTCTGTGCGAGTGGAGACTAAACCAATCATTTCGCACCGCTGCATGTTGCAATAAAATGTTGTTTGCTGGTCTGGGGGTTCCAAGGGGGCTTCCCCAGGGCACTGCGCTAAGAACTCCTTGTCATCAGACGCTGTCCGTTCAGTTCAGTGGCTCCGGATTTAAAACTAATGGTTATATCCGCTCCTATGGCACACAATGCAGGCCTATGTTTGGACCTGCAATCTAATAATAGTAGACATTTGCAGTCGGGGTCGGGTCTGTTCTTTCACACAGGCTCGAGTCTGTTCTTTCAGACTGGGTTGGGTCTGTTCTGGCCAGACTAGGTCGGGTCTGTTTTGGCCAGAATGGATCGGTTCTATTTTTTCAATTCTGTTCTGTCAGACTGTCAGACTGTCTGCTCTCTCAGACTGTGTCCGGTCTGTTCTGGCCAGACTGGGTCGGGTCTGTACTTTCAGACTGGGTCGGGTCTGTTCTTCCCGACAGGCTCGAGTCTGTTCTGACCAGACTGGCTCGGGTTTGTTTTGGCCAGACTAGGTCGGGTCTGTTTTGGCCAGACTGGGTCGGGTCTGTTCTGGCCAGTTTGGGTCGGGTCTCTTCTGGCCAAACTGGATTTGGTCTGCTCTGACCAGACTGAGTCGGGTCTGTTTTGCCGGACGGGCAGCATTTTTGTTTTATGTTTAAGTAAATTGTATATGAATAAGTGAGTTCATGCTCATTTAATCCTACTTCCAACAGGGGGCAGATTCTACCCATCCCTCAGGTTTTGCCATAGTACCTCCGAAACGGTTTGTGACAGGCTCTTGATTTTTTAACACGCGCATTGACGGGGGCGGGTACCCGCCCCCCTCGGGTTTTTCGCAGATAAAGAAAAACGGCGGCGCGTAGCGCCGCCGTACTTGGTATACCTTTCCCTCATCATTTGTACAGCTTCTGTGAAAATTTTAAGGTTAGGTCATCTCAGGTCAGGTCACCAGTACAGGTCAAGTGACCCGACCTCAAAAAAAGTTTAAGATGGCATAAGTCGGAGGAGGGTGAACTTATCCGATTGAAACTCATATCACATAATGGCCCCACCGAGTTCTCTAAAATATGTTCCGGTATTTTTGATATCGATGACCTAAGGTCAGGTACGAGGCATGACCTCTCAATTGGAAATACATGGGAAAAATGTTTTTTACGGAATAACTCAGCAACGGATGGTGATAGAGCATTTATTTCAGCTGCATTAGACTCGCCTAGGCTTTGCAGTTCTAATGATATGCATTTTATATAATTTGACCCTGACCTGACCTCAGGTCAGGTCAAATCCTTGATTTGACCTAGCAAGGTCAAATTATATATCATTCGATTCGGCTTGCTAAGAGGATTCATAAAGTTCAAGTCGTTTTGCTCTATCTTTACTTGTTCAGTTGTAATGGCCGAAAAACTGAATTTACATGTTATCCCTATGACGGCATGTTTTGACCTCTCGTGACCTTAAATGTGACCTGACAAAAAAATGGTTCAAATGTTTTCGATGGAGAAGTGGATGGGCAGCCTAACGCCGTTTACCGTTTTTCGCTACCTACCTTGGTTCTCGAGATCTTAGGGGGGGGTACCCGCCCCGTCAATGCGAAGGTGGCTCAGGCCCCGTCAATGCGCGTGTTAATTCTCGTAAAACTAAATAGCATGTGTTTCCTAAAAATTTAAAAAATATACATGTACCAGAGGTGGATCTATGGCTCACTAATTTAGGGGTTCCCCCGCCCCCCTTCCTTCCCTAAGATCTCAAGAACCAGGGTAGGTAGCGAAAAAGGTAGACGGCGTTGGTTAGCTTCCCCATCTTCATTTGTACCCATCTTCATTCACCCACTTCCCTATCGAAAACATTTGTACAATTTTTTGTCAGGTCACATTTAAGGTCACGAGAGGTCAAAACATGCCGTCATAGGGATAAAATGTAAATGAAGATTTTCGGTCATTACATCTGAACAAGTAAAGATAGAGCAAAACGACTTAAAGTATATGAATCCTCGCACCAAGCCGAATCGAATGATTTATAATTTGACCTTGACAGGTCAAATCAAGGATTTGACCTGACCGGAGGTCAGGTCAAGGTTAAATCATACGAAATGCATATCAATAGAACTGCAAAGACAAGGCAAATATAATGCAGCTAAAATAAACGCTCTATCACCATCCGTTACTGAGGTATTTAGTCAAAACCATTTTTCCCACGTATTTCCAATGGAGAGGTCATGGCTCGTACCTGACCTTAGGTCATCGATGTCAAAAATACTGGAACATGTTTTAGAGAAGTCGGTGGGCCCATTATTCGATATGACATTCAATCAGATAAGTTCACCCTGTTTCGACTTATGCTATCTTAAACGTTTTTGAGGTCAGGTCACTTGACCTGTACTGGTGACCTGACCTGAGATGCCCCAACCTTAAAATTCTCAAAAAAGTTTTAAAATGATGAGAAAAAGGTATGCCAAGTACAGCGGTGCTACGCGCCGCCGTTTTTATGTTATCTCTGAAAAACCCGAGGGGGCGGGTATCCGCCCCCCATCAATGCGCGTGTTAAAGGCGAATCTAGCTATTTAACTTCCCTCGCTTCTGAAATTTTATATAATTTCCTATCCACCTGTGTTGCTCCCTGGTAATTTCTTGACGGGGGGGAGTGCAAACGTTTTGAAAACAAGTGATTCCACATATATTTGTGAGAGAAACTGTTTGGGAAATTACCTGAATGGCCTGACCAAACCTGGAAAAGGCGGTGTTAGGCACAATGAATGCAATGAAGAAGTGAATCGACAATCACCAGGCTGAAAAGTGTCAGTTCTAATGCAAAGGCCTATCGCAGAAATCGGTGAGGATTCTCAACAGGCCTTGATTGGAGAAGAGAACTGATGGAAGAACAAATGCACGATCACAGTCTGAAGAATGTTACGTAAAACTCGACCACTTTGCCAATCAGGACAGTTGTGGGCTTGATGGCGAAACGCATCACAGCCCACTGATAGCGTAAGGACTGAACTGAATGAGACTAGAATCGAAACCGTGAATGGAAAATATTTCAACCTGTTGTGAAGCCTAGGATGAACTTTGGGCAGACAATCGTGACAACTCGCACGTGAAAAACAGTAACTATAATAATAATAATAATAATCATCATCATCATCATCATCATCATCTTCTTCTCATCATCATCGTCATCATCAGTGTTATTATCATCATCACCGTCACCATCATCATTATTATTCATTCGATTTGAAAGAAAATATTTTTTAAAATAAGAATTGCAGAAAACAGGTATTTCAGGTATGGACACATTATTCTGTTCAGAGAGCGAGGAGTGAGGAGGCTATGGGTGGCTCCTGAACTATTCTAACAGGGATTTCAAAAAACAATATCTTTATAACATTGACATTTTTAAATAAACTTTGCTCCTACCAACAAATCTTACCTATTTGCACACCTTTTCCACTTGGTGCACCACTCTAGGGCGCGCAATGCGCCCCCAAGGGGAGGGGAGGATGTGCACGGGTGCCGCCCCGGACATTTTTGCTGGGGAAGACTGAACCCGGACTGGCGATGATCAGGGGTAACTTGCTAAGGTGGCCTTTGAAAAGCTGCCGATGCACCGCAATAGCACTGGAATTGAAAACATCTAGGCAGGCCCTCGCACATAATAGTGATTAAATGCAAAACATCTAGGCCGAGTTACTTAGCCGTAGGGGACGTCCCCTGGTGCGCCAGGTGGAGCACGCGTCCCCCCGCCTGTGGATGCCCATGGCTCTACGGTACAGGGTGTACCTCCTAATTCATAGTTCTCAGGTTCCAGTTTCACCAGGTGTGAATAATCAAAATCAGTGGACAAGCTGCAGCCTCCTGGTGAGAGAATAAACTATGGGTTTCAGAGGGGCAATTCAACCGCTAGGTAGCACTCCGAAGTTACGTCCACAATGCATGTAATTCGTCATGTAGATGCTTTCTAGCCTGCGCAATAGTATGTGAACACAATTTGATCAAATAAAAAGCAATTGGTTTATCCAGTCAATGTAGAATACATCTGAAAATGTCCCAAATTGGATAACTTGGCCGTTAGATGGCATTCTTAGCCGTTCTGTAATTTTCAAAATATTTCATAAGTGGGTTAACTGGGCCCAACACGATGCAATGTGACTACAAGCGTAGTCGATTTTAAAAGTCGGGGCACTTGATGCATGCTAATACACAGTCACTCACGGGTTGACGGCGAGTGCAGCGAAGACGTAGGAAGGTATCTCGACGAGCATGGTGAGGATGTAGTTGAGGTACAAATTGCCAGCGAGATCGGTGGAGACTTCGCTGATCCCGTAATAAGCCATCATTACAACTGCCCTGTGAGCAAAGGAGCGTGTTAAGGTGGATAGAACAAACTTTAATTGGTATGCTTTCCATGGCTGTACAAATTTATATGTCTGAGAAGCAGGTATTCCTATTGATTCACCCTCTCGTTGCACACCAAAGCAGAAACCATGGAAATTCTGTGACTTTTGTGAACCCCAAAGATATGCCCAGAAGCAAAAAGCTTGCAAGGAAATAAAATATGCTCAGTTATGAAGGGACAGAAAAATGCCCCAAATCAACAATACAACTGGATTGAAGGGATTGGTTTCAGGAAATCCATGGAAGGCATTATAAGGCATCCAATCACGCGCCAAATCAATAGACTTTGGTGTTCACATTGGTTAGAAGAAGTGTCCCACTTTTAAAAAGGGTTTTGCCTGAGATATCAGTTTTGTAGAGGGTGTTGAGAAACCACTGTTGGCATATTTAATTTCACCCAAAGCTCTCGATATACAATTTTCGCCAGCTTTAAAGCTCAAAATAGCGGGGCTTATTGCCTTATTTCGAACCCTGAAGGAATACCTTCCATATGGTTGTAGTAATCTAATTGGTCGTAAGCCCTAAGCCTAGCCCTCTCGCTGAAAATACTATGCTAGCGAATGAACCAGCATGCAAATCTCTGTCAACCGAAAACTTCAGGTGAGTAGTCGTCCATTGCAGAACGTCATTGAGCCGAAATTAGTCTAACGGCCTTAACACGCGCCCCGCCTGGGGGGCATTTTTCGCTTCCCCCTCCGTATCTCGTTCCCCACGAAAGTCAAAGGAAAATTACGGGCGGTGTTCGAAAGCTCTTGACAAGACGAAGATATTTTATAAGATAAGAAAAATGTTTATTTCAGGTCAATATTGAGGTCAGCATAGGTCAAAGAAGGCTCCATAGGCTTACAACAGAGCAGTGTACGTTTCTCTGTCTATATCTGCTCTTAGGAGAGCTAGAGCAAATATTTATGCATCATTGGATTTCTCTCATCGCGGCAAATCGAATGATGTATAATATGACCTATCTAGGTCAAATAGTCAACAATATGGTCAAATAGTATGACCTGACCTCGACCTAGGACAGGGTCACAGAGTGACCTGGTATGGTCATGGTGCATATCAATCGACTCCCCGCGACAATATAAGCACAATGAAAGCAGAATGGGAGCTTTATCTCAATTCAGTGAGAAGTTATTGGCAAAACAATCTCTCTCTGCTCCCGTGACCTGATATGACCTTTAAGAGGTCAGATGCTCAAAAACTCAAATTTATGGTCAAGATTGTGGTAAGAAAGGACGGTTTGAGGATTTTCAGCTTTATCTATCCAGTATTTACTGAAAACGAGCCCATTCTAGTTTTCACCATAGACATAATGGGGTGACCAAAAATTGACCCCACCTCAGAGGTCAAGAATCTCGCCAACTCGCCCACGCTCGTGGGTAGCCAAATGAGGTTCAAGGACCAGAACTTAGGTAGCCAATCACGGAGATTTGACAGAGATCAAGAATTGCACTTACCAGCACAAAACAAGTATCTCCACGATCTTACCGCCACGCAAAAAGAACTATCCATAATATGCAATGCTACCTTGACTGATTTTAGGCAGCATTATAACTTTAGTGACAGACGATGCAAATTAGTGACAAATAATTTATCCTTACTCACTCGCGTTATTTCACAGCTAAGTTAGAGATGGGTAGGTAACCACATCGGCAACGAAATTGACTCATATAAAGCCATGAGAAAAAGGTACTCTAAATTGCGATGACATGAAAACGGTAATATTCATTATTTTATATGAATTTGACCATTTATTTTGAATAAAAAGAGGAAAATTTAAAATCTATATCAGGATCAATAGTGAAATTATTCTGCATAGGATAGTAAATCCACTGCTTACGTTGTACTTGAGGACTCGTTTTGCGGAATTAGAGATGGTCTGGTAGCCAGGCCGCCAACGAAAATTACGATTAGGGACCACCAGGTAGCCACTTGGGTAACCACAAAGTTTTGCGTTTCTGGCGCGGAAGTAGCGAGAAGAAAGCAGTCAGATATCCGTGTTGTTGAAGCTGCTGTTTGGGTATCTTACTATGAGGCTGCGATTTTGACCTAAATCAAAATAGGAGGTTTTGTTGCCAGTGGTAAACCCACTACCAATTCTTATATATCATGCCGCAGCCAGAGAAACGCAGGGCAAAGTGAACTCTGCCAGATCTCAAAAGCCCAGGAGAGTAGTGTGATTTGAGGGTGTCAATAAGAGCACACGTTTTAATCATGTGCATGCGAGATATAAAAACTGTAGACCTGTGGAGATGAGAGTTGCAAGTTTTGGCTTTGCACCTAGAAAATTAGATGCTGTTTGGTGCCCATAAAGTCAGGTAAACTGCAGGTAGGTTTCTTTGGTGCCTACCTGCAGTTTTGGTGTCAATTTTATCAAATCAAACTTAACAAAATTGTAATGATGCCACAAAAGTTTCCATTCAGCAGGTGAATGTGGTGCTGCTTATTGATTTGCTTCAATATTTCTAGAATTTGCTGGATGATGGTTGTGGTATTAAGAGGTACTTGTCCTCTGGCTGAGTACCTATATTTTGTTGCATGCATTGGAGATATTTAAATTATATGTATTCTTTTAACAGAGTGTTGATTGAATGTATCCTTCAAGTAGCTTAAGTCTCAGCATGGTGACTGCTACAGTCAAATGGTGGTTGTCTGCTATCTTAGCAATGATGATCTAAGCAATGATTGATCATAGCAAGCAGTTGCAGTAAGGATACTAGACTCTGACGGCACATATTATTTTTCATGTATGTTTTAATTAGGTACTTGATAACATTTTTGACTGATTAATATGCTCAGCTAATGGCCGCATGCTTGTATTACAGCACATACAACTTGTAATCACTGCACATATACTTAACCTTTTGCTGTTTGGTACTAAGAGTATGCTATATGTAATTCATTAGTCTCCAAATCACTGTAAATTTAATTACTTTCATGATTCCACTTTTTGAGAATACTTTTTCACTCACTAAGACAGTTATTCTGGGAGCCATTTAAAGCCTCAGTTCATGCAAAAGTTGATTTCTCTTCAGGTAGCCATGTTGGTCGCGTCAAGGGATGTGGGTAGCCAACCTGACATGTTCTTGACCTCTGCCCTACCTTAGGTCAACAATATCAAAATTCCGATACAGCAGATTGATAGACCCTAATGACCTTATCATATTGTGGAAGTTTCAAACTGATCGGTTTGCTAATGTCCCCTGGGTGCTGCTTCAAACTCATAATTTTAGGTTTTGGGGTCGGGTCACTTGACCCTGAATAACTCTCTCACCTGACATGACCTTAACTAAAAAATTTGGTGAGATGTGTAACATTAATCAGGGATAAGGTACTGTAAGTTTCGTTGCTCTGCGTCTCTTCGTTTTTTGGTTATCTGGGGAAAACCAGGAGGGGGGCGGTTTCCCCCCCAGCGGGGCGCGTGTTAACACACATCACATCCTTCCTACCCCGTACTTGCCAAAAGAGTATCAATTTTTTGTCAAAATCCTACTGTGAAATTATTTCGTTACATCAGGCATATGCATAATCTTTCGACCACTGAATAAACTCGGCCGTAGCATCGGCATCTGTGGCTCAGTTTTTGCACCAATGCTTCTTGTACTACATGCGATTTTTGTCGAGCGGAAACGCTGTAAATAGAACTTTATAACGAGTTTATAATCGATGATTGGGATTTCACAGATTATTAACACGTGCATTGACAGGAGTCTGAGCCACCTTCGCCTTGACGGGGGGGGCGGGTGCCCGCCCTCTCCTAAGATCTCGAGAACTGCGCTAGGCAGCGAAAACCCGTAAACGGCGTTGGATAGTCCATCCACTTCTCCATCGAAAATATTTGAACGTTTTTTTCAGGTCACATTTAAGGTCACTGAAGTTCAAAACATACCGTCATAGGGATAACATAACATAACATAAAGTTTTTTGGCCATTACATCTGAACAAGCAAAGATAGAGCAAAACGATTCGAACGATATGAATCCTCGCAGCAAGCCGAAATGAATGATATATAATATGACATTGCTGGGTCAAATCGATGATTTGACCCGACCTGAGGTCAGTTCAAGGTCAAATTTGGAAAAATGCATATCATTATAACCGCAATGACCAGGTAAATCTAATGCAGTTAACATAAACGCTTTATCTCTATTCATTACTAAGTTATTCAGTTAAAACCATTTTCCCATGTATTTCCAATTGAGAGGTCATGGCTAGTACCTGATCTTAGGTCGTCGATATAAAAAATACCGGGACATATTTTAGATAACTCGGTGGGGCCATTATGTGATATGAGTTTCAGACGGATAAATTTACCCGGTTCCGACTTATGATATCTTAAACTTTTCTGAGGTCAGGTCACTTGACGTGTACTGGTGACCTGACCTGGATGACCTAACCTTAAAATTTTGACAAAGGTTGTAAAAATGATGAGGAAAAAGGCATACCAAGTACGGCGGCGCCACACGCCGCCGTTTTTAAGTTATCTCCGAAAAACCTGAGGGGGAAGGGTAACCACCCCCGTCAATGCGCGTGTTAAAAGTGTTATGTTGATGACGTGACATATTGTTAGGAAAGAGGATATATTTCTGTTTTTAGCGTATGAAAGTTTGGGAAAAATATTTTTCCTGGTTTTCAGATCTCTCTTATTCAAAATTTGTTCTTTTTCGAATTTTGACGGTGTTCCACTCCCTTAAATCATAGTACACGGTCTTTCATTAACGCATGCAGATTTTCACATTCAATTTTTTCACTGATAATTACACAACAGCATCGAATGACACAGCTCCATTAATTCTAAATAGCGAGGGTTGTTTTTAGAGACCGGCACTGGTGTTCAGGCTCTCCGATTCGAACTTGGGTCGCTACATAATTCACGGCTCCCGGTAATTCGCAGCAGTGGACCTGAAAGCAAAGCCTGGCGCTAATAAGGTATTGACCGGGCCCGGTGTGGGGCAGCCATTCCACTCTGGTTATATGCCGCATAATAACACCTGGGATTCAAGTAAGTGATGTATCACAGTTGCAAAATGGTGTTTGCCCTGGTTTTTACACTGGTTGGAGGGCATTTGCATGACTACTTTATCGGTGAGTGGTGAGATTAGCCTCCCATGTCAAGAATACGCAGGCCCCGGCGAGCCCCGTGGAAAACAGACGTGCTAATAACTACAACGTCGCAAACACCAAAAAGGGTAGTAAACCTGTATGAATTGACAGCACGTCTGGAATAGTGCGTAAATACATTAAAGTCCTTCAAAACCTGAACATTTTTGGCACTATGGTACCTGATGCTCACCACTGTATGCATAAGATTCCTGTTCGTCCCAGAAGTAACGGAGACTTGATCACTTCCACTAAACTTTCCGATTTTCCACTTGTATTTTCGTTTTCCTTTTCCGTAGACTTCTGAAACAGATGAATAACACTATAAATCGACATTACCACGCACAGCTGGCATTCCGTAGCAAAGGCACCGCACGGAAACGGTGACGTCAGGTATAGTGATACATTTCTACTGTCCACTAATGCCACGCGATGCCATCAAATCCCGGCGTTCACGTATAACATATCACGAAATGCATGTTCACAGAGTGCAGGCTGCACATGCGAACTCACTTGTTGGGTCAGTGAAAGCCATTGGTTTCACTAAATGTGGCTGAAAATTCCGCCCATAGCTGACTTGGAACCAGAATCCCCAAAGTCAAGGCTCTGATCACTCAGCTAGCCACCTTGGGTATAGCCCGCGGACGGTTATATAGAAAAATAATTAGAAAAAAGGAAATAGAGCTTATACATCTCAGGGTTTAAGCAAAAACGAGCTCACCTGAAGAGCCATCTGGTCGGGGAATTGGGTTCCATTCCACTTGGCAATATTTATCAGCACTTTCTCCGCCTTATCTTGTTTACCAGCCGAGACCAACCAGCGAGGCGATTCGGGCAATAACCTGCAAACATTGACAGTCTGCCAAGAACAGTACTGGAGAGGTTGGGCTGCGATGAACGAACAAAACTGTTTCCATTTATCCCGTCCATTCTGGAGATATCTAAAACCTGTTGATATGTACTTCTCGAAGCGCACCTACCACAGTGCTCTAATCTGTTGTTGAAACGGGGAATTTTCAACTCGATATGGACATCCAATTCACGGCATCAGTAAATGTTTTTTTTAATTTGTGTTGGTGATATTACTGTTTAAAACCAGCTCTCACAGATACCTTAAATATACAATAATCTAAATGATATAAAAGTGTATGTCGATGGTTCTCTAACAGCGGGTCAAAGTCACGTTTGGGTGATAAAGTCATTTTTCCGGAATAGTTATAATGGCCTTTAAATTTCTAGTATGAATGGTTCGTAGAACAACTTTAACTTAGCCGTCATTGATTCAGACGGCCATAGGCTGACCAATTCCTCTACATTACAGCGGGCCGAAAATAATTGTTTAGTTCGAGATTGTTCCCTTACATGTCATAAAGTCTGGGCACGAGAATGGTGAGGGTAGGAAAGTGAGGGCGAAAAGCTCACCTTCCTACCCTTTCAGAAAATACATCTAGGAGGTAAACCGTTATAAGATAAACCTACGTGTTGGTCGCTCACAGGGAGAAGACGTGTTTTTAATGCTTAAGAAATTGACGAAATTGATTCTGTTCTAGCCTTAACTCGGAGTTGGTACCGTGATGATGCATTGCTATCTGTCTCGGCTACATCATGCATTCATTTTCATTCATGAAATTCATTTGTGAAATCAGATACAGCAAGATGAAATATGAAATATTTACTGACTACTCGTCTTCAACCATATTTTAGGAGCTTGATTCTCTCTCAATCTTTTTCTGCGGCTCACGTGATTTTTAATCCAGCTTGGAACAAGAAGTATCCAGATCAGAGACTTTGAAAATGTTTTCCCCTGGTGTTAATCCCCTGTTCTTATAGCGTCAATTGCCTGGTAACTGCGGAAACTGCGATTGAAATTGCTGGATTTTATTTTTATGATTAGAAGTTAAAGGTATAGTACCGCATTTATGTTTCGTATGATAGCACAGCTACTTATGTCCGTGCTCGGGTGTTTTGACTAGTCAGGGAATTATTCGATTTTTTCTGACCCGCCTACTCAACATTCAGCATATTTTTCGACACCCGAAGACATTCTAAAACAGATTGCTGTCACAAAATCAGAATTTATTCGTTTTCTTAAATACGTAATGATCAGGCGGGTGTTTAAAACACACACACACACACACACACACACACACACACACACACACACACACACACACACACACACACACACACACACACACACACACACACACACACACACACACACACACACACACACACATATATATATATATATATATATATATATATATATATATATATATATATATATATTATTCCAATATTTCAACATCCCTTCCAGTTTTCTGAGCCATGCGTTTAGCATAGCTGCCATTCTAAATGATGTATTTGTTTGAAGCCTAACTTTGTCGTGGTAGTCAACGAAACAAGCTCCGAGAAGTGTCGGAACCTGACAAACTCATCTACTCGGTGCGCATTGTCGGCAACGGGGTCCAGTTGATAAACTGCAAAAAATGGAAGAATACACGTGTTTGTTCCATGTTTTGTCTCTCGTATCTAGCAGCACCACAGAATGTGTGAACAGGTGCAATGAGCAAATTTGTAAGCAATGTGGTAATTTTTAAGGAAATCAATATTTATTTTCATGGAAGTGGTAACACAGCCATCTGGCCTCGGAAAAGGGGTTTCCGTGCGAGGAGGGCTTGGAACATTTGTTCTTTGTATATTCTTAGGTCTTTGACTTCCGCGAGCTCTGAACAGTATGAGCTTTGTTTACAGCCTGAGTAGGCGGCTTTAAATCATTTTGAGGCCAAAAGTGCCGTAGCGGCAACATGCATCATTTTGGTTAACTGTTGCTGTGGAACTTGGTGAATGAATAGTCCATCTGTATTTAAATCGAATAGTGCCCCAGCCAGTTGTTCCTCAAAGGCACCATTCCCGCGCCATCAGGCAGTGAACATTTCAAATCTTGAATGTTCTTTGCGATTTTCGAAGCGATATGTTTTCCCGTAGAGGATGTAGTCGCATCAGGGAATTGCGCTCGTCTTCCAAGCTGCTGGCTTGAGTTCGAATCCCGGACAGGAGTTCTACATAAGAATTTCCAGTTTCCGGAACATGGCAAGAGTTGGAGACACCGTAAGACCTGAGCAGTAGGTGCGTCGTAAATATCCAAGGCACACTGGGTTTTCTCCTTTTCCTAGACAGACACCTCTCGCCTGAGCATCACAGAAAGCAATAATTTTCCTATCTATAGCAGTCACCTCTCACTTCTTCAGAACACCGTGTGCAAAAGCTGTCTTTTTAGGGAGGGCGTTCCGGAATGACACCCCCGCAACCTCAGAACGACATACCTCGATGTATCCAACTATCAACAGACTTTCTGAAGATCAGTGCCATCTAAGCATGTGGAACGGATTGACCCGTCGTCAAAAAGGTAGCTAAAGAAGAAATGATTGTGTTAGTATCAACGATGTAAAATAAATATCAACATATATCCCCAGAAATAATAATAATAATTGTTGGGGTTTAACGACGCACCAACTGCCAGGGTCGTACGGCGTCGCCAACTCTCACCCTGTTGGAAGGGATTTAGGGGATCAGATCGACTTATTCAGAGGCTCCGCCGGGACTTGAACCCGGGACCGATGGCTTAGAAGACAAGGGTGCTATCCACTAAGCCACCTCATCCCCTATCCCCAGAAAATCATGATGACATGCCAGCCTTTCCGTTATGAAGCTGCCTTTTGGATTTCTCCTTGACCGTTTCAGAGACACTGAAAGAAAGTTTAAAACCCTAGATTTGTCTCCGCTGGGTCTTCTACATTGACCTGCAAAACACCTGGTAGAATAAAGAACCGTTCTTGCTCCTCCCCATAAGCTTGAAGGCTTTCAAGGAATGGTTCAAGCCCTCCCTAGCATCCTGCCGCGAAGACATCTATGAAAGCTGGGTCGACTGTCTCCTTTTCCAGCACGGTTGGAGGGAGGTAATTCATGTTCCCTTCGTCCCACGCCCTTATGTAACAGCCCCCCTCAGTTCAAGAAGCAACAGGCAACCAGAAAAAACGTTAAATTTCCTTCCAACTCCTGGAAAGTTGTTCGATGGATAAACGGCCGGTCGGTACATTCAGAGGAACACTACTTCATAAGACGCATATATATTTTTCAACGTTATGTGAGGTCCAGAAGCAGAGAAGTATTTACTCACCACCAATAAGAGCAAAATGCCAGGACTGGTACCGAGTAGATGAGCTGTAGGCCCCTCCAGTTCCTCACGAAGATGGGAAACACTCCCGACAGGGTCTCGCCCAGTGCGAAGAATATGTTGATTATGATGCCACAGAAGGAGCGCAGTTCAATAGAGGTCAGCTCCATGCCTGCTTAGAAAGTGAACCGATTAAGCTCTATGCCAAGAACTGCTGTTCCCAAAGCGAGGGCAGGGAAGGAAGATAGCTAAGGCCTCGTGCAAGCTTTTGGGGATGGCCCTATATCTCTAGGATGAGACGTAATCTAGCCTTGAAATTTGATTAAAATGTGAAACCAAATTTGATTCTCATACTCGGAGTAGTATCCCGCCACACCGAACCATTGTTGCTGTAGAACAGAGAATAAAGTAAGAGAGTGTGGTATTGAAGGTGAAGGTCATTAATGGTCTGTGGCATATGACACAATATTATGTATTCCCCATAAAGTATCCTTTAACGAACACTGTGGCACTTACTGAGCTGGAAATTATGGTTTTACCTTGGCCCACGATTTGTGACCCTCACAAGTGACTTTGGCATTGACTGACCCTAGCTGCGACGTATACCATACTATATGTCATGTTGGGTGACGTCATTTGGCCGAAATCCTAGGGGTCAATCTCAGTCTCATTGAACACTAGAAATGAATTGGATGCCGAGGATCACTCTCATCCCCATTCAGCCACAATCACACATGTTAACTAAGACTTACTGAGCACGAACGGCACACTGAAGAAAGAGAATGAGAATGCCGACGACAAGGTGCGCAGTGTGGTGAAGATAGCGTAGTTGGGGGAGAAAGCGGCGGCGGTGGAGACGAGGGTGGTCAGCACCACGCCACCCAGCAGCGCCGCCACGCGGCCCAACCTGCGAACCAAAGGCAGCGCCAGCACTCGTGATGGAACCACTTTGAGGACGTGTGGCTGCTCGTCCAACATTGCGACATTCTTATGGTCGTTCTTGTTGTGTTGTATCACGATATGTTAGGACGGATCCAAGGGGGGGGCGGAGTTCAGATGTTCATAAGCATTGAAGTTCTTTAGTGAATCAGAAGTAGAGTTAATTATTTTTTGGCAAGTCTTAAGATTGGACTAGGGCAGATATTCACCTGCTTCTTCCATCAGCGCACTTCACGTAAAAACACCGAGCGTTGTGCTCCCACTTCGCTTGATTCTGCTTGACGACGCTTGTTGCTTCATTGTCGGACAGAGGGAGCCACAAAGCCGAGATGCCTGCCGTACGTGACGTCCCATATCACGTGATAAAATACTCTGTGAGGATTTAGTCCTCTGGCAACAAGATGGCTACATAAGCGCACCTTCTCTGGCGCACAATCTCAGTGTGATTGTTTGGAAAAAGATGTCTGGACGGCCACGCTGCTACCAATCGCGCGTCAGGAAAGGAGTGGAGCAAGGGAAGAAGATCAAGGTTTGGACATGGTGTTCTTAAATACGGAAGCTGTGTGCTGGAGAAAGCAACAGCTACATGTGATTTAACACAATCTTACCACATGCAGTAACAGATCAAGGCCGGTGGCTGGGTAGTGGTAATGAGGTCCAAAACCGTGAATTTGTTTTAAGAGAACCGGAGAAAAATCTGGAGGTTAGGGGTCAATCCCTTTCTTCCTCGTGGTTCCACGCCTAGCCACATAGGTACCCCCAAGATATCAACCCTTGCACTGCCCGTACTGGAACCCGCGCGAACACTATCAAAGTGTCCTCACGTGTGCCGAATAAAGTTTAAAAGTTAGAAATTGTAGTACTATTGTAGTTTATACACATTTGATTTGTTGTTAGAGGCGGCGGGAGCGACTCTAGTGTGAGGCGCTAGTGGTAGCAATGGGAGCGACGCTAGTGTGAGGCGCTAGTGGTAGTAATGGGAGAGACGCTTGCTGGTGTGAAGCACTAACCTGTCGGAGACCAGCCCCGTGAGCACAGAGCCGACCACCAGTCCGGCGAAGTAGATGCTGTTCCCCAGTGGCACCAGCGTGGCGTCACTGCACACCAAGCCAAACTGCAACAGGCAGGTATGTGTGGATCAGTGGCAGAGCACCTGTCTCCTGAGCCTCAGGCCCCGGATTCCAGGCCCGGTGAGTTCTCTGAGTAAGCACAACCTGCTACCCAAAAGCACTCCTAAAAGGGTGAATTTGGCGGAGCCGTATAATCTTGGCAGTTGGTGCGGCATTATATCTCTACAATCATTATTGGTGTCAAACTGTAGTACTCCAGCCATTCACCTCCATTACCTAGCTGTCGTACAACCACCTCTGACACTATGGTCGCCACCATTACCGAGCTGTCGTACAACCACCTCTCACACTATGGTCGCCACCATTACCTAGCTGTCGTACAACCACCTCTGACAATATGGTCACCACCATTACCTAGCTGTCGTACAACCACCTCTGACACTATGGTCGCCACCATTACCTAGCTGTCGTACAACCATCTCCAAAACTATGGTCGCCACCATTACCGAGCTGTCGTACACCCACCCCTGACAGTATGTTCGCCTCTATTACTGAGCTGTCGCACACCCACCTCTGACACTATGGTCGCCTCCATTACCGAGCTATCGTACACTCACCTCTGATACTATGTTTGCCTCCATTATCCATTACCGAGCTATCGCACACCCAACTCTGACACTATGTTCGCCTTCATTACCAAAGTGTCGTACACTGACACTATGCTCGCCTCCATTACCGAGCTGTCTTACACTCACCCCTGACAGTATGGTCGCCTTCATTACCGAACTGTCGTACACTCACCCCTGATGATATGGTCGCCTCTTTTGCTGAGCTGACGTACACCCACCTCTGACACTATGCTCGCCTCCATTACTGAGCTGTCTTACACTCACCCCTGACAGTATGTTCGCCTCCATTACTGAGCTGTCGTACAACCACCTCTGACACTATGGTCGCCACCATTACCTAGCTGTCGTACAACCATCTCCAACACTATGGTCGCCACCATTACCTAGCTGTCGTACAACCATCTCCAACACTATGGTCGCCACCATTACCGAGCTTTCGTACACCCACCCTGACAGTATGTTCGCCTCCATTATCCATTACCGAGCTATCGCACACCCAACTCTGACACTATGTTCGCCTTCATTACCAAAGTGTCGTACACCGACACTATGCTCGCCTCCATTACCGAGCTGTCTTACACTCACCCCTGACAGTATGGTCGCCTTCATTACCGAACTGTCGTACACTCACCCCTGATGATATGGTCGCCTCTTTTGCTGAGCTGACGTACACCCACCTCTGACACTATGGTCGACTCCATTACTGAGCTGTCGTACACCCACTGGCTGCAGAGTTGCGTCTCTGACAAAAAAGTCAGCCGGTTGACAGCCATCGGCTGAGCTCCAACCTGATTTGTTCCGCTGGAACACCGAACACCTACTCCAGGTGTAGTGTTCGTCTGGGGGTGTGCTCCAGCGCAGAAAATCGGCGGAGTAGATGGCGCTGGTGGCGTTCTCGCATTCTGGTACCAGACATCTGCCGGATTTGTGGTCAGAGTCAGCTGGTCTGACACTCCGGTACAAGACATCTGCCGGATTTGTGGTCCGAGTCACCTGGTCAGACACTCCGGTATAAGACATCTGCCGGATTTGTGGTCCGAGTCACCTGGTCAGACACTACGGCACCAAGCATATGCCGGATTTGTGGTCCCAGTCAACTGGTCTGACACTACGGCACCAAGCATCTGCCGAATGTGTGGGCAGAATCAGCTGCTCTAATACCTACGTTTCGTTCAGAACTTGTTGAAGAAAATCGAAAAATTACATGAGGGAGAGTTGGAAAAATACCTTCATTTGGGGGGGGTGTTACGGGCACCGAACCACAAAGCAGAAGGTGGTCTGAGGTGGATGAGGCCCATCCAGGTTGAAGTGAGGTGCTCTTTAGGCTACACAAGAGCGGCCAATGGTGGAGAAGGTGAACGCAAACATGCAGAAGAGGACAGCAAAAGAAGACACGTGTTACAGTGGGGCGCCCAGGGCTGAACTAGGGCGGCCAATCGTGAAGTGTGTTCGCCCAACCGCAAAGTAGAGGACGAAACAATATATTAGGGCGGTCCACGTTGAATTGTGGTGCCCAATGATGTGCCGGGGGCAGCTGATTCAAAATCAGGGGCCACTTACAGTAGAACAGGTCAGCTTCAAATTATTTTTTGTGGCCGGGTGTTGTAATCACTGTTCGTACCCGATGTGTTGCCAATTAAGGACACCATCAGCACCTGAAATTGACAGAGAGTGGCCCTTGGGCTCTAAGGGGAGAGACTACCCCCTTCGCCTCTCCCCTCGGATCCATCTCTGTCTCAAACAAGCAGGGGAGGAAAAAACCGCGAACCTGTCGCCAACCTAATGTTAAACACTGAAAGCTGTCGCTCTCATTTTTTAAACATAGGCAATTTCTAACGCACATATAGTACGAAAAATAGTACCTATATTGATAAAACAACCTCGCAATAACATTTCTGAATTCGCGAAGAGGCTTACTGAAGATCACACACCTATGCATAATTCTGCCACCTGCGTAAGCGCCGCCACAGACACGGCAAAACAGCACTGACGAAAAAGGAAGTTTTAAAGTCGCCACGCTCGCGAATCGAACCCGTTATCCCCTACTAACAATTCGAACGCCCTTCCGACTGCGCTACCTGCCATCTGAAGTATATGCGTGAGGAGTTACATCTAATAATGATAAATAATTATCAATGAATGAGAACCAGTTGCCACGACTTGGTGTCGTCTCATTATAAAAGCTGTCGTTGCCCGTGCAAGTGGCAAGTTTTGACGGTCGCGCGCTGTCGCTCCCGTCCACCGCTGGAACAGGCAGGGGAGGGATGGAACTACTAATATGCAATTGATGTTCATTCACATGCGTTCTAGCCACAAAACATTATCTGTGACATTTCCAGGCTAGTCGTAGAAGTTGAATTTATATAAGCACGAAGGGGGAAGGTAATGACAGACCAATGTGGCATAATTAGCGTTGGGAAAAATTCATCAAGACATGTTTTTATCAAATGGTTTCTACCACACACCTGAATTCAATCCAAGCAGCTAATTTGCGTTATCTATTCTAGTTCATCGAGGTGATTACCCTGTCAGGGTGAGTTCTTTTCTCTGAAACTTCCCTGGAAGCTCTTATTTTATTTAGCCAGTCAGAACTGTTCTGGTATTGTATAGATTTCCTGTCGCACTTGATGGTTTCAATATTCAGGGTCTGTCGCTATCCCTAGTTGGTGTGTCAGTGGGGTTTTCCACCCCTGCAAACAAGTCGTCTGAACGGGTGTCAGAGCATCATCCCCTCCTATATAGGTTACATCAATGTTTTTATACGGTAGAATATTATTGCCCCGAGTGCAAGTATTCGATACCATGAGTTGAAGATGTGATTGTGACGGAAGCTATGTAAATTGCGTGCCACATCATTGTCTTTATCCTTTGGATTAGTTGTTCGAATTTAACGGCGCGCCAACTGCCAGGGTCATACGACGTCGCCAATTCTCAGCCTGTTGGGAGGGATTCGTGGATCAGTTCCACTTATTCTGAGGCTCTGGTGAATCTTTTGAATTTATCTTATAAAACCCGATTCCCTTTTCTAATACCCACTTTCCAAAAATGCCCCACACATACATACGTACATACATATCCTGCGTGCATGGGTAAATTCAAACCCCCTTACGGTACAATGGCTTAAAATGGTCCTGCAATGGCATGCCTTAAGTCGTTGTTTCCTACAAGCTTCAAGTTTAAGACAATATTGGAAACATTTTTCGGAAATCCTTATAGTATCGTTTTGGGGGTTTCTATATTCATCGTTGTGTATTTTTGGAAGGGGTCTACCCGAACGGTACGAAACGTTACACACAGAAAGAGCAGAAAAAATCACAAAAACACGTTTTACGTAAATCATGGACGGCCCCTTTTAGAACAGTGTTCGAATATTGGAGCCAGCTCTTCTACTCTCGTCCAAAATCCAATAGGAAACCATGTGCGGGGAAACCAAGTGACTGGGGAATCCACACAGACACCGGAAACTGAAGCAGGGTTTGTCAGGTGCATCGTGTTGGTATCGCGGACTTCTTCACAGCCGAACAGGTTTGACAGAAATTCCACTAGCACACAGAGCCTGCACGCAGCTGCGCCTTCAACTGTCACAACTGCGCCTTCAACTGCCACAGCTGCGCCTTCAACTGTCACAGCTGCGGCGCTGCTGTCGCTGCCACCCGGTGGTGGGGCCTCCATCAGTAAGCCACCTGTTGCGATGACGTTAAGTGATGGGTGGGTGAGCACACATGCTGCCTGCCGCCTTTTCTTTATTTCATGTCTGGCTCTGCGTCCGTTTCTGGCAACATCAGCAGCTCCAAAGCTCAGTAAAACCATATGTTGTTGAGGCCGTCAGTTTGTTTCGTCGCGGGACGTAAATAGTAAAGTAGGCCAGCTCTCCCACCTTTTGTTAGGTAACGGTGCTGTGGAGTATAATTGGCAGATTGGCAGCCTCTTTCAAGACCTCATTTTTTATAAGTTACGAAAATTTTGCTGAACTAGCAGACTTTTGTTTTATATCGACAATTTTCCACTTTCCCTGCGAGCAATATGGCTTGAGGGACTTCTCGCAGGTAAGGTTTCGAGTTGAAGTTTTATTCGTGGATGTTGTTTTTCGTGGCCAAATTGACATTTCGACATTTGTGGCCGGTGAATCCCCTTTAATTTGTGACAGTCTGCTTTATGATGTCGAGTGCACTACAACGGTGAAATCGCTGTCAATTATTCTAGGCCTATGACAATTAAAGTCATTCCAGACCAATCACAATTGAAATGGGAATAATTTAAATCCAGTCATCTAGGGCAAAATCGGGTCTCACGATCAGGAATATATATAGCCTTAAGGATTCGGGAAGATGAGCTAAATAATCTGGAATACTCATGCTGGATAAGGTTTTTTCGGTTACGCATAATGCTGGAAAAAACACGGGGGACAAATTCAGCCCTCCAGCCATCGCTTGTTGAAATAAAAGTAGCAAATGCTGCCTCTTTATGCATTTATGCCAGTTGAATATTCATTTCGCAGCACTGCCAGAGTATCCTACGAATTTGAGTGTCAATCCCTTCCCTATCAGAATATTACAGTCGAGGATGTAAATTTTACCCAAATGTGAAGCTATATCCGCTCTTGAATTGTCATGCCGCCCTCAATGTCATGCCTTATTTCCACATGGTTAGAAATGAATTGTTTTGCTCGGTTTTAGGAACAGTGCGCATTGTTAAGACCGGTCTTAGGAATTTTATAAAATCTCCGGCATGGTTGGGCTGATGTGATGTGTGTTTTGGTGCTGCGTGATGTGCGAGTGCATAGGTGTTGATTTTATGTATTTTACGTCATCTTTTATTGTTTTATCAGTCGACGTTAACAAGTGAAAAACCCTCCTGAGTGGAACTTGTTTGAATATATCTGAATCTGAATCGGTGATGAATAAACAGGTATGTATGCCGAACAGAACCACTTCAACCAATAACAGTTTTCATCAAAATACTGAAGTCCACAGACTTCAGGAAATCAATCCAGAACAAAATCGAGTAAAGCTACCTTTGGGGATTGTGAAGACCTGTCCATATTGCAGCACCGAGTTAACACTCGCACTGGAGAGGAGTCTGGCACTTAAAGCGCACTGGAAGGAGGGTCTGTTAGGTCCACTAAGATCTCAGAAACTAAGACGCTTAGAAAAACACCGTTTGCGGGCTTGGTGGGGGCTATAGCGATCTACATCGTAGCCAATTCTTATTGATCTAGATTAACATATACAAGGTCAAACTAGGTCAAAAGGTCAAATATTTGCACATAGTGGGGTCCTATTGAGAAATCACGTAAATATGCGAGAAAAAGTCGGAAATATGCTAAAGACGGTCTAGGCCGATATATGGAAGGTCACATAGAATATTTCCCAAAATTTTGGGGTCAAAATAATTGAGGCCATTGATCTATGGCGTCACGATGCGCTATACTCCCTACAATATACACTCTAACTGGCAGTATAGAACAATTGGGCGGGAAATGAGGATTGACCTTCACCCATGATCTTTGCGCTTAACCCTTACATGGAGTTACCTTAACTATGAAGTCATAGCATAATACAGGGTGTTTCAAAAGGAATGATATTTTTTAATTGATCATAATGCGGTTATACAAATGTTGTTGTGGTATGATTTACATAACAATCGAAAGAAAATTTTGGGACATTTACGATTATTCGTACTTTGATAACTGTTTTCATATTGTTGCTTGTCCAAAGTAGTCTTAAAATTGAGTTGAAAACTACATACTGCCTATTTTGCCTCCATCGAAAATGTTCGTAGAAATCACGTGAGTATCACGCGACAAGTATCACGTCAATGACACTGCAAACATTGCATCCTCACTATGGTATATCACAGTCCACACGCACATTGCCTCTGGAAATTAATTCTAAAATAAACACACCTCTCAAGCTTAGGAATGCTCTGGTCCAAGCAAGCAATCCCCAATTGGCCCATGCCCCTTGTTCTGCATAAAACAGTGAGGTCTTTTGCGCTATGTCCACCGCATCCAGTCATTCACATGGAAGGTAAGCCAATGAGCCATATAGAGCTTGAGCCAAAAGCCTTAAACTTGTAATATTACTGAAACTTTTGCCTTTGATATGCATGCTCACCTGCCATTGTGGTGTGCTAAAGCCTTTGTGGAGTGCTTCCAGTTGTTTTTTTTAAATATAAGCGGGCATATATTATGTTTCTTGCATCATTTTCCGAGCACATTTAAGACGGAGGAAAATATTTTCTGCAAATGAAACATGTTTATAGCAAAATGTCCTACAATTTACCATTAAAAAGCGTTTT
The DNA here is from genome assembly GCA_034440635.1 of Lepas anatifera. Lineage (NCBI taxonomy): Eukaryota > Metazoa > Arthropoda > Thecostraca > Lepadidae > Lepas > Lepas anatifera. The sequence goes on from JAOTON010002229.1 coordinate 654,044, forward strand.
GTGGAGGGATTTGAAGGATTCTTAGTACTTCACTGAACATCTAAAAAATATCATTCTTTCTGAAACACCCTGTATATGTCAGACTGGGTAACACCCTTTGACCGGAAGCACTGATATCAATGACCTTGAAAGCGCTGGTATGACCTTGACATGTGACATTTGACCTTGAAATGTGAGGACCTCCATGTGAGGCTATCTTGACACATTATCCCGCTTATATGGTGTTATGACGTCACTTCTCGGTATCCAATGCAAACGAACTTGTTCTACTGCGCAATGGTGGTGATCCAAAATGTAGGTCTGATTTAAAAAGTCTAGAAATCAAATAAATTCCAACCAATTTCCAAAATTAATTCACCAATCGACTCGCAGTTAAGTTTTATCAACCATTGCCCGTATCGTTCTCGTTTTTCGGCTACGAGCGTTTTTCAGCCCACCTTGGAAAAATAGGTTGATTGGGGGCCTCGGAGGCCCCCGCCTTCCAGTGCGCGTGTTAAAAGGTTGGTTGCGAGGGCTCTTTGCTCTGGCTAAAGCTTGGCTGTGTCCCGGTTATTGACTGAAGACGTAGGCCTTCGGAATCCTTACTGTTCTAACTTCGAACATTGCAGCCTTCAGAAAAATTATGTTATTGTTTCTTGTGTTTGATTTTGAGTTGACAAGTTCTGGCGTTCATCATCAGCTCACTCAAAAAAAATTTTGGTATTCCCCACATCATCATAATGAAAGGGCAGAGTTGGGTTTATGGTTTATTACTGGACTGGTACATGTGATATCAAAATCCACAATGTTATTCTTCACCGAGTGTGTACAATGTGTTGTTTATTTATAGATGTTGGGTCCGCTTCAATCAAATGGATGATCAATCCGCTTTTTCTGAGTTTTACTAGGATGTTTGTTGTGATTTTTGCCACTGCCTATTAAAGGGGGCTTGATGTGCCGCTAGTGTCCAGGAACCGCTCTAGTTCTGACCGCACGATATTATTTATTTATGTGACTGTTTCTCCTTCTTGAAAGAGTTGGTTCTCTGTTTAACCTCTTATGTCGCCGATGTTCATTGGGGTGGATAATATTTTTCCACCGTATATAAAGCAGAATGTTTTCCAGTCCAGAAATTCCATTGAATATACAGCTTAATTTGTTAAAGTGCACCATCCAGCACGCAGGTAATATTGCGTCAGAAGCAGGATTCACACGTAAAATTATTTGTCTTTTACAGGCGAAAAGAGTAAATCATGGCAAGCAGCGATTGAAATATTGTTCCTTGAAACCGTCTACAACATCGAATGATCCGATTTCGCCATGGCTGTTGATGAATTTGTTCACTGATTTTGTTGTTATTATGTTAATTTTATGATTTTGTATAAATTGAATATAATTTTAGGTTTCCAGTCTATTTACCTGTGGTTTTACTAATATTTATTTTTATATTAGTAATGTATGTCGTATTAATTTTTACTTAAGGGTAGTATATACTGTTGTTGCCTTTTTCCGGTTAAATTATTTTTATTAGTTGGCCGTATTTGACGAGGATCTTGTCTATTAATTTTTCATAGGAAGTCGATGACTGGGCTGGATGGACTGTAAAGACGGAGTTTGGCCATTCCGTACCTCACGAGATAATATACCCATCAGGCAGCATTGTCGATAATTCGCAAAAACCTCGGGGGTGTTTGGTATCGGTGTCTGAGAAGTTGAGGCGTCTGGTGACCCAGCTAAGGAGGAGGCTCTTGTTGGAGTCTGGATCTGGGAATACGATAAGTACGTGGCCTGTTGGTCCTGTGTAGCTGCTAGTGTTGTCGGGGTATCCACCGTGGTGGGCCATGATGCCTGTCCATCTTGACCCGGCAAATTCGTCTCTAACATCTCCTGGTACCACGACTGCAGCGTATCCTGTGATTGAATCGAAACTGTTGAGGAGCTGTTCGAGTTCCCATGATGCTCCCTCGCCTGATTTCGTGTGCACAGCATCCTGTGAATTGTCGCCGTCTGTTGGGACGCAGTCACGTGACTTGTCGGGTTCCTCATGCTTATATGGTATTATTCCGTTTTTGAAAGGTTGATCTCTCATCCTGTTGGGGATGGGTATCTTGCCCAAGTCCTGTTCGTGTCACGCTTTGGCTAGAGTTAACCGTTGTTTGAAGTTGCCCTTCAGGAACTGTTTGAGGTCCTGTGGTGATAGGGGATGATACTTCTCCATTGTCAGGTTCCCATCCCACCAGCGTATACCCATAGATAGAATCCTGGGGATCGACGAGATCAGTCATAGCATTATCGATGCTCGGGTTGAAAAGCTGGTCATGTTCTTCAGGTGTACCAGAGAGAGGATGTCTCTTGTCCCACGTTGCAATGACATTTTCCAGAGTTGGATAGATGGCTCCTTCGTTTGTAGTTGGTCGTTGGAAATTGTTAGCATTAGGGCTTGTAGGTAAGTTGGTAGGTTTTTATTCTATAGTCGGGATCCAGAACACGTAGATCATCTGCTGGAGAATCGAGTTGCTGTTCTTGCTGTGCTTCACCGGATCCCCCGGCACTGGGTACGTTGTCATGTTCATATCCATTCTGAGGGTGAGGAAGACACTTGGTAAGGTTTGTGTATATGACAATGAAGAGTGGTTGTACTTTAAGTATTGGTGAGGAGATACTAGGTTTACTCAGTCATCAGTAATGAAAAGTCTGGAGAGGTTTGTCAGCTCACCTGCATGGTAGACTGTTGAGAAGAGTTCACAGATGTGCACGCTGCCCTCACCAGATGGAAACTGCAGAGCTTGTCCGTCTTTAAGTACTACGCATCAACTCCAATTCAAATCAGATAACGGCCGCTCGAAGTACGTCGATTGCGTACGAAATACACGGCCGTTATCTGGTTTAAATTGAAGTTTATACCTACATAGTCACCATAATCAACAGAGGCCACTTAAGATATTTTTATGTTATTGTTTCCAAATCAGCCATAAGAAAAAATCCAGACACCTGGTGTTCTCATTATACATCCGCTGAAGAAGCATGGTTATGCAGCGGACCCACACAACGGGATGAAACCCCAAAAACGATTTTCCAGGAGTCATATGAAAGAGAACGAAGAGTCAAATAGTCAAACGAACGAAATTGGCTTTCAGGCAGCAAGCCTTGTGATAAAACTTAAGGTTGTCGGCCACACTATATAAAGTCGGAATTTGGTTTATTCGGTTTGTTTTGTAACTATTGTTATATTCAAGTGGCACATTCCTTAAACCTTTGCATTCAGTTCGGTACCTTAAGCCTTTTTCTTGCAAGCAATTTTCGTACACACCACCTCCTGCGGGGTCTGATCGGAATCCCTCGCCCTACGATCTCAGGAACCAAAGATGATACAGAAAAATCAAAACTGCGCTTGAAGCGCCTTGCCAGAGGCCAGAAAGTCCGACCCTTGTCAACATAGTTGGGCAGGATCTGAAGGAGGCGGGGAGCCTGGAAAAATTTCACTTTTTCGGACCTCAATATTTCTTGTGTCTTAAAATTAAAAAAAACTTGGAGACTTTTATTTGTTGAAATTTCTCCTTTGGATCTTATAAACTGTTGGCTTTTGATCGGGGGATATTTGATGGACGTCCTTATTCTAGTTTTTTCTTGTGGTTGAATCAAATTGTGAGCATTTGAACCTTGGATCTCTTTCCGAGTCCTTTGGTAGTTTTCCTCCATATGTCTTATGTTGAATAACGCTGGCACTAGCCATAAAGTTGTTTTCAGTCGTTACGAACGAATCATAAGCCGGAGAAGAGGCCGGGGTACTCGGCCGGGGAACTCTGAGGCACATAGTCTTACGCAGGCGTTCGAACCACGTTTACACGCGGGGAGGCGTTCGGGTCAGGTGAATAAAGTGACGTACGCATTACGAATCGTTAAAGAGCACAATTAAAATGAGGAAAGTGCGCTGGGCCTGTCAACATAGCGTGCATTACTTACATCAGTGTTTTTGTCTTGTGGTGAAAAAGTCCTGGGTTTTAGAGCAAAGTGGTGACTCCTGATTGATTGAGATAGCTCAAGTTCTCTGAGATGATAATAGTAGTTTTGGGGGCTCATCGACACTTCAACTGCCAGGGTCATATGGCTTCACAAACTGTTTCACTGTTGGATGAGTCTCGGGAGCCAGATTGCTTCTTATTCAGGGAATCCGCCGGGCCGTGAACCCGGGTCGGCCGCGAGGAATGCGAACATGCAAACCACTATTCGCTACATTAGCAATACAGATAGCTACTTCAAATTGTTCGATTGGCAGCACTTTGATGCTCGATATTTTGAAAGCTGCTGGATTCAAACACAAAGAGTATCTGATGTTTACAAAAATTGGCGTCAAACAGGGATTTTGTGGAATGTTTTTGGATCGACTCATATAACTGTATTAGAATAACAAAACCCAGGTAGGTGGTCTCCTGACTTGTTACATATCATCTGAAACAGTGTGTCGCCGTAAGTGTTTGTCATCTCATTGAACCAAGTTTTATTCACCTGTATCGCATCTCGTAAGCAGTCCACGAGTACCCGACGGTGATCAGCGCTCCCATTATTGACGGAAGACAGGCGAACACGTAGATAACCTTTTGGTAGCGGCCCCAGCCTCCTACCTTCTCCAGAATGGCTTCTATGTCCATGTTAGGTACAGTACCTGAAAAGAGAACTCACATGATGGGATGCATGCACTCGTGGTATTCGGTGACATCACCCTACGCTCGGTACTTCGGCTCGATGATTTCAAACGGGGGTCAGGTATTAGTTAGAAGGATCTGCCTGTATTTCCGGTGATATGTAGCTCGAAAAGTGCAAGGGGGCATTGCTTGACCCTGGTCCTTCTGGATAAGAGGGACGATTCGACCCCCCCCGACCTCCATTCTTCTCAGCATTGCAGGACAACAGTTCAGTTTAGCGCAATGCAACCCGGGGTATGTGAACTAAACTCGATTTCACGCATTTTCAAACATTGAGCCTAGGTCACGTCAGGCAATGGAGACATGGCGACATTCCATAAGGCTTGCATCAGGCCCTAACCATCATCCTATCTGCGCTTAATCTGGAAAATAAATTTGGCACGGAATGGGTCATAGCTTTGATTCAGAGGCATATATATTCTTAGATCATTGGGGATGTCCGAGTTAGAAACAATGTCAAAAAACGACCACATGATAGAGAGATTTTTTAACACTGGCTTAGCATTTGATTAACCCTCCCCACCGGGGGCATCGATGGCCCCTAAGGTTTTTCGGGATAGCAGACAACGACGAGGCGCAGCACCGCGGTTGAGGGCTCTACCTCTCACTGCATCATTTTCCCATCATCCCTGAAATTTTTACCCCGGGTCACTCAAGGTCAGGTCACCAGACGAGGTCAACCAAGGTCACCTCACTTCACCTTTAGAGCTCTGTAAGAGCTCATTTCAAAGTCGATCGATTTGAACTTCCTACACTTCATGCCCCTCCAGGGTCTACAAGGTGTATATCCGGGATTTTTCGATTTCGTGCCCTGAGGTCGGTCACGGGCGACCTCTCCATTGGAAAGCATGGGAAAAGCTATTTTATGATATAAAAGCCACAAAATGATTGCAAATACTCGACTGCTCGAACAGCGTTTTTGGACACCCTTTCACGGATCCCAGGGTCATATTTGCCTTTTGACTTTTCCAAGGTCATCCAGGTCACCAGAGGTCAAAAACAGTATTTTGACAATAACTTTTGACCTAATTGAGCTAGAGCGGTGAAACAAACACCATCGTGTTTGTCTTGTCATCGGCTTTCATTTGATATACGGCGTCACTTTGTGACCTTTCGTGACCTCAGGTCATATTAGGTCACGAGGTGACCTCTGGCGGTCAAACCACTGGCGGGGGTCTTTACCTTCCACATGACGGAAAAGTACTAGCAATTTGCTATCAAATGTACTTTACCGGGCCTCAATAGCTCTAATGACATAGAGTTATGCCCAGTTTGTTAATCATTGCATATTTGGTGAAAATAGCCGATCTTGACCTAATTTGCCTCTGGAGGTCAAACCATTGACCTGAGCACTAAAACATGTGAAGTAATTTCTACTGAATTCACGCGAGCTTTCTATTGCACTTTGGATTTGCTAAGCGCATTTTTGAGTTAGAGGGGGCCATCATCCCCCGGTGGGGCGGTGGCGCCCCCGGTGGCGGGTTAAATGTGGGCGAGCACTTCCAAAAAGATATAAATCCACACTTCTGCTTATATTCTAGTTTCAATGCAATTTGCTTGATCTCTTAACCCGTACCCCACCGGGGCTGGGATTCGGTGCCATCTTCGCTCTACCAGGAATCATCGATGGCCCCTCTTGCTTCGAAAATATGGAGGTTAGCGCAAATCTGCAAAATGCATTGGAAACTCCGTGCATTGGAGCCAGATCGCTCCTTGTTCAGGGCATCCGCCGGGCCTGGGACCTGGGTTGGTCACGTGAAAAGGGAGCGTGCTAACCATTCCACCTTCACGCCCTCCACATAGATGACCACCGACTGGATCATTAACCTCTAAACTTTCAAGGTCAGTCAGGGTCAGTGAAATGACCTCATGAGACTTGCAACAGTATATATAGATACACTCAATCTCATTATAGGCCATTTTTATGATACTGAAGTTTTAATGCCTCGTTCTTGGAGTAAACAAAGTTGTCACGTTATATTGGGTTGCAAAGGCTGTTGGTTGACCTATACAATTTTTGAGTATATTAGATTTCATGTTAACAAATATAAAAGTGTCTCAAAACAAGCTAAGATCTTCCTTCACTAGAAGTTTGTCGTGAATGCGTTTTACGTGATTTCAGCTGGTTTGGATTATACATAAGATCTCTGAAGGACACCCATTTACCTGAGGTCAAAAAAGTTACAAGCAACACATTGCAACTTACTGCGTCTATCCTTCTTTCTTAGCATTGGAACATCTAAGCATTCTGAATCGATCTCCCCAGTAGGGTAAGGGTGTAAAATGGTTTCGGTAGGGAGATGGTTAAACTCCTGTAACAGTGTCGTTACTCTTGCGTGATGCTTTGCTTACCTATGGAGTGGTGCTGTAGAGAACTAAGTGGAAAAAAGTTAGGAGGTCTATTGTACACAGCTTGTTATCCAATAATCGCGTTCACGGCAGTGTGTAAGGCGCGGGCAGGGCTGAGAAGTTCCGACACCACGCCCGCCCACTGTTGCTTTGTGACTGCACTAGATACAGGCTCTGAATAACAACTGCGTGCCAAACGACACGGCTAACATTTGGGAAGCCTGATGTTATCGTTATTGATGCAGCATGTTATCTGAAGTGCTTAGGCGGACAGCATGATATTCAGCTCCTCAGATGATTCCACAGTGCTCATTGGCGGCAGAAGACTTACCATTGGGGGAGGGGGAAGGAGGAGTCACTTGCCAGTGGGCACCATTTGCACCAGAGGAGTGCAATTTCTGGGCAGCGTGACCTATCAGGGAGGCGACTAAACACACCACGGAGTTATCGTTAGTGTACTTGCACTATCGTACCTACTTGCATGCTGGGGGAGATGGATGCAAGCTTTCAGGGAATGCTGATGCTCAATCGGGGACGGTATGTATGTCCTTTGCTGTTTGGTTCTACCTACACTGAAGGACACGGGGATGCTGTAGCGGAGCGGTCAGCGCAGCTGGCTACCACACAGCCGACCCGGGTTCAAGGCCCAGCGGTTTTCCTGAACAAGGAGCAAGCTAGCTCCTGAGAAACCTTTCCAACGGGGATAAGAGTTGGCGACATATGACCCTGGCAGTTGGTGCGTCGATAAGCTCTAAGAATTATTACACTCAAAAACACTTTGGAGATAATTGACATCAAACATTTCTGCTAAGCCAGCGTTCCAACTAGCTCAAAATGGGATACAAATCTTTAAAATCAAGTGGTAGTCTAAGATATCATTTTTAGGTTATCAGTCTTCGAGATTTAAGTTCTTTCCCACTGCAATGCACCTTTGGGATCATAGGCAGGTATCAATGTCGTGGAGTGCATAGTGTCGCGAGCCTGATTTTGATATTAAATGCGGGCTAATGTAAACCTAAAGATGTAGAATTAGTAAACATGGGTTTGTGAGATACTGAGCCGATTTTTCGTTTCAATTCTACCTGCTTTGAGAAGGTATTGGTACTGTTAGATCGTTTCAGATCAAAATCTAAGAAAAAATTATAAATTCTAAAATCTTAGCCCTCGAATTTTTTTTATAAATTTTGTTCAAGTTGTTCCTGGTAAGGCTGCTGGAGTCGGAGTCTCACTAAAGTCATCAAGGGACTTGTCACGGAGACCCCGACCCCACCACCCGAACGAGCAACTCTCTCAATGGAGGGTCAATTTAGAAGCCAAAGTTTAACGTCCCACAAAGCACAGGGACGGCCGCCCCGCTCAGGTCACCTTCTCACCAGTCGGTTGCCAGCCGACCTGTACGTCGGGTAAACTATTGAGCGCCGGAGCGTCTCAGGGGAACCGATCCCAAGCCTGGACATGCACTGCCACTGCATGCTTCTGACCAGCGGGCCGCAGCCCAACGCTCTACCAACTGAGCTACCGGGGCGGCAAAGACGTGATGCTACGCTATGGCCAATAATTTGTGATTTTATGTATAGCCTACCTACCTAATACTAATGAAGGGCTGTGCCCGAATATATAATCCCAGTCTATTAGATTCAGTTAACACTCAGGATTCGATAAGGCGGGCCATTAAGCATCCTGTCAGCTTCTAACCGTGCTCATCGCGTCAGCACTCCGATACATAAAAGAACAATCTTGCAATTCGTGCAGTCATTCATACCACGTGTAATAGAAATGAAACTTGACCGCACGGACGGCAGTTGGGTACAGAAACCTGTCGCTTGGCTTTAAACATTTCACGTTTTTTTCGTTTTCTGCATGCTCATATCCAATCTAAAGCTGAAATGTGAAGCTAGAATGGCTTACCTTCGATTTCCAATAGCCAGAGTCAAAAGCCGCCTGAAAGACGACCGTTCCCGAAGCTGCTGGGTGCTGCTCGGCTTTATGATGGCTTTGGAACGAGTGAGCTCAGCTTCTTCCTTGCTGATACATAACATGCAACTAAGATATACGAACACCAAACGTTACCGGACCACCGGCAATTGAGAAAACAAGATGTGTGAAACAATTCTTTATCGGTTCTCAACGAAAATGTGGAGACACTGAAAATTAGCATTGAATGATTCGTTGTGAGGGAGTTAATGGTATATATTTGTATATTTTAGTTGGTTCTCAGCACCACCAATGAAGTCTCAAAGTAGTGTTGAAATATCCTTTAAATATTCATGACTTTCGTTTAATTTCAACTTGGTTTGATGCAGCTCTGCTAAATCACACTTTATATCATACCATCCCTTTTGATACTTTCGTTATTGGTATTGTTTCAAATTTGGACACCCCCGTCATTTGGAATAAAATCCACGCCCCTGGAGTAAGTGCGAGACAGTAAGTGTTTTTCTTAGACCTAAAGAGAAATCCCCAGAACACGATTTCGGACCGTTTGGCTTGTCAAACCAATTTGTTTTCTCCAGCATTAACACGCAATACTTAAAAGATCTGTATAGCTCTCCGGCTGCTTTGACAAAAGTGGTAGGCACTTTGGGCCTCCTTCAGGATACGTGTTAAGCTCATCCTCAAGTGGTCATGGTACACGATTCTTCACTGGCTACTCTTCACTGAGTCTCTGCGAGCCTCACTGCAGCCGTTTCGGCCTGAATATCTCAAATGGGATTGCAGACCTTTGACGGAGTGGGGCAATGGATTGGCAAGAAATACGTGAGCTGGGTGTTCCGTATCCCAATCTTCACACTCAACCATAATTATCCTACATCATATCCTTCCATAGCATTCTGGTCATAATCCTCATAGCGACGACATTGGAAGAGACGCTGCGATTAAGTGGAAATGCTCGATAAATACAACATAAAAATTGGGATTGATTAATTGATTGATTGTGCTTAAGAGCCTGCCAAGCCTTAGTGGTCATACAGTACCCATTTAACTCCTTTTCCTTGAAAGCCTTAAGTAAACTCTTCCGGAATAAATATGCGTATTTTGCTCCAAAATAACCTGTCTGTAATGAAATGTTTATTAACACGCGCATTGACGGGGAGTGGGTACTCGCCCCTCCCCCACTCGGGTTTTTCGGAGAGAGGAGAAAATCGGCGGCGCGTAGCTCCACCGTTTTTGGCATACCTTTTCCCTCATCATTTTTACAACTTTTGTGAAAATTTTAAGGTTAGGTTATCTCAGGTCAGGTCACCAGTACAGGTCAAGTGACCTGACCTCAAAAAAAAGTTTAAGTCGGAGCAGGGTGAACTTATCCGATTGAAACTCATATCACACATTGGGCCCACCGAGGTCTCTAAAATATGTTCCCGTATTTTTGATATCGATGACCTAAGGTCAGGTGCAACGCATGAGCTCTTCATTGGGAATACATGGAAATAATGTTTTTTTCTGTATAACTCAGTGACGGGTAGTGATAGAGCGTTTATTTTAGCTGCATTAGACTCGCCTTGGCTTTGCAGTTCTAATGATATGCATTTTATATAATTTGACCCCGACCTGACCCCAAGTCAGGTCAAATTCTTGATTTGACCTAGCAAAGTCAAATTATATATCATTCGATTTGGCTTGCTGCGAAGATTCTATAGCTTAAAAGTTTTGCTCTATCTTAACTTTTTCAGATGTAATGGCCAAAAAAACTCAATTTACATGCTACCCCTATTACAGCATGTTTTAACCTCTCGTGACCTAAAATGTGATCGGACAAAAAAAGTTCAAATATTTTCGATGGACAAGTGGATGGGCTACCCAGCGCCCTTTACCGTTTTTCGCTACCTACCGTGGTTTTCGAGATCTTGGGGGGGCGGGTACCCGCCCCCTCGTCAAAGCGAAGGTGGCTCAGACCCCCGTCAATGCGCGTGTTAACATTCGCGCTGGAGAGGGTCTGGGAGTAACGCGTACCGCGGGAGGTACCTGGTAGTCCCCTGAGATATAAAATAACATGAAACATTTTTGTGGTTTATGGGGCTATGGTTTTCTACGTCATGGCTGGCCTTCAACGACCTAAGTGAATACTTTCAAGTTCAAACGAGGTTATGAAAGTCAATATTTGACCGTGCTGGAAACCTTTCGGGAAGTGCCGTAATTATTCAAGAAAAGGCCAGAAATATCCCAAAAATGGACAAAGGTCACAGAGGGATAGCTCAAACGAATCATTCTTGAAATTTCGGTGTCAAGGTCATTCAAAGTCATTGGCGTATGATGTCACAGTATGGTGTATTCCCCAATAAATGTACATACTTACACTCTTACCAGCACTATAGCAACCTTCATGCGAAACATGAGAATTGACTTTGACATACCTCGTTTATATGCCGTTATGACGTTACCGCTCGGTCTCCAATGTAAACGAACTGGTTAGAACACGCGATTAAGGCGATCTCAAAGTACAAACCTGACTCTGAAAGCCTGTAAGTCAAAGAAATTATTACCGATTTTCACAAGTAATTCATTAATCGACGTACCGTTACATTCCCACAAATATAGTTGAGTAGTGTTTTCTTGCTACGAGCAGTAGCCGGACCACTTTTTGCAACTTTTTATCCGATCCTGGCTCACCGGGGCTCATTCGATGCGTCTTGGTGAGCTTTACAACATGGTAACTTTTATTTGCCAAAATTTTTAATTTTCGAGATCCCGACCCTCCAGAAATTGAAAAATACTGGCCAAAACCAGGTTTTGCGCCCATGTTTGCTGCCAAAAAATACTTCTAACTGTACTTTTGGTCAATCATGTTTACGCTTACCAAACTCAACTGAAGCCGCTCAAAACAATTAAGTTTTGAAGAAAAAATACCAAAATTTGAAGCGATCTTAACGTAATAGACGACTTGATGGCCTTTTAACTACCAATATAGGGGAGAGGGTGGTAAGGTTTGTTTGCTGTGTGTCTCACTCGCTTTTCATTTGAAAGTGATGAAATTTTGTTTTAAGCTGCAGTAAACATTTATTTGTCCCTGCGCTTAAACATACTAGGATCCGTGCACATTCCTAGGGACAGTAACGTTTACCGTAGAATGCTGCAAAAGCCTGTCTTACCCCAACAGGCGGGGTGAGACGGGTTTTATGAAGTAGTTTATCATATGCAAGACCTTTTTGGCAAATACCTTACCACGTTAAGGAAAAATGAGTTCTGAAACAATTTGCATTGTATTGTTTCGATTAAAAAGTCGAGGGAAAATTATTTTGCTGAATTTCCATAAAATCCTAATTTTTCATTGAAATATAACAATCAATCATTAAAAGTTCCTCAGTCGGCTTGCAGCAGACTCTCAGACTAATTCCTTTCAACCATGCAAAAACGCAGCGATAAAGATTATAATTTGTATGGTAGTGTAGTATTTAATACTCCGTGCCCGTCTTGCCCCATGTTGATATGTTGAAAATCTCATTGTTGGGGGTCACCGTGCGGGGTAATATATGAAACTTAACACGCGCATTGACGGGGGTCTGAGCCAACTTCGGATTGAGGAGGGGGCGGGTACTCGCCCCCCTAAGATCTCGAGAACCACGGTAGGTAGCAAAAAACGGTAAACGGTGTTGGGTAGCCCATCCGCTTCTCCATCGAAAATATTTGAACCATTTTTTGTCAGGTCACATTTAAGGTCATCAGAGGTCAAAAACATGCCGTCACATGCCGTCATAGGAATAACATTTAAATTAAGTTTTTCGGCCATTACATCTGAACAAGTAAAGATAGAGCAAAACGACTTGAACTCTATGAATCCTCGCAGCAAGCTGAATCGAATGATATATGATTTGACCTTGATAGGTTAAATCAAAGATTTGACCTGACCAGAGGTCAGGTCAGGGTCAAATTATATAAAATGCATATCAGTAGAACTGCAAAGCCAAGGCGAGTCTAATGAAGCTAAAATAAACGCTCTATCACCATCTGTTACTGAGTTATTCAGTAAAAACCATATTTCCCATGTATTACCAATGGAGAGGTCATGCTTCGTACCTGCCCTTAGGTCATCGATATCAAAAATACCAAAACATATTTTAGAGAACTCGGTGAGCCCATTATGTGATATAAGTTTCAATTGGATAAGTTCATCCTGTTCCGACTTATGCTATCTTAAACTTTGTTTGAGGTTGGGTCACTTGACCTGTACTGGTGACCTGACCTGAGATGACCTATCCTTAAAATTTTCACGGAAGTTTCAAAAATGATGAGGGAAAAGGTATACCAAGTACGGTGGCGCAGCGCGCCGCCGTTTTTCTGCTGTCTCCGAAAAAGCCGAGGGGGGCGGGTACCCGCCCCCGTCAATGCGCGTGTTAAATCACGTAATGTATGTTAACGCTCTGCCGAGACAGGTTTTGCATATTTCGCCTTCCAAATAGGACCAGACACTGCCAGAATGTTACACTCAAAACTACTAACAATGGTAGGGTGAACCACAAATTTCGTTTTTTCTAAAATTTTGACAAACCAATAAAGGTTAGAACTTTGGGTTTTTGACTCATGATAGGACATTCCAAGACGCATTAATGCAAGTAATGGGACATTTATACCATTACTGGTCTGGTCCACAGAGCCTGTGCCCGTCTTAGCTACCATGCCCGTCTTACCACACTCTCCCCCTACCATACTTTTAAGCAATTTGTCGCTTTGAAAGTGAGACCAAATAATTACATCAGTTTAAAACATCTAATCACAGGTTGCAGGTTAACACACGCATTGACGGGAGGGGCGGGTACCTGCCCCTCTCTTCGGGTTTTTCGGAGACAGCAGAAAAACGGCGGCGCGTAGCGCCGCTATACTTAGCATACCTTTTCCATTATCATTTTTACAACTTCTGTGAAAATTTTAAGGTTAGGTCATCTCAGGTCAGGTCACCAGTACAGGTCAAGTGACCCGACCGAAAAAAGTTTAAGATAGCATAAGTCGGAGCAGGGTGAACTTATCCGATTGAAACTCATATCACATAATGGCCCCACCGAGTTCTCTAAAATATGTTCCGGTATTTTTTATATCGATGACCGAATGTCAGGTACGAGGCATGACCTCACCATTGGAAATACATGGGGAAAATAATTTTTACGGAGTAACTCAGTAACAGATGGAGATAGAGCATTTATTTTAGCCGCATTACACTTGCCTGGGCTTTGCGGTTCTAATGATATGCATTTTATATAATTTGACCCTGACCTGACCTCAGGTCAGATCAAATCCTTGATTTGACCTAGCAATGTCAAATTATACATCATTTGATTCGGCTTGCTGAGAGGATACATATAGTTCAAGTCGTTTTGCTCTATCTTTACTTGTTCAGATGTAATGGCCGAAAAACTGAATTTACATGTTATCCCTATTACGGCATGTTTTGACCTCTCGTGACCTTAAATGTGACCTGACAAAAAATGGTACAAATGTTTTCAATGGAGAAGTGGGTGGGCTACCCAACGCCGTTTACCGTTTTTTGCTACCTACTGTGGTTCTCGAGATCTTAGGGGGGCGGGTACCCGCCCCCCTCGTCAATCCGAAGGTGGCTCAGACCCCCATCAATGCGCGTGTTAAAAAGCAAATCCGAAGACACCCTTGTTCGACTGGTGCCCTACATTGTCTGTGTATATGTTACCACCATCTTTAACGTAAAATACCGCTCTGATGCTGTTAACGCGGCAACTAACCTCCTCGAAGAGATCAGAAGACAGCAGGTCTACTGCACGAAGGACGACCTGGATATCGTGCAGAAGAGCAGGGCACGAAATGGCTTTATGGCTCACTCAGAAAGCATCATCCTCAGAATGCTCGCAGATCAGAACAAAGTCATCTGGGAACGAGCTCTGGCCCAGATCAAGTAGATTCGCCGCAAGTCCGCGCAAACAACGCAAGTAAGGAAGTTTAAAGTGCCAGAACTCAACTTCTACGCAAATGCTTACTATGAACTGTCGGACATAGGGGGTGAACGGTCTTCTGAGCCACCGTACGTTAACCCTCGCCCCACCGGAGGCCATCGATGCCCCCCTAAGGTTTTTCCGGGATAGCAGAAAAACGATGAGGCGCAGCACCGCGGTTGAGGACTCTACCTCTTACTGCATTATTTTCCCACCATCTCTAATTTTTCCCCGGGTCACCCCAGGTCAGGTCACCAGACGAGTTCAACCAATGTCACCTCACTTTAACTTTAGAGCTCTGTAAGAGCTACATTTCGAAGTCGATCGATTTGAAACGTCCTACACTTTATGACCCCTCAAGGGTCTACAAGTTGGTTAAACCACTGGCGGGAGGTCATTACGTTCAGAATAGCGGGAAAAGGTCTGACATTTTCCTATCCAATGTACTTTACCACATCTCAATAGCTCTAATGGCACAAGAGTTATGCCCAGTTTGCTTAAGCATTGCATATTTGAGTGAAAATAGCCGATCTTGACCTAATTTGCACTCTGGAGGTCAAACCATTGATCTGAGCGCTAAAACATGCAAAGTAATTTCTTACTGAATTCACGCGAGCTTTTTAATGCACCTTGCAGATTTGCGCTGACGCCCATACTTTCTGAGTTAGAGGGGGCCATCGATGGCCCCCAGTGGGGCGAAGGTAGCGCCGGACCCCGGGTGGGGCGCGGGTTAAGAGCATGACCGAGGCAGAGCTTGAGAAGTGAGGCAGAGCTTGAGAGTGAGTGTCGTCGGGCTGCCATGATATGCGTGTTATTCAATTTTCCTTCTGTGATAATTCAGCATCAGGGTATATAAATTATGACCATTCCTAATTATTTTCTTTTTAACCTGCAACCTGTGATTAGATGTTTTAACCCGCGGGGGCTGGGTCTCAGCCGAACGCGCGGGGCTGGGTGTAATTTCCCCTGTTATCTCCCGAACTAATGGTCAATTTGGAAAATTCAAACGCCAATCGAAAGATCTCATCACGAACAACTAAAACATGTACTTAATTTAAGTTTGAGGTCAGGTCAGGTAAGTGAGGTCGCTGTCAAACCGTGGTTTTTGGGTTGCAATGCTACGGAGATGGCAAGGAAGCTTGGCTTCTACTTCATGGAAAGCCTTCACTTGAATGCAGCAGGTGCTTTGAGACCGTTAGGCTGGTGGCATGACCGGGTCGGTCAGATGAGGTCACTAAAGGTCACCATATTTTGTATCCAAATGTGGTCATGCGATACATGTTTTTGAGCCATTTTGTGCAGAATTCAGCTATGATGTTCGAGAATCATATCTGAAATACTCTGGTCTAACTTGCACAGCCGGGGTCAAGGTAGGTTCAGAGGTCTTTTAGTTCATACTTTTTGCCAAATGACACATGATTTTGGACCTGTTTTGTCTCAGGAACACTATAAAGTAGTGTAAAGCGTGTACGAGGTCATCTGGGTCTCCTGGGTACTATGATTCACTAAATAAAGACTGTATTGATCGCCCTAAAATCAGAGCCTGAGTCGTGGCTTTGCGCTCTCAGGCTAAGTTATAAGCTAGAGACTCAAATTTGTCATGCATATGCACTGTATGGTGTTTTACCAAATAAATTCCGGTTTTGAAAATCTTGAAATTTTAGAATTTTGTACTTTTTCCAAAAAATTTTTTAAAATATTTTTTCCAAAACCAAATTTTGAAAATCCGAGATAGCCATTTTACAGACCACAATAATGCCTATCGTTTGATGCGAAATTGGAAATGGTTCGAACTGTAGCTTCGCAGCTCTTTAAACATTGCGCGATTTTGGTACAAAATCGCCTATAGTGACGTCCTTTTTGCTTATTTCTCAAAAATTTTTCAACGGATTTTATTTTTATTTGGCAGAAATGTGTAAAATTATTGTAGAAAGGTACTGAAATTTGGCGCTGCGCGGTTTTCGATATCGAAAATTCCAGGGGGTACCGGTTAAACTGATCTAAATGTTCGGTCTCACTTTCAAAGCGTCAAAATGCTTAAAAGTATGGTATATTGGTAGTTAAAAGGCCATCAAGTCATCTTTTGCGTTAAGGTCGTTTCAAATTTTGGTATTTTTTCTTCAAAACTTAATTTTTTGAGCAGTTTCAGTTGTATTTGGTAAGCGTAAACATGATTGACCAAAAGTACAGTTAGAAGTATTTTTGGCAGCAAACATGCGAGCAAAGCCTGATTTTGGCCAGTATTTTTCAGTTTTTGGAGGGTCGGGATCTCGAAAATTCAAAATTTTGACAAATAAAAGTTACCATGTTGTAAAGCTCGCCAAGACGCATCGAATGAGCCCTGGGGAGCCAGTGTCGGATAAAAAGTTGCAAAAAGTGGTCAGGCTAACGAGCAGTTCTTCGACCACCTGGGAAAAATAGTTGGAGGCCTCCGAGCCGACCCCCCTTCAGTACGTGTGTTAAAAAGTAAACCACCCACACTCTGATAATCATCATCACCACTATGAAAATTGATAAATCGACAGAGTAAGCACCCTGGCGTCACGTTGGTCCTCACTGGTCAGCCGGGCTGCTAAGTCTCTGGCTTGGTGCACCGAGGGGCGAATAATTTTGTATGAGGGAATGGATCCGGGCCCTATTTTATAATATTCTTCATCATACTGACACGAGTGTATTGCAGAGATTTCTGCTTGTGATTTCTTAACGGTGATGATATCAATCGAACTTAAGAAAGCAGTTAACAGGTTTCCTGTCAAGCTCAACCAATACAATGCATGACAAAGCTTAAGATAATAATTGAACTTGAATGGATAATTCTAGTTTCCGAATTAATCAGCCCATATTTCCTATTCAACCGCCTTGTTCAGAGCTTCTGAATTTGCCTGACAGTGACATATTCTATCTAACAAGGCATCTGGATACCGAGTGGCGTTGTTTTTGTTCTGGCCACAAGTTCAGAGCGCTCTGGGATTTGGCTGTTGCACGGGCGAGCGAGGTGGCCATCGCACCGCCTTGTTTTCGTCAAAACTGATGCTGCTGGCACCAGGCCACTGCCTTTTCTGAACTGCACCCCAATCGAGGCTGATTTAACGCCCCCCGGCGAAATAAGTTATGAAAACACAACAGGTTCTTGGATGTTTGCAATCTCAGGCAAGCAGAACAGGCGAGGCTGGCGTGCCGGAAATTGGGCTCAGCGATGTGCGGGGGTTCTGCCGGGGCTTAGTACTGCCAAGCCTCGGGCAGAAAGAAATACAACAAACAGAAGCTGCTTTAGGATAAAAGAATGACGAGAACTTTATGTTCAGGCGCATAATTGCTTTGGTTATGCACAGAAACATAGACATGTTTTGAGTGTATACCGGAGTAGGTGCTGTTCTATTTGCCGGGTGTAACTGTACCATCATTGGATATATAAACATTTGAGAATAAATTTCTCAAAACAATTGATGGTAACAGAATATTTGATAATAAGTGACCCTGGAAATATCAACCATTGGCATATGTAAGGGTTTGCTTACATCAAATGACATAAAAGCCAAGAAATAAACTTCGTTTTATTGCGAACCAATGGGGAAAATGTGCAGATGCTTCCTGAAAATACACAACAGCAGACAAAGCAAGCAAACACAGGAGGCTCGAAGACTTAGCAATCTAAAAGGTATGTATGTATATGTGTATGTATGTACATACCTGTCTTTTAGGAATTGGCAATATACATCCTTCTTCTATTTCTATTTCATCCTTTTTCCTAGGTATTCATATCTTCTGCATCCGCATGCATTGATTTTGTTTTGTCATGATACCATTTAACTCGAACTGAGAGATGTCGCCCTGTATCTGACCTTTGCTAGTCTCGCAACAGAAAACTGCCAGAATGTTTGTGTCTCACCATATAGTTATGATCATGGAACCGCAATTAGATTTTGAATTGCCATGTTACTGAAACCTCTCTAATCCTTATTAAACCAGCCTGGAAACGGATTTACCGGTGCACGCAGGTCCCGGATGTGTTTACCTGAGCTGTTGCCGCTAATCAGCCGCGCTCCCCACCGCTCACACCTTCCTTTGTACTTTCGCAGAGTCCTTTTAGACTACCAGCAGACACCTCACTGACAATGGCCATTCACTGCGCACTCATGGTCAGTGGCCACGGCCACGGCAGCGCCAGTCTCCCCTTATCAGCCCCGTCTATATTTCTACAGCTCTGCACCGAGAGCCTGTAGGAGGCGGACATTTAATTACCGGGCTACGGGCTGCCGATTGGCTCATTAGTAGTTATAAGTAATTAACGCTCCGCTCAGCACGCCTAACCTACCAGAGTCCTCTCTCTCTCTCTCTCTCTCTCTCTCTCTCTCTCTCTCTCTCTCCTAGTGAGTTTTGTAACTTCTATTTGCCTTATTCCCATGCCCAGCGTCATGTTTCTCTTATTTTTAGTCCAATGTTTAAACAAATTGTTTCATTGACAATATTTATCATTTGCAGACAGTCTGATGTAAAAGCTGTTCAGATGACAAAAGGTATTCATTATATAAGCACTGGCGAAAACTATAAGCAAGCAGAGTGTCGTTCTTAAGTGCATGTTAAACCCCACCTCATTGGATCTCTGATCCACCTTCGGTCCAGTAGGGGGGTGGGGGGTGAACACCACCTTGATATCACCCGATATGCGAGGTTGTGAAAAAAACGATAGTGGTGGTGGATGGTCCGTGGAAAATTCTTCGAAAGTAGATCGGCCACTTCTGGGCGCAGGTCAATATTAATTTAATGACAGGTGAAGGAAGTTGACATGCTGCAGACATATTTTTTTGCCTTGGTTGTCATTGGATCGAGTTAGTCTATGTCGGGACATCATTGGATTCCTTTCGTTACGGCGAATCGAAGATGCATAATATCACCATACCAGGTCAACATGGCGGAAATCAACGGCGGTCAGTAACAATACAAAGACAATGAATTTAAATGAAAATACAACTCCTTTATCATCGCTTTCTTTCCAAGTTATTGATGAGAGTCTGAAAACTGTTTGAACACTTTCAGATGACCTCTCAGGGGCTAAACAACAAAATACCAATGTTTTTAGAACCCGTAGATGCCGAAAATGAGCCACTTTCCATCATTTATCATTTTCCTGTTGCAAGTTCTAATCCAGAGGTAATGATCCGTACCTTGCGCTAGTTCATAGATTAGAGAAATTCCCTTGTCACGCCTTATGGTGGGCCTCTGATCCACTTTTGCTCCGGGGGAGGGCCAAAGGTGGTTCGACACCCCTTGATGTCGGCTACTATGTGAGAATGGTAAATAGCTAATCAGAAATGATGAACAAACTAGATCGGCCACTTCCTTCGATATTGAGGCCATGGCACATAAAAGAATGCGACAGGTCAGAGAATGCTTTTTTAAGCTCTGGCGTCTGACTGAGTTAACTTTGAGTGGATTTTTTTGACAGCATTCGATTCCTCTCCTTACGGTGAATCCAATGATGTAAAACACGGCTATACTATGTCTAAGTAAAAAATGAGCTGACCTAAGACGAGGCCAAGTCCATTTTCTGACAGAAGAAACCTTAACACATGTACTGGAGGGGGCCTCGGAGGCCCCCACCTGTTTTTCCAATGTGGCCGGAGAACAGCTTGTAGCTGAAAAACGACACGTGGCCACATTTAACAGAATTTAATAGCGCGTCGATTGGTGAAGATGTTTTGAAAATCGGCAGAAAATTTTTTGACTTATAGGCTTTCAAAGTCAGACCTGCATTTTGAGATCGCCGTAAACGCGCGGTCGGACCAGTTAACTTGCATTGAAGACCGAGTGGTGACATCATAACGTCATATAAGCGGGAATATATGTCAAGGTCACTTCACATGAAAGTCAAGGTCAAGGTCAAAGGTCACAGGTCAAGGTCATATCTGCACTTTCAAGGTCACTGAACACCGTGCGTCCGGCCAAATGACGTTACCCGGTCTGACATATATTATGTTATGACATCATCGGTAGGGTACCCCAATACAGAGTTCAAGGTCAACGTTCAAGGTCAAACGTCATTGGGAAAGGTCAATCCTCATTTCCCGCCAAACAGTGGCTACAGTGTTAGTCAAAGTGTAAATAATAAGTAGCATACCATATGGTGACCTTAAAGGTCAATGACTTTGAATGACCTTGACCCAAACGTTGTGGGGAAGCCTCTTTGAGACCTCTTCTCTATCAACCTTGTCTGCCTTTAGCTTATTCCCGCCATTTTCCCGCAATAATCACAACATTTACCAATCAATCCCTAGCATGGCCAATATTTGACTTTTACGACCTCGTTTGACCTTGAAGATATTGACCTAGGTCAATGAAAATTGGTCATCATGTAGATCACCATAGCTCCCACCCACCTACCAAGTGGCGTTTTTCCAACCCTCTTAGTTTCCGAGATCTTAGGGGGGCCTACCAGGCTCTCCTCCAGTGCGCGTAAGTGCCAGACCCCCCTCCAGTGCGGGTGTTAACATTCATATCAATCGACTTACGATGATAATATAAACCTTATGGAATCAAAATGAAAGCTCTATCGCCAAATCGTTGTTGGAATGGTAAGGAGAGGAGAACTTAAAACATTTTAATTTTAACAGCACGAATATCAAGGTTTTCACGCATCGCTTCTGATTGTCCAGAGAACTCAACTGAGAACATAATAGGCGTTGACTTCTGCTGGTCTACGCATGTGCGGGTGAATTGTTTGCAGTCAATGGCGCACACCTGACTTTTTTCGCCCACCACGCGACTCCGCTGCGTCCCTGAATGTGCTGATTGCGTCGAGTGTTTGTTGTGGTAGACGGCTCGGTGTATGATGAGATGGCTGTTTTTTATGATTTACTCGAGTTATGCTGGGGAGGACACGTTATTTTTCAGACTTCATTGAAAGCTAAAGCCCTTCTCAATTAATTTCTGAATATTCGTTTGAGATTGTGATGGGCCGAAAAACTTTACCAGCAGCGCCGGAATCTTCCCTATGCAAAATCTCTGGATGACTTACGGTAAGGACAAAAGTTGCAATGCGGCATACCTAAGTCAGCAACGCCATTTCCAAAAGTTAGGTCAATAAAACAATGTCTTGCACCTCACTGGTAATTGCCCCAGTATGTCGCAATTTTGTTATGTCATCATTGCGTGCATGACGAGTCAAAGGAACAACCGCTCAGTATTTTGCAATTGTCTTGATGATGTGAGGGGGGCGTTGTATGTATGTATGCATATATGAGATGGTGTATGTTGAGATCCGACGACGATGATGATGTGATGAGATGCATGTTCATGTGAGATGGTCATTGTACGGGTTTTTATGTTGATGAATAAATAAATATTGAGTTCCATAATCAACAGAATTGATCTAAAATGCTTCAAATGTGAGACCGTGCACATTCAGGGCATGACAACCTAGTTGTGCACGGTCAGTGGTCCTAATGGCGCACGTGGGAGGTGAAATAAAATTGTCAGCAAAAACATGATTGCTTGGAAACAATGTATGGCATGATAAAACAAACCATCGTTACTCTTGTCGCATTTCTAGCCATTGACGTAACCAAAAATATTTCAAGGGAAGGAGAACTTGTCATGGTGACTAGATCAGCTAGACTGGCCTTCAGACACCCATAATTCTACGTATCTTCTACGCTCACCAGGGAGGACGAATGGCTCAATCGAACTCCACCTACCCACCCGTTTTTATTACGCGCGAATGGAGACGGATTTAAAAACAGCTCTCCAGCGATGACGAATATAGCGTCAGTTTGGTAGAAATAGATAGCTGCAGCCTGGTAGAGCTTGGTAGATAGCTTCATCTTGGCAGAGGTTGGGCAATGCATAAAACCGTGATTTTTGTATCATGGTTTTGACGATGTGGATACAATCATTATGAGGTTACCATTTGGAAGACAAGTGATCTTTCTCTTAACATATTCCAACATATTTCACTTTGCGAACTAGTCAATTAAGCAAGTTATACGCTGTTATAAGTGACAATACCAAAGCCATGTTTAGCAAGTGGGGTTTAAATATATCCAACTTGCCAAGTAATATATATCGGTCCGTACCGCAACACGCAGCGGGGCTAGAGCATGACTCTATTTGCTTTAACACTCACCCCGCTGGGGTCCCTGGCATGACACGCCACGCTGGGGGGGGCGTTTTTCGCCACCCCCCGCTCCGTATATCGTCCCCACGAAAGCTAAAGGAAAATTACGGGCGGCGTTCGAAAGCTCTTGACAAGACGAAGGGATTTTATACAAATAATTTTTGGGTCAAGTCAATATAGAGGTTAGCATAGATCAAAGAAGGTTCCATAGGCTTACAGCAGAGCAGTGTACGTTTATCCCTCTAGATCTGTTCTCAGGAGAGCTACTAAAAATCTGTATGCATCATTGGATTCCTCTCATCGCAGTGAATTGCATGATGTATAATATGACCTTGTTAGGTCAAATAGTGAAAATGACCTGACCTTGAGCTAGGTCAGGGTCACAAAGTGACCTGGTATGGTCATTTTGCATATCAATCGACTCTCCGTGACAATATAAGCACAATGAAAGCAAAATGGGAGCTTTATCTCAATTCAGTGGGAATTTACTGGCAAAACAATCACTCTATGCTCCCGTGACCCGATGTGACCTTTGAGAGGTCAAATGCTAAAAAACTGAACTTAATGGTCAAGATTGTGGTGAGAATAGACTGTTTGAGGATTTTCAGCTTTATCTATGTAGTATTTACTGTAAACGAGCCCATTCTATTTTTCACCATAGAAAATGGGGACAATAGACAATGGTCACAATGGGGTGACCAAAAAATGACCCCACCTTAGGTCAACAATATCAAAATTCTGAGATGGCAGATTTGTAGATCATAATGACGTTATCATATTGTGGTTCAAACTGATCGGTTCTCTGATATTCCCTGGGCGCCGCTTCAAACTCATGATTTTAGGTTTTGAGGTCGGGTCACTTGACCTTGAATGGCTCCTTAACCTGACATGACCTTACCACTAAAATTTGGTCAGATGTGTCAAATTAATGAGGGATAAGGTACTGTAAGTTGTGTTGTCCTGCATGCCTTCGTGTCACGGTTCCTATAGATACGGTTCGGACATGACAGCCAGCTGACTGCCTTATTTGGCAGCATGTTGAGCATATGGTAGTATTTTGGAGGGTTTTGTTCAAGATATCTTAGATTTTGCTAGCAGAAGGTAGAATACAGCGTTCTGATTGGTTGAGGGAAATATTTGAAACATAATTCTGAAGGAATTAGCATGAAATTCATCGTGGATTTTCATTGTTATAAAAGCATGTCAGGGACTAAAAACTGCACCCAGAAGATAGACTAATCAATTTTACATACCAAAAATGAAAAATATACCCTTAAGCACCGCTTAAATTTTCCAACTGGCCAGTGCCCCAAATCCCTGCAAACAGTCTCATTGGAATTACATGTTAAATTTTGCTGCAAAAAAACGGTCAGACCCAGGAAATGGAACCTTCAAAACCTCCAGAATTCTAGAAAGGTATCTCATGTCCGCCCCCTGCTTCGTGTTTGCACTAGATGGAAAAACCAGGAGGGGGGCGAATTTCGCCTCCCAGCGGGGCGCGTGTTAAATGACCTCATAGCACGTAAACTTACGCAAAGTTAAAACAGGAGGATAGGGTCGGAAGGCAGCGAATTTTACTTTTTCCAAGAACGCTAACTATTGGGACAAATAAACTATTGATCACGTGGTTTCTCGACATGATCTATCACATACCTACCTCAGTTCAAATTCCATTATGAAGGTGGCACATTCCCCTTAACACGCGCAGTGGAGAGGGTCCTTAAGTGCCCCCTCACCTATTCCACCGATTTCTTACCTTGACCCACAAATTTCAGAGAAAATTTTATGGGACCTTCCCCTTGTGACCTTAGACCCTTTGACGTATTCCCAGCTTTTCCTGCATTATAACGTCATTCCCAATAGGTTTCCAGTAAGGCCTTGATTTGACATTTACGCCTCGTTTGACCTTGAAGATATGAATATATTGACCAAGGTCAATGAAACTTTGCCATAAGGTAGATCATCATTTTCCCCTCCCCCACGGACGTTTTCTAACCCTCTTAATAATAGTTGTTGGGGCTTAGCGACGACCAACTGCCAAGATCATACGGCGTCGCTAACTCACACCCTGTTGGGAAGGATTTAGGGGATCAGATCGACTTATTCAGAGGCTCCGCCGGGGCTTAAAAATATAAAAAATGTATTCTTTTAGACATAGACCATTGAATTCTACAGCGTGTTTACAATTAATTAACTTTTTCGTTGTTTTCTGGATCTTGTTCACTATTTGTTTAACGTTTTTTGATATTGAATCGAAAAAATTATCAGTGGTCATAGACTTGTTTCAACGCGTTTCGAAAATATTGCACATTCATTATCAAGAAATAAGTTACAGTGATGCTCAGTTTGTTTTTCTTCTCTGGCAATCTAGTTCGAAAAACATTTTCTTAGATTAAATTCATGAGCTATAAATGCATAGAACACTTCCAACTCCAATCGCTGCCTTGTACAATTAACACAATAAATAGCACTCATCAGACAGACTATCAATACCAAATATTACAATTCTTAGCACCTCATAACTTACGATACTGCACATAATTACTCATCTACATCAGACCATCGTCTTATAACTCACATGACACATCGCCATATTATCACCACACAGAAAAAAACATGCGCATGACAAAACTTTCGCTTTGGGGAGTACAAAATATGTAAATTATAAGGTGATGATCTCATTTAGATTAGTTATAATGTGTAGCATCGTAAGTTATGAGGTGCTAAGAATTGTAATATTTGGTACTTATAATGTGTCTGATGAGTGCTATTTGTTGTGTTAATTGTACAAGGCAGCGATTGGACTTGGAAGTGTTCTGTGTATTTATAGCTCATGAATTTAATCTAAGAACATGTTTTTCGAACTAAAATGACAGAGAAGAAAACAGACTGAGCATCCCTGTAACTTATTTCTTGATAATGAATGTGTAATATATTCGAAACGTGTTGAAACAAGTCTATGATCACTTCTAATTTTTTTCGAATAACGTTAAACAAATAGTGAACAAGATACCGAAAACAACGAAAAAGTTAAGTAATTGTAAACATGCTATACAATTAAATGGTCTGAGTCTAAAAGAAGACATCCTGCCCAAATATACATATATATAAATATATATATATATATATATATATATATAAATAGAAATATACATATATATATATAAATATATATATATATATATATATATATATATATATATATATATATATATATATATATATATATATATATATAATAAAGAAAATATAAATAGAACTTATAAATAACAAATAATATACCTAATACCAATGCACGATATACAAGAAATACACAGGGTGGCATCGTGGTCGGCTAAGCGACTGTGGTTAGGTATTTTACTTGAAGTGACTTTCCGGACAAACTGTTTTCTCTTTATCTCCATTAGACTGTATAACTTTCCTACTGGCTTATCCTTTTCCAAATTGATTGTCGCCTTATACCGCATCTTAATTTCGAAACCCTTACCACTATTGATATACTAATGTTGCCAAACATTGTTTCCATGGATATGTTGGTGGCAATCTAACAACAATGGTCACGCTATCAGCAAGTGATGTATCATTAATTGATTGATATGAATAAAAATATACGTGATCAGTACAACTTATGTGATATATAAATGCGCCCCTTATGAAGCAGACTCACATATCTAAACAGGGCTGGCGACAGGTGTGCACATTCCCAACAATCATTCAGTGTGCCCACAATTAAAAGAAAATTGTTATCTTCTTCTGGCGCAAGCAAGAAGAAGATAAAATGAGAAGAAAATCATCATTTTTTGCCTAATTTCCTCTTTTTGTCGCTTACCTTTATCCGTGCTTTTTCGTTGCGTTTCACATGTTTTTGTGAGCCCCTTCAAGAAAAAAGTTTCTACGGCGGGAACATTGAAATCTTTCAGGATGACTAATTTTAGAGAACAAGAAAAAAACAGGTTTTGTGAAAGAAAACATCAGCACTGGTGATAAAGACAATAAAAAACGCAGCAATTTAACATTGGTGAAGCACGGCAACGTATGTACACTGTCACAGACAAGATGGAGCACAAACAACTAAATTTATCAGATCGAAAACAAAAAGAATACGAAGTCGAAGAATCAAACATTTTCGCCCTCATATCATTTTGGTTTAAATTTCCGAAGAGCGCGTGCGATTTTATCTGTGTGTGATGGTGTGCAGGGGCGGACGCAGACCCGACCTTTGGGAGGGGGCTAAACCCATGTCTGCCTCTCCTCTAGGGGGACGTGCGATTTGGGTGCTCGTCAGACCTAGTATAAACTACCTCTCCAAGTACATGATCACTCTCCGAGGGGGGGTGGCAGCGAAAATTTAATTGCTCGATAGACCTAGTGTAAACACCTTTTTACAAATTATTCCGGCCTTTGGGAGACAAAAAATAGTTTGGCCCCATTTTCAGCGCTCTGGCGGGCATGATCGGAATGTCCCTCCCCCTCCTGCGTCCGCTGATGTGTCTTTTTAACCGGCACCTAATCCTTGTCCTTATCCTTACTCTACCTGGAGGCTGTGAGCGCATGCGTCTGTGGCTGCAGCGACCCCTCCAGGTAGAATCCCATCCTCTTGATCATCACCTTTCCTCATCTCCCATAGTTTATAATCACTTCATACTTATCAGGACAACACTTTAAAGGTCACATCAATGGTTTAGAAGTGTAAGTAATATATGAGGCTATCTACTAAGCCACCCATCCCCTTTGGCATCCTAGGCTTCTAGCGTTGCATACGCATGAAATGTCCGCTAGGCGTGTGTGTCATATGTACCGTTTGTGTTGTATTGCCAATAGGTGTGTGTTCACAAAAAAACATGAAAAGCTACATAGTGTATGTACATACACCGATGCCGAAAAAAATACTAAGCACACGAAATCCGTTCCTGCAAATTTGCCCAACAAGCATATTCAAATATCTAACTTGTGTAATGATCTCATACTCATGTTTATCCAGCGCTTTCGATACCGCACACTGCACAAGCGCGTAGTCCATATATCCACCCACGTGCGCACGTCTCCTACACCTGTCCTCCCTCACCCCACCAGCAAACACGACCATCAACATTCTCAGCGCTACACATGTCGACCCCTCCCCACCGAGGCTTCTGCTCGGCGTCAGAGATGCCCAGCGTGACCTCTCTAACCTCTGTGCCCGCAGGCAAGCGACACCCAGCGGATGGCGGCCGCTGATTGGTGGAACCGCGTTCACTTGCATTGTGAGAAGATCAGCAGAAATGTTTCCATGCAATTGAGAAAGCCTTAAACCATTGACCAAAAGATGTATTAACACTATATTTAAAGAAAAATCCTAGCGACAATTTTCCCTCTATTGGCTTGATTATCTGCTCTACCATCCGGGGCTGCTCTTCGGTACAGGTGGGGCGGCGGCGGAGTCAGCACCATGGCTAACCGACGGTCAGGTTCGCTCGGCTGAGCATGGAGAGGGGTGGGGCGCGGCTCGAAAGTAACCGAGGGAAAGGGGAGAGCGACGTATGTATGTATGTACATAAAACTAAACTTAGCCGTTGGATGAGAGAGTGGGAACTTATAAAGAACGCTGCCGAAGCACAACCAGATAGTATCCCACAACAGGGTACCACGTGCTACTTTTCTCCGTGTTGGATGGTGAAAAGATACAAGACGTAGTTCGGGACTCAAAGTATGATCGATGTTTTAGTGTATTTCACCTTTTGAAAAATCACTGAGGAATTTCTAAAGTTAATAGGGGTGCCCAGATTCGAAAACTGTCAATTACGACAGCGTGAAGAGAACCATTGTCTTATAAATACTGCACTACAGCCCCCTTAAACACATGCTACCAAGTTGCACTGCTTAATATAAAAAGTACTAGGAGACCAGGCATTCCACGTCCAGATTTAGAAATCCACACCCCAGCCCTGGATGAAATTTTAAAGCTTGGTTTGGCTTGGCACTGAATATCTACCTGAAAACATGCTCTTAAAGAATTGAATATTTTTCAAAACAAATGTAGAATAAGTGAAAGTGGAGGAACGATATATTGTTAGAGCTTTAATTAACAGTTAGAGCTTTAGCCGAGTGGGAACACCCATTTAGCGGTATGGGCAACAATCACTCAAGAAGCTACAGCATCAACATAAAAGCTAGCATTATTATGATAATTAGTTTCATGACTGGAGATCTCTTCTCGACCCAGGGGGCCCTGGGTAGGTCAACGCTGGCACGGTAATACAAGCTCCATGCAAAGCCTATGGGAGACTCAAAATCCAGGGGGTCCTGACCCCCCAACCCCCCCAGGATTTCCACCCATGATTAGTTTCCTGACCACTTCAAGTTCAGCCCAGAGAGTTCTCCTCAATGTACGAGAGATACTGTGATGTCGACACTTCCGGCTGTTTCTCAAATAGCCTTCCTCCACGCGTGTTCCGCTGAATATTTCATCAATAAATTTCGGGCTGATATTTTGTATGAGCCGTCATGATCTAAATTAGGGTAGATGAAAGAAACAAACGCTATTACTATGTGGAAGACAGTCCCTCAAACCGCCCGATACCACACACAAAACTGCGTTCTGTTTTGTCTGTATCCGAGCCGCTGTTTATGTCGTTACTAAGTGTTTCATAAATGCTATCATTTAACTCCGTCAATAAATCCTAACTAAATAGTTATACTTGCAAAACATCCGAACGTGGTCACTAAAAATACATCAAGGATTTCTAACAAATTTTAGGGTATATGACAAAAAACATCATACATATGTATATATTGCTCGCAAGATATAATGGCCAGTTGAGCCCTGGCAAGTTTTTTAGATTTCGATTAGATATTTCGGAAAAGTTTAATGGTATTTTCAATAGGCTTGTGTAAAGTTGAAGCACAGGACATTAAGCGCGGGTGGCGGGGGGGGGCGTGAGGGGGGACGGAGGTGGGGCATTTTGTGTTTGTGGGTAGCCGGGGGAGTTTGGTGACTAAGGGACCTAGACGGGTTTTTTGGGGCCGGGGGGTATGGGCGGGTGGTCCGGGTTGTAGGGGGCCCCTGGTTTAGATTGAGGGGGGGTGGGTGGCCGCGTTTTGGCCCGGGCCGTGGAGGGCGGGGCGGGGGGTTAAAACTGGCACGGCAACACAAGCCCTATACAAAGCCGATGGAAGACCCAAAATCCGGGGGGATATTGACCTCCCGATTCCCCCTTTCCGATCTCCACTCACGCATTTAACATGCGAAAGAAATTGATGACATTCACTGGTGATATGTTTGTCTATACACCAGCACAATTGTATCATATTCCTTTAGAATGAATACAAAACACTGGTTTGTTCCACAAGGCCGAATTTCTCACGGGATACATATATAACACTGGCGGTTCCGTCGGTTGCCACGCACCTCAGAGGTCGTTGTGCGTGTTCTTTTGTTTTCACTTGACACGTCCACGCTGCTTTGCGCTTTTCCTGTCACAATGACGACACCCTTTGCGAGGGTTTCCTCTCCGGTGTCGATTTGTTTCTGCTTGACGCGATCCACTTAGCTGTAAGTATTTTGCCAATGAACCTGCCTCACGTCTGATGTCACTCGGGGTGGATCCACTTATTCGGGTCTCGCGCGCAGTGGAGGGGGTCCTACAGTGCCCCCCACTTATTTTTCCGAGGTGGCCGGAGAGCCGTTCACCACCAGAAACTGCTACTTGGCTACGTTTGAGAGAATTAATGAGTGCATTGATTAATGAAAGATTTTTTTAATAGGTTAGTTCATTTCTTATATACGGGTCATTTTATGCAAAATCGTTCAAAAAGTTTATTCATAGTCTCCGATTTCGATGAAATTTAGTGGAGAGATTTCTTAGTGGATATATAGTGGATAGATTCTTTGCGCCCTACCATCTATGACCCTGGTATGCCTTTAGCTTATTACCGTCTTTTTCGCGCATAATCGTGGCATTTCCAAATAGATCTTGGCATGGCAAATATTTGACATTTATAACCTCGTTTGACCTTAAAGATATTGACCTAGGGGTCATTCCACCATAAATCGACCAAGGCAAAAACCCTACTATTTTTATTTCCTCCAAAATTGGTATATGGGGGCTCACAAGGGCGTAGAATCCACCTATGTTACCAAAAAAATTATTTAAAAATTGGTTTGAGAGAAATGGCCTCCGGCAATTTCTGAAGGTCATTACACAGGCATTGATTAGAATGCCTATAGCTCCAAAATTTTTCAAGTGATTTCTAAAAAAATTGATAGTTTTAGGATTTAAATTCTACGGGCAACATTTTAGCTGTCTTCAATTTTAAATTCAAACAAAAAATTTTTAGTGACATCATGACCTAGTTTTATAACAGTGACCTTGAACCGGAGTACAGTGAAATTCAAAAATTCTCTTGAAAGTGTTTTGAATATCGTAGTAGTCTTTCATAAAATGGCTTTCGAAATGCATATACTACTTTTAGCTTCATATATATAACACTAGGTGTCACCGTGGAGCTATGCTATCGTAACTCATGTTCTAATTAACTTGCAAC
This sequence comes from Lepas anatifera, assembly GCA_034440635.1. Lineage (NCBI taxonomy): Eukaryota > Metazoa > Arthropoda > Thecostraca > Lepadidae > Lepas > Lepas anatifera. The sequence goes on from JAOTON010002229.1 coordinate 685,603, forward strand.
TTTAAAATAAAAACATTTAAAGAAGCAAAATCTAGCAGTCAACCTAGAGTTGAAAAATTTTAACACAAGCACAGGAATAGAGGGTTCGACTCCCCTATTTTGAATTTACATTATTGTCCCTTTGGGAATGAACTTAGCTGTTGTAAATGTCATGCATGATTGTTTGGATAATTGTACATCTTTTGAAAATAAATGTGTTCCCTTCACATTGAATCTCTGAACTATGATGTCATTTCCAGAAGCATTTAACCCGTGCCCCACCGGAGGTCCGGCGCCACCTTCGCCCCACTGGGGGGCCATCAATGCCCCCTAACTCCGAAAATATAGAAGTTAGCGCAAAGCTGCAAAAGACATTAGAAAGCTCATGTGAATTCAGTAGGATTTTACTAACACGTCTAAGCGCTCAGGTCTGTGTTTTGACTTCCAGAGGTCAAGTTATGTCACAATAGCATGCACCTACAAATGACCGACTGGACACCGATGTTCGAGTGCCACGAGATTGACACTGAGTGGGAGATGTTTCGTTTAATATTTTTGCAACAACTTGACCTAGTCGCGCCTGTTCGTAGTTTCAAAAGTAGAGTCTGCAAATGTATGACGCCACCACTAAGTGCTCAAACACATCAGCTGATACAGCGCCGTGGCATCGCATTAGTCTGTAACGACAGGGATAGATATAAGCAGATAAATAGAGAGTACAGAGCAGCGATCCGTGCCGACACATACGCTTATTACCAACGTGAAATCAACGCAGGCGGGAAGCACCGACTTTGGCACATTTTGAAACCTGTAATCGGACGTAAGAGGGCGCAAGGGGAGACACTGAACGTTACACCCGACGCGTCGAACGACTATTATGTATCAATAGGCCCCATCACAGCAGCGAGTGTGCCAGCTCCCACTGCCGCTGTTCCGGTACGCCTACCGAGAGTATCCACCAGCTCATTCAAAGTGCATCCCATTGAATTTCAGACTTTGCAAGCGACTGTGCAGACGATGAAAGCTTCCACATCCTTAGGAAATGACGGGCTGAGCATTGCAATGTTCCAAAAATTATTTCCGGGTCTCGGCTATTCACTACTCGATTTAGTTAACACCAGTCTCACCACCGGCCAAATTCCTTCAGCATGGAAATATGCTTTGGTCACAACAATTCCCAAAGGCAAAGTTTCAGATGATCCAGCCCAAACCCGACCTATCTCCATTCTTCCGGCAATTATGAAATTAGTAGAACGTATTGTTCAGGTACAAACAATAGAATATCTGGAAACAAGTCATCATTTGGCAAATTCTCAGCACGGTTATCGAAAACTACATTCAGCAGAGACGGCACTACATGTAGTGACCGACCAGGCTCTCAGGAGAATGGATAGGGGTGAAATTTCTATTTTGGTCTTGTTGGATCTCTCAAAATGCTTTGACGTTGTGGCCCATGGCAAACTGCTAGAAAAGCTCACTCTTTACGGAATCGAAAATGAATGGTTCAAAAATTATCTCGCTGGTCACACTCAACAAGTTCTAATTCGCACCGAAAACGGGAACGAAACAGTTTTCAAGTCGAAATCCAAAAACAATCTGCTCGGAATTTTCCAGCGGGGAAGTTTGTCCTGCATTCTATACATGCTCTTCGCCAACGACCTCGGCCTTTATGTGCAGGACAACGTAACTGTAGTGCAGTTTGCCGACGATACCCAGGTACTCGTCACAGGACACAAAAATGACATCCAGGGACTTATTGAGCGGATGGAGTGCGCGCTCTCATCAATTTTCCAGTGGTTTTGCCACAATGGCATGAAGGTAAATGCCAATAAGACACAGAAGGTCATGCTCGGAACTCCAGCAATGCTCAGAACGCTAGCAAGCATCAGCATTCAGTTTTGCGGAAAAACAATAAACGATTCCAAAGTCGTCAAAAATTTGGGCGTAATGATCGACAGACGTCTTAGCTTTGAGGCACATATCAATTCGGTTTACAGTAGATGCACGGGTATATTAATTGCTTTGAGCCACACACAACATGTAATACCGAGACGTGCTAGTTCAAGCTTTGTACAGGCTTTAGTGCTATCCATAGAACGGTACTGTCTGTCCGTGTATGGCGCGTGTGGTGCTAGCCAGACCCGCCGCATACAGAAGGTTATCAACTTCTGCGCGCGTGTGACGAGCGGCCGTAGACGCAGTAATCACGTGGCGGATGTTATTCGTGAGTTGCGCTGGATGCGAGCTGATCAGCTAATCGAGTACCACATAGTCTGTGCACTACACTCGGCTGTAACCACCGGCACGCCGGCGTACATCGCAGAAACCATCGCAGCAGCTGCCAACGTCCTTCACGAGCACGACACGCGCCGGTCGCAAAATCTCACCCTGCCGCGAATTAGAACTGAAGCAGGCCGGAGAAGACTCAACTACCGAGGAGTTCAGATGTATAACGAGCTGAACATTAATGGGACTCTGCCGTTTCGTGCCGCAGTGAGAGCTATTTTATTGTCACGGTGATAGCGATTCTTCTTAACACATGTCATTCCATGGTTAGGCTTTTAAGTGTCTCGCTACGTCTAGGGCTTTTATTTTATTTTCCAGGTATTTGTTTTAGGAAAATTTACTGTTTTTATGTCCCTAAGCTTGTTGATAGATTTCCTTACGAATGCGTGAATGACGGTGTGATGAGTCTTGTACCCACTTTTAGATTTCGTTTTAAAAAACTTGACGTGTCGAGTGAAAAACCATGTTGAATGGATCTCAGACAAAATAAACTACTACTACTTCAATAGGCTGTTTCCAGTAAAACATGCAATCCTTAAGAAGCCTGAGCATAGCTCTCACGCCATTAGAGCTATTGAGATCTAGCAAAACTCATTTGGCACGAAAATGCCAGGACTTCCTCCGCTATGTGGAACATAAAGTCCTCCCGCCATTGGTTTGACCTCCAAAGGGTACCTCGTGACTTAATATGACCTGAGGTCTCGAAAGGTGAGAAAGTGATTGTGTTGTATATGAAATGAAAACTAGTGACGAGACATATACGATGACCTTCGATTTAGTGTTGCAGCTTAATTAGGTCAAAATTTATCGTCAAAATTCTGTTTTAGATCTCTGGTGACCTCTGATGATCTCAAATAGGCCAAAGGGCAATATCGCCTCTGGGATCCATGAAAGGGTGTCCAAGAACGCTTGTCTGAGCAAACTGAGCATTTGCGACTATGTTCTGACTCTTAGCTCATAAGACAGCTTTTCCCATGATTTTTCTATGGAAGAGATTACCTGGTGACCTGACCTCAGGTCCCCAAATCGAAAAATCCCAAAGATAAACTTTGTAGACTCCGGAGGGGTCATGAAGTGTCGAAAGTTTTAAATCGATCGGCTTAGAAATATAGCTATGGTAGAGCTCAAAAGCTTAAGTTAGGTGACCTTGGTTGACCTCGCCTGGTGACCTGACCTAGGGTGACCCGGGGTAATAAATTTCAGGGATGATGGGAAAGTAATGGGGTCAGAGGAAAACCTTCAACCACGGTGCTTCCCCTCGCTGTTTTTCTGTTGTTCCGAAAAAAACTTAGGGGGACCACCGATTTTATTATTCTAGGTGGGGCGAGGGTTAAGGAAGATTTTTTTTTGGGAGAGGGGCTTTGTGTTGCATTCCCCCGGAAGTAGCTTAAATTTAAAACATGGTATGACCTTAGTTCGGCTTTTATAGCCTTTGGTAATCTCATGGGGCATTTTCAAACGTGTTTAAACTTGCCCTATGGTAATGTCGGAGTGAATTTTGCTCAGCATACTCATTATTTTAGCTTGTTTATAATAAAGAAGTTTTAGGCAGTAAACACACATCATGGGTGATTTTTAGTGGTGCATTGCAATGCATGGGACTGGTTCAGAGCTCAAAAGTACTCCTTAGAAGTGAAAATAACTAGTTCAAGTGTCCACATCATTTAAATGGACTATTCACAAGCCATTCTGAATCATTTACGCCAAATTAATGAGTTTCTAATCATCTGTAAGTGCTTACACCTCCCTCAAGGTCAAATTATTTCAAAGATCGAAAAAGTCAAATCCGTATTGAAAGAAAAACTTCTTGTTCAGTGTCTTTTTCATGCCAATTGACTATTTGTAAGAAATTTTGCATCATTTACGCCAAATGTTTGCTTCATCATCTGTTATTGCTTACCCTTCATTCAAGGTCAAATAATGTCAAATTTTAAAAAAGGTCAAGCCCATATAACATGCAACCAACTAGTTTAGTGTCCATATCATTCAAATTCACTATTCATAAACCATTATGCATCATTTACGCCAAGTTTGCCACTTTATCTGTTATTGCTTACCCCTTTCCAGGTAAAATAAGGTCACAGGTCGAAAAAGGTCAGGTCCGTATCGGACGCAACTCAAATAATTCGGCGTTCATCTCATTTAGAAATACCGAATTGAAACACGCATCTGTAGTCTTTATTCGACACATATTTATCACTGAGGTCACGCAAGGTCAAATCAAGGTCATTGAATGTCAAAAAGGTCATTAACCCTTGCCCCGGTGGCGGGTACGAGCCACCTTCGCCCTGGTGGGGGGGGCTAAAAAGACCCCCATGATCTCAAAAACTAAGAGAGCTAGAAAAAAGCGCAAAACGGCAATCGAAAGCTCTTCGAAAATGATATCGAAAATACTTCAGTCATTTTTCTTGTCAGGTCAATATCAAGGTCACCAGAGGTCAAAACAGGTCAAAATCGCTAATATGATGTGTACTAAGAAAACCTCATATATCTCAGAAACTATGACAGCTAGAAACATTTTTCTAACACCATTCGAAAGCTCTTGAGATTCGCGTTCATCCCAGTGACATTCATTTTCGTGTCAGGTCAACGCCTAGGGAGCTACAGGTCACTAAATATTGGGCATATTCTTGGGAATGTCCATAGCCACCCATGCATAAGGGCGTTTACTTTTTCGCTAATAGCTTCCAAACCAAACAAGATACAGCCATAGTTTATGCACCATTGCAATCCTCTCGTCAATACGAATCGAATGATATATGATATTGCTATGCCAGGTCAAATTTAAGAATTTGACCTGACCCAGGTCAACGGTCTGACCCAACTTGACCTGGTATAGTCATGATGTATATCATTTGACTTCCAGTGACTATACAAACACTTTGGTGACAAAATAAAAGTTTTATCTTATCTTATTCAAATTTTATAGAGAAAAACACCAAAAAATGTTTATTTGACCTAAGGTGACCTTTTAAAGGTCATAAGTCAAAAATTTTGGCATCAGCTTCAGAAATGGGCTAAGAGCAAGTCGCAACCGATGCGTTGAAGTTGATTCCATCCATACTTACTGAGAAAAGCTCATTTCGTGATTTTCCCCATGTATTGACAATGGGGAGGTCATGCTCTGCACATGACCTTAGGTCACCAATATCAAAAATCCCGGAACAAATGTTGTAGCTCCTGGTGGGCCCAATATGTGGTATGAGTTTCAACTTGATCGATTAAACCTTCTTTTAGTTATGCGGTCCTAAGTATTTTTTGAGGTGAGGTCACTTCACCTGGCCTGATGATCTGACCTGATATGACCTTGAGCCAAAATTTTCAGGAAATATGTAAACATGATGAAGAAACAGCTAGACTAAGTTTGGCGGCGCTGCGCGCCGCCGTTTTTTGGTCACTTCGGAAAAACCCGACGGGGGTCTAAAAAGACCCCCACCCGGGCGAAGGTTAAAGGTCTAACCTCATAAAGGTGATCCTCGAACGCTGGAAAAACATAGCCTGGGCTAGTTCATGAGCAAATGCTGCAAAATAACGATGGGAGACAGGACCATTCACGTGAAAACGGGTACAGGCGCCCAAATGATTGCAACATGCCTCCACTCCTGAGTTCATAACTATGTGACCTTGAAGGGTAAGAACAATTATTTGCAAGATGTCCGCAATGAACGCGTCAGAGGCTATACAACATTTCAAGACACTAACTTAAGAAGCTCGTTTTCAATTCTTGAAAAACCTGAGGGGGTTTCAACACCCCCCTTTGTACGTGTAAGGGTTAACACCCCCTATGGCGTTGACGGGAACGAAATTGGTTGAAAAATCCATGGCGCCCCTCTTAAATTCGGACGTTCCGTCGTCACTGGCCGTGAGTTACGATGGTACAGCTCCATAGTGGCGCCTAGTGTCATGTTTCGGAAGTAAGAAGTAGTATATTTAGTGCGAAAGCCATATTTTTATTACTTTACCCAAAAGAGTATTTTCAAAGGTAAAAATGCTTTAACACGAATTTATAGATTTCACTGTACTGCGGGTCAAGGTCACCGTTCAAAAACTAGGTCACGAGATCATAACGTCAATTTTGCAGAAATATAAAATCGAAGATAGCCAACTTTAACTATGCTAAATGGTGAACAAAAATGTAAAACATCGTTACAATCATTAAAAAATGGCAGGACTATAGGCTTTCAAAACAATGCCTACATGGTGACCCTTGAAAAATGCTGGAGGTTATATCTGCAATACCAAATTTTCAAATAATTTTTTGGACGCCATGGTTAGATTCTACATCTTTGAAACCCCCTTGACACCAATTTCGGAAAGAATCAAAAATAGAAGGCTTTTATTTTTCGAAATGTTTGGTCGATTTATGGTGGAATGACCCCTAGGTCAATGAAAATTGGCTGTGATGTAGATCACCAAAGACCCCACCCACCCACCAAGCGGCGTTTTTCTACGCCTCTTAGTTTACGAAATCTTAGGGGCCTACCAGGCCCCCTCCAGTGCGCGTTAGTTCCAGACCCCTATCCCGTGTAGGTGTTAAGAAAATACATAGGTAGGAAATATACGAAGACCCAGCTGAATTTTTGCACAACATTCACTAAACTTTTATGATCTTGTAAGGTAGGTAACACGCCACATCTCATTACATGATACAACTCACCCAAATAGTGAGGTGAGTTGAAACGACTTAAATGAGTTAATGTGTCATTCCATTGACGGTCTGTCTGATTTGGCACTTTGTCAGCAGACAATCGAAGATTTTAGCTGTCCGCAGTTCTAAAAATATCATGCCCGTTGTCCTTAGTTATCGTACAATTCGGCTCAGAGTCAAAGCTCGTACAACCCACCACACTTCCCGACATGCGCATTGCATGCATTCATACCACTTCTGTGTAAACAGAATACTGTTTAAACACTGTTAAACACTGTAATGTTCTGTTTAAAATTAACTGTTTAAAAATAATTAGTTATATTATTTTCAAAGCTATTTTAGACCCCACTCGCACGTGAAAGCGTGTGTCAAAATTTTAGCAACAGACGCTAACACGCAACGGATACTTTTCACAGGGTTACTCCTGGCTACTATGATTTGGAATAATAAGATGCTACATGAAGGGTCCACCGTTGGACCACTCGGTTACGTAAATATTTGTGTCAGAACGAGGAGGGATAGAGTTCGGCCTCATTTCTGATATCCAGGATTGAGGAACGCTGCCAAACCCGCCCCCACGCCAGTCCTTGGGTGCCCGTCGGCGGGAGACTGGGTCAGTGAGAAGGCGGCAGACCGTCAACTGGTTGGAGCGGGTCCGAACCGTCAGCTGTCCCTGCCTGTCAGCGCCGCCTGCACATTGGCGCGTTCGTTGAAACTCTCCCGCATTGCGACAGAAGGCGTATTCCTGCTGCCACTCTCCTATATTTCCCGTCCGACCCGCGCTAAGTCACGTACTTAGCCAGAGTTCCAGAGTTCATGACGCGTCATTTGTGGTAGTGGCTCTGGGGAGCGACTCTTTGGGTGTCGGCACGACTTCGCATGGAAAACGCTGCTTTTGACAGCTGGATCGAACCTGTGTAAAACTGAGGTCTTAATTGTCTGGAACGAACAGGGAAAATGTACGGATATCACGGGCCGCAACAATTAGCCCATCAAACGCAGACGCCGCGAGTTCAGACCAAACGTTACTAAACTTGGTGGAAATTAAGGAGGCAAAGAACAGTACGGAACACAATACTGCAGAAAAAGACCGGGTTGGCCTCCTCCGCATTTAATGTAGGTGCCCGTGCAAGTTCTGGCGCGCTCACAGGTGGCTCCAGGAATTCCGATGAAATTCGGGCGCCATTTGGGTCAGGAGGGGGTGTCAGGGGGCGAGGTTTCAGGGGGCGTCGGGGCAGTTCCAGGAGGAGCGCGGGGGCACCTGGTGGTTCGACAGGAGTAAGTACTGTCCATTGCACCCCTGGATCTGCTTGTGGGTGCACAGCAGAAGATTCTAAACAGCAAGCGCAGTCGCTGCAAAAGATGAGGCAAGGAGTCTGCCCATTCTCGACGAGCCTAGACTGTTTTTCTACATCAAGTACTCATTCTGGGGCGACTGGTCACTACATAGCTGACGTCACTACAAGACGACTGATCACTGGCTGACGTCACCCTGGGACGACTGATCACTCACAACGTCACCCTGATGCCATTGATCACTAGCTGATGTCACCCTGAGGCGACCGACCACTAACCAATATCACCTCGAGGCGAATGATCGCTAGCTGATATCATCCTGAGGCGATTGATCACTAGCTGATGTCACCCTGAGGCGACAAAACACCACCTGACATCACCCTTAGGCGACTAGTCACTAGTTCATGTCACCTTGAGGAGGTTCACGAGCTGACGAAGTAGCGGTGAGGGGCGCGGTAGTGGAGTGGTCAGCGTAGCTGTCTGCCACGCAGCCGACCCGGGTTCAAGGCCCGGAGGCTTCCCTGCACAAGGAGCAAGCTGGCTCCCGAGAAACCCTTCCAACAGGGAAAGAGTTGGCGACGCCATATGACCCTGGCAGTTGGTGCGTCGATAAGCCCCAAAAATTATTATAGAAGTAGCGGTGAGCCGGCCATTTTCACTGAGTCACGCGTGCATACCAGTTGGTATGCGTCATGCGAGAAACCGGAGACCAGTCACCGTCGTACCTGAATTAAAGTTGGTAGAAATGTATGTGCTCAGCTGGCTCGGTAGATGGCCGGATGAGAATATACCATCCACTCCCCACACACAGACAGTCAGGCGTGACTCCCACAGCTAGGGCAGCCAGCAGCTTGTCTCCGCTGTCCTTCCATGCACGGCAGAGTATCTGGGCGCAGCGGCTGCGCACTTCCCAGCTAATGCCACCGTCAGACGCTGTCTGCACTGCCAAACCGGATGCGGAATGCAAATGCTCTTAGATGAATAAAGAAACAACGCTGCTAAGCATCCGCAGATTTCCGCAGCTCGCTTGCCTTTTATAAGAATTGGCTCGGCACCGCGCCGTGAGCCAGACTTGAAACCCCGCGGACACATGGCATTCGGTTACAACATTGTGTGATACTTGTGTACAAATCAAGTCCCTGGAACACAGCAATGTGCATCTTGGGAAGGGTAGCTGTAGTGTCGCCCAATGAACCCCCCGGTGAAATTCAGGGGGTGACATTGAGCAATGCGCTTCCTGCTACTCCCCTCTCCCCGTACGAGGGATACCCCGCATGAGGACAGAAGTGGTCAACTACGCTGCCCAAGATCCACCGGACCAACCTTGTGACTGTGTCACGGGCTGCCCAGCACAACCAGAGTTCTCTCAGGCAACTTTTAGTCATGTATGCCCACCTAAAGAAAACCAAACCGTAACAGAAACTACATTATAGGGAACAGTCATTTCTTTTATTTCCGAGAGCTCATATCAGCGTCGCCCAGATGTTTTTAGCACAACACGATAAGGTCAGTCCTCATTAGGCAGCAACCAGCCCGCAGGTAATCATATCCAAGGTGGCAGTCAGCGGCATAAACAGACGATAGCAGGTCCGACACAAACAGACGACAGCAGGTCCAACACAAACGGACGACAGCAGGTCCGACACAAACGGACAACAGCAGGTCCAACACAAACGGACGACAGCTGGTCCGACACAAACGGACGACAGCAGGTCCAACACAAACAGACGATAGCTGGTCCGATACAAACGGACGACATCAGGTCGGACACAAACACACGACAGCAAGTCTTGACTGGAATCCCATTCACTGTAGCCGACGGCTCCGCTCTCGGCAGCCTCAGTACCTATAGCAACATAACACAGACTGAAGGCAACACCATCAGCCAAGCAAAAACCGAGCCTTCAGATGCGCGGAATGACGGTATCGGTAGCACGGAATGGTTCAAAGGCGAAAAACGCGCCGTACTTATTGAATTTCTGCTCCAGAAAAAGTGCGTATCCGTCGTTCCACGTCTCGTTATCCGGCACAAAATCGGCTGTTTTTAGGTTGAGTGTGTGAGATGAGATACGAGCCAGCCCTGTTGCCAGACGTCCAATCACCGGTTGTGCAGTCCGCGCCACCTGGCGTCCGACCACGGCAGCGGGGAAACCGAGCGATCCGCCCCCGCAGCCTACCAACTTCTCACCGCCGATGTGACGGGCTGACAGTCGAGTTTTCACGCTCAGACAAGTTGGAGGCTTCCGTTGGAGGGCGAACCCAACTTTGGCGGCGGCCGTCAGAGAGCTCGTTTGGGGAATGCAGCCGTAATGGCTGTAATGGAGCATCGAAGCGGCTGACACCGCCTGCCGCCGGCTGACGTCCACGCACGGGGCAAACACACCACAGTCCCGTCCACGCACGAGGCAAATCACACCACAGTCCCGTCCACGCACGGGGCAAACACACCACAGTCCCGTCCACGCACGGGGCAAACACACCACAGTCCCGTCCACGCACGGGGCAAACACACCACAGTCCCGTCCACGCACGGGGCAAACACACCACGTCACAGTATCGTCCACGCACGGGGCAAACACACCACGTCACAGTATCGTCCACGCACGGGGCAAACACACCACGTCACAGTATCGTCCACGCACGGGGCAAACACACCACGTCACAGTATCGTCCACGCATGGGGTAAACACACCAGTCAGTCCTTACCGGCGGTAGGTGAGCACGGCCGGGTCACCGACTCACCAGTTGTAACTGATCTGTCGTACGTACGCCATACAAACCGCGTGGACTGGGCTACCGGACTCACCAGTTGTAACTGATCTGTCGTACGGAATCCATACATACCGCGTGGACTGGGCTACCGGACTCACCAGTTGTAACTGATCTGTCGTACGTACGCCATATGCACCGGGCAGGCTAGGTTACAGCTGGTAATACAGAACAGACAGCCCTGAGAAGAACGATCACACTTCAGCACAAAAAAATAGCGATGATTCCAACTCAGTAGTGACGCTTGGTATGTTTTGCATTCCTTGGAGTCAGGAAAACCTCGGAAAAACAAACATTATGATGAATTTAGCTTGTTTAATGAAGTCGCTGCTCGTCGGCGGAGATATTCTGGGCATAAGACATGGTGTGTCACCCGCAAATAACGACAGATGAACAAAACACCTGCAGAATGAATATAATCACATACAATCCACCATTTCCTCCTTTGCGACAAAGCTCAAAGTATCATGATCCTCCCACAAGCATCAACAGCACGCGAAACTCCCGTCAACCGGCGAGGGATCAGATGCACACCCATCAAACACCTGTCCAAGCAAGATGCACAGAGATCCGGCTCAGGCGTAGATGCAGCCGGACTTCACGTATCGGGAGACCAAGGGATCATACAAAGATAAAAACTCATATAAGTTTATAATGGCGGAATTTATATATAGCATTTCTAGTGCACGGTACACGAAGACGAGCCTTCAGACCAGTCAGGGACAAAGCAAGTCGCTACCGGAGCCGAAGGTATCTCGTTCGTGATTCGAAGAACTTATGGGAAAAACTTGTGAATGGAACTCGTAATTCTAGTCCATATTTCTTACATTCCGTTTCTTTGGCAACACCACACATTACTTTTTGCAGCACGTTATCATACACAAAAGCACACCAACGCAAGTTTTATATTCTGAAATCTCCAAGTCTAAGTATCAAAGCACAGAAGCCTCCGCCAAATCTTACAATAAATACCCAAATGAGATGGCCGGCGAATCCTCGCGGACCATAGCGTCAAGCAAGCTGTGCCTTGTGGTTTGTCCCAAACAAGACGTGGTTGTCATTACTTTGCTACATTCACGTCTTGTATGTTGACGCACTCCTCTACTAAGAAACTGTTTCCCATTCTTCCGACACCCGGCCAGTTCTGACAGCGGCGCGATGCGAGCAGTCCCGGTGCATGCCTCCAGACATGTTCAGCTGCGCGTGCTGCGAGCCAGGCTGGCGTGGGTAAGCTGCGTGGCGGCGGCCACCTCCTCCAGGAAGGAGGCCGTGTTGTGCACGCTGGTTCCGCCCAGAAGCACCCGCACGCCCGGCGTGCTGCTGTTGATGTGGTGGACCGCCTGAGACTCCTCGTAGGTGACGCCTCCCACTATGAAGACTAGCACCTCGGTGGGTCTGCGGGCAGTGAACGGCTGTGTCAGCCCAGTGCCCGCCAGCGGCGGCACACGCGCGCGGTAGACACTGAGGACTGTGTGTAGAGACAGAGGACTGTGGGCTGGACTATGTACAGAGACAGATAACTGTGGACTGGACTGTGTCCGGCACACACGAACGGTAGAGACAGGGGCGTGTGGACTGGACTATGTGCAGAGACACAGACTGGACTATGCGCAGAGGCACAGACTGGACTATGTGCAGAGACATAGACTGAACTATGTGCAGAGACAGAGGACTGTGGACTGGATTGTGTGCGGCACACACGCACGGTAGAGGCAGGGGCCTGTGGGCTGGACTATGTGCAGAGACATAGACTGGACTATGTGCAGAGACACAGACTGAACTATGTGCAGAGACAGAGGACTGTGTGCAGATACAGAGGCCTGTGAACTGGACTCTGACAGTGCAGAGACAGAGGACTATGGAATGGACTGAGTGCGCGCCCACGTGCGGTAGAGAACTCTGCAGCAGCGACTGGTCCAGGGCCTGGCGCCGGTGCCGGGAGCACAGACGGATCGTCAGCGGACAACGCTCGGGCTTCGGCACCATATCTATGTAGCCCCACCTAGGCGAAATGCAAACAAGAGCCGCGTTGTCACGAGCGGAAATATTGCCCAGCCCGGGACTGGTCAATACGCGCGGTGTCAAGGTTCAATTTTCCGGGGGTAATCTGGAAGATAAGGCTACAGCACGAATAGCCTTCGTCTTCTTTCCGACTCATTTTTCTTTTCCAACTCCGATTGGTTTGTCTGCCAAGCGCACCAAGCAACAAGACCAGTGGAGTGGGAGTTAAGCACAACACTGGATTTGATCTTCTAAATAGATGGAAGTTGAATCCAAAAGAAAACAACAGCTATTCGTGGTGTACAGTGTTGTATACAGCTTGCCCCGGCAAAGTCAGTCCTGGCAACGTGCCCGTTGGCCAACTTCGTCTAACCGTGGGAATGGCTGTCAATGCCACTGCGTGAAAACGGGACTAAGATCGTGTAAAATTACTATATTTGTTCATAACAACCCATACTTTGGTCCCTCGCTTAAAAGACATGTTGATCAGGAAAATAAAATATAATGTAGCACTTCGCATAACATGCTTCTACCAGCATTTTTCACATCCCCGCTCCTCTAATGGCCCTTACAACTTCTCTATGACAGCCTAGACAGACGCTGCGCTCGGTCTGCCCTCTTCACTTTTGACCTCTGACCCTAGCCTGACGGGTTGGCTGTATACACCTTTGCTGAAGTAGGAATGGGTGGTCTGCTGTGGTAGGAGTGGTTGGTCTGCTGTGGTAGGAGTGGGTGGTCTGCTGTGGTAGGAGTGGGTGATCTGCTGTTGTAGGAGTGGGTGGTCTGCTGTGGTAGGAGTGGGTGGTCTGCTGTAGTAGGAGTGGGTGGTCTGCTGTGGTAGGAGTGGGTGGTCTGCTGTGGTAGGAGTGGGTGATCTGCTGTTGTAGGAGTGGGTGGTCTGCTGTGGTAGGAGTGGGTGGTCTGCTGTAGTAGGAGTGGGTGGTCTGCTGTGGTAGGAGTGGGTGGTCTGCTGTGGTAGGAGTGGGTGGTCTGCTGTGGTATGAGTGGGTGGTCTGCTGTGGTAGGAGTGGGTGGTCTGCTGTGGTAGGAGTGGGTGGTCTGCTGTGGTAGGAGTGGGTGATCTGCTGTTGTAGGAGTGGGTGATCTGCTGTTGTAGGAGTGGGTGGTCTGCTGTTGTAGGAGTGGGTGGTCTGCTGTGGTAGGAGTGGGTGGTCTGCTGTAGTAGGAGTGGGTGGTCTGCTGTGGTAGGAGTGGGTGGTCTGCTGTGGTAGGAGTGGGTGGTCTGCTGTGGTAGGAGTGGGTGGTCTGCTGTGGTAGGAGTGGGTGGTCTGCTGTGGTAGGAGTGGGTGGTCTGCTGTGGTATGAGTGGGTGGTCTGCTGTGGTAGGAGTGGGTGGTCTGCTGTGGTGGGGGTGAGTGGTCTGCTGTGGTAGGAGTGGGTGGTCTGCTGTGGTAGGAGTGGGTGGTCTGCTGTGGTAGGAGTGGGTGATCTGCTGTTGTAGGAGTGGGTGATCTGCTGTTGTAGGAGTGAGTGGTCTGCTGTGGTAGGAGTGGGTGGTCTGCTGTGGTAGGAGTGGGTGGTCTGCTGTGGTAGGAGTGGGTGGTCTGCTATGGTAGGAGTGGGTGGTCTGCTGTGGTAGGAGTGGGTGGTCTGCTGTGGTAGGAGTGGGTGGTCTGCTATGGTAGGAGTGGGTGGTCTGCTGTGGTAGGAGTGGGTGGTCTGCTGTGGTAGGAGTGGGTGGTCTGCTGTGGTAGGAGTGGGTGGTCTGCTGTGGTATGAGTGGGTGGTCTGCTGTGGTGGGGGTGGGTGGTCTGCTGTGGTAGGAGTGAGTGGTCTGCTGTGGTAGGAGTGGGTGGTCTGCTGTGGTAGGAGTGGGTGGTCTGCTGTGGTAGGGAAGGTTGCTCTGTTGTGGTAGAGGAGGCGGTCTACCATGATAGAGTTCGGTGGTGCCGGAGCTCACCTGAACGGTTGGCTGTATCCTCCACTGCTGTGGTAGGAGTGAGTGGTCTGCTGTGGTAGGAGTGGGTGGTCTGCTGTGGTGGGGGTGGGTGGTCTGCTGTGGTAGGATTGGGTGGTCTGCTGTGGTAAGAGTGGGTGGTCTGCTGTTGTAGGAGTGGGTGGTCTGCTGTGGTAGGAGTGGGTGGTCTGCTGTGGTAGGAGTGGGTGGTCTGCTGTGGTAGGGAAGGTTGCTCTGTTGTGGTAGAGGAGGCGGTCTACCATGATAGAGTTCGGTGGTGCCGGAGCTCACCTGAACGGTTGGCTGTATCCTCCACTGCTGTGGTAGGGGTAGGTGGTCTCCCGCAGTCGACCTTTCAGTAAATCATCCAGCACCCGCGCCAATAGCGGCTTATGCTGGGTGTAGATGTTGTCGACGCCTTTCACCCCCTGAAATCGTCCAGGAGGCGTTCCAGCCACACAGTGCTACCAATGTGGGCCCGTTGGCCGCCGGTGAGGTAGCCCGCTGTGGCGTCCCGCTGCTGCACCCGCCCCGCTACTGCTACTTCAGCCCCGCTACTGCTACTCTCAGCCCCATTACTGCTACCGCGTACAGTGTCGAACCGAAATCCACAGAGGAACGTCAGCGGTCGACTTTACAATGTTTGACTCGATTGGCTTCTCAACAGTGACTTTAAAATGTTTCCTCTGCTGAGTTTAAAAGGCTCGCTTAAAAACATTTCCCCTCAACGGCTTTAAAGTGCTTCACTCCTAGAAGGTTACTACATATTGTTTCCCAATCCAAACAGTAACTGTTGCATACATATTCCAGATATCTTCAATTCGTACCAAGTGATCTAGGAGAATGAATACGATTTCATATTCAAATTCAAAACAGCATACCTCGCGCCTGCATTTGAAGGGCGTGACTCCTGCAATAACGCGAGGCCTGGGTGCCAAGCCCCGGCTGACATTTCAGGTCGCACGATTGCGCCGCTCGGCGCGGAAGGAGCTGCTTATGCAAGCTGGCTCCATTAAGTCAGGACGACGGAGACGGATTTAAAGTCATCCGAAGTGAAAACAGTTGCAGATGATTCGCGCAAGCAGTCCGGACACTTAGCTACTTAGCGAAGACAGATAAGGTGTCGTTTAAAGGTCAAACTATTAATTGTCTAATTGAATTGCCATCGCTGTTCAACTCCCTGTCTAAGCCAGTAAAACCAGCTGAATAATTGGCTTCGCCAGATTGCCATTTGCGACTTATTCGAGCCATCAGGGGCTGCATTTACAGTTTGCATTGCTAAGTTATATAAACCGCACTCCACCGGCATCGGGAGGCAACTTTAGTTTCACATGGTACAGACACACATGATGAACATTGATTTCACTGGTACCGGATCAAAAGTTCGGCCACCTAGTATGACACTGGGACCGCGGCGTGACCTCCATGCCACCAAATAATTTATTTTTCACTAGGGCAGCACATAAATATCCAAAGCGCGTTAAGAGCGGCATCGGGTTGAGTAATCGTTGTCAAATATTGAGGCTTGGACCCGGTCAGTCTGGTACGCCGCCTTTTCCGGGCGCGATGGGGTTCTATGCCTCCGTGTCTGGGTCTGCTCCCACACCACATCACCGGGCGGGTGCTTACCTTGAAGAAGCGTTTGGTGACGGCCACGGGGTCAGATTCTCCGAAGAGATCACTGCCACGGGAGCGCGCGCCGCCGTAGTCCAGCATCGGGTACACCAGCTGAAACCACACCACAGCTCGTGTGGCAGCCGTACAACGCTGTCGCCCACTGGAACACTGGTTGACAGCCTCAACTCCGACACCGCACACTCTTCAGCTGCAGCCTCAACTCAGACACCGCACACTCTCTGGCTACGACCCCAGCTCAGACGCCACACACTCTCGGCCGGAGGCCCCAGCTCAGACGCCACACACTCTCGGTCACAAGCCCAAGCTCAGACCCCTTACACTCGCGGTCGGAGGTCCCATCTCAGACACCACACACTCTCTGGCTACGACCCCAGTTCAGACGCTACACGCTCTCGGCCAGAGGCCCCAGCTCAGACGCTACACACTCTCGGTCACAAGCCCCAGCTCAGACGCCACACACTCTCGGTCACAAGCCCCAGCTCAGACGCCACACACTCTCGGTCAGAGGCCCCAGCTCAGACGCCACACACTCTCGGTCACAAGCCCCAGCTCAGACGCCACACACTCTCGGTCACAAGCCCCAGCTCAGACGCCACACACTCTCGGTCACAAGCCCCAGCTCCGACGCCACACACTCTCGGTCACAAGCCCCAGCTCAGACGCCACACACTCTCAGCCAGAGGCCCCAGCTCAGACGCCACACTCTCGGTCAGAGGCCCCTGGTCAGACGCCACACACTGTCGGTCAGAGGCCCCAGCTCAGACGCCACACACTCTCGGTCACAAGCCCCAGCTCAGACGCCACACACTCTCGGTCACAAGCCCCAGCTCAGACGCCACACACTCTCGGTCAGAGGCCCCAGCTCAGACACCACACACTCTCCGGCAGAGGCCCCAGTTCAGACGCCACACACTCTCGGTCACAGGCCCCAGCTCAGACGCCACACACTCTCCGTCACAAGCCCCAGCTCAGACGCCACACACTCTCCAGAACAGGCCCCAGCTCAGACGCCACACACTCTCGGTCACAAGCCCCAGCTCAGACGCCACACACTCTCGATCAGAGTTCCCAGCTCAGACGCCACACACTCTCCAAAACAGGCCCCAGCTCAGACGCCACACACTCTCGGCCAGAGGTCTCAGCTCAGAAATCGCGCACTTTCCGACAGCGGTCTCAGCTCAGAAATCGCGCACATTCCGACAGCGGTCTCAGCTCGGAAATCGCGCTCTCCGACAGCGGTCTCATCTCAGAAATCGCATACTCTGACAGCGGTCTCAGCTCAGAAATCGCACACTCTCCGACAGCGGTCTCAGCTCAGAAATCGCACACTCTCTGACAGCGGTCTCAGCTCAGAAATCGCACACTCTCCGACAGCGGTCTCAGCTCAGAAATCGCACACTCTCCGACAGCGGTCTCAGCTCAGAAATCGCACACTCTCCGACAGCGGTCTCAGCTCAGAAATCGCGCTCTCCGACAGCGGTCTCAGCTCAGAAATCGCACACTTCCCGACTACTGACAGGCTCGACAATAGCAGTGCGGCAATCAATGATATAGGGCTGTGCAAACAGCAACCGACACGTACATACATGCCGGACAAGGATACGACGGTCACGCCCAGCCGAGAGCTCTCATGAATAATTGAGACGTGTCTGGATGCGACTATTTCAGCTGCCGGGTCCAGGGCACACGCGCGCCCGTCCAGCGCCGGACCGGCACTCGGAGGTCGTTGAGGCTGATGTCAACAATGGAGCCGGTGTGAGACAACACAGTGTGAGACAACACAATGGGGACGCGCACGCAAGCGTGAGGCATTCGCGGGCGTTTGCTTTCGGAACACGGCCGGGCGCGACTCAGGAGCATTATCCGCGCGCTGAAGGGGGTTCTGAAGTGTTCCTCCCCTCCAACCGTTTCTCCCAGGTGGCTGAAGAACAATTTGCGGCTAAAAACGCTACTTGGCAACTCTTGATAGAATTGATCAATGCGTCGACTGGTATAAGTATTTTTAGGTCTGCGAGTGATTTTTTCCTTTTAGGCTTTGAAATTGGACCTATATTTTGAGATCACAGCAACGAGTTCGTACCAGGTCAACTGCATCGTAGATTGAGTGGTAAAGTTATGTTGTAATAAAATCGGGATCAATTCTCAAGGTAACCCTATATGAAGGTTACCGTGAATGGGGTACCCTACGATTTATGTCCTCTAAGAACTGTTGGATTAACCAAATCAGCCAGACCCTTTCTTTCCATTTGTTTTAGGTCTGCGGCGCAAATTGTTTCAAAGCTGTAGTCAACATATTCCAAAGCCCGGTTTGTTTGGATGTCTTAAATGTATCATGGCTTATGGCTTATCTTACGATAAACCATAAACATATCCATCATACTTTAACCTTCGCCCGGGTGGGGGGTCTTTTTAGACCCCCTCGGGTTTTTCAGAAGCGACCAAAAAACGGCGGCGCGCAGCGCCGCCAAACTTGGTCTAGCTGTTCCTTCATCATTTTTACATCTTTCCTGAAAATTTTGGCTCAAGGTCATATCAGGTCAGGTCACCAGGCCAGGTGAAGTGACCTCACCTAAAAAATACTTAGGACCGCATAACTAAAAGAAGGACGAATCGATCAAGTTGAAACTCATACCACATATTGGGCCCACCTGGAGCTACAACATTTGTTCCGGGATTTTTGATATTGGTGACCTAAGGTCATGTGCGGAGCATGACCTCCCCATTGCCAATACATTGAGAAAATCACGAAATGAGCTTTTCTCAGTAAGTATGGATGGAATCAACCTCAAGTATCGGTTGCGACTTGCTCTTAGCCCATTTCTGAAGCTGATGCCAAAATTTTTGACTTGTGACCTTTAAAAGGTCACCTTAGGTCAAACAAGCATTTTTGGGGGTTTTTGTCTATAAATTTTGAATAAACTAAGATAGAACTTTTATTTTGTCACCGAAGTGTTTGTAAAGTCACTGGAAGTCAAATGATATACATCATGACTATACCAGGTCAAGTTGGGTCAGACCGTTGACCTGGGTCAGGTCAAATTCTTAAATTTGATCTGGCATGACAATATTATATATCATTCGATTCGTATTGACGAGAGTATTGCAATGGTGCATAAACTATGGCTGTATCTTGTTTGGTTTGGAAGCTATTAGCGAAAAAGTAAACGCCCTTATGCATTGGTGGCTATAGACATTCCCAAGAATATGCCCAATATTCAGTGACCTGTAGCTCCCTAGGCTTTGACCTGACACGAAAATGAATGCCAATGTAATGAAAGCGCATCTCAAGAGCTTTTGAATGGTGTTTAAAAAAATGTTTCTAGCTATCATAGTTTCTGAGATATATGGGGTTTTCTTAGTACACCTCATATTAGCGATTTTGACCTATTTTGACCTCTGGTGACCTTGATATTGACCTGACAAGAAAAATGACTGAAGTATTTTCGATATCATTTTTCGAAGAGCTTTCGATTGCCGTTTTGCGCTTTTTTCTAGCTATCTTAGTTTTTGAGATCGTGGAGGTCTTTTTTAGCCCCCCCCACCAGGACGAAGGTGGCTCGTACCCGCCACCGGGGCAAGGGTTAACAACGCCTATAGGCACCAACACTATATTTAACATAAAAATAAATCAACAGTGAGGGCCTCTACAAGTCAATATCAACTCTATAACTAACGGCACCTTTAAATAAATTAATAAGACAAAAAATACTATTCCTCTCTGTGGAATTACGAGACATGGACCTAGGTTACTTCAAAAACCTGTTTTTATTCGAAAATTTAAGTCAGCCATACAATTTGGTGGGCGGCGAATATACTATTTTTATGTTGGCTGGCGTCGTATTTCCAGGGACGTCAGCGTTCAGCAGTATGCATTTTTCTCTATATGTGACTATTACCGAACGCGTTAACAGAAAGTGGTTAGTTTAGAGGCACAGAGCTTAAAGCGTTACGGCGAGGATCAGAGCCCCCGATGATCCCCCGCTGGTTTTACCGAAATCCGAGATATAGGATGTTATTTTCAAACGTTGATATATTACGGAGTGCTAAGGCGAGGACCATGATTATAAGGTGTCAATGTGTTTACTGGTCTGCCTCGTCGAATCCTGCATGCGGAATACACGGATTATATACTCGGACACAGCTCTTCATCAGAATTAGGCAGGTAAAACCAGAAATTCTTAGTCAAAGTTATTCTTATTCATGCCGGCCCGGTAGCTCAGTTGCTAGAGCGTTGGGCTCCGGCCCGCTGCTCAGAAGCATGCAGTGGCAGTGCATGTCCAGGCTTGGGATCGGTTCCCCTGAGACGCTCCGGCGCTCAATAGTTTGCCCGACGTACAGGTCGGCTGGCAACTGACTGGTGAGAGGGTGACCTGAGCGGGGCGGCCGTCCCTGTGCTTTGTGGGACGTTAAACTTTGGCTTCTAAATTAACCCTCCATTGAGGGAGTTGCTCGTTCGGGTGGTGGGGTCGGGGTCTCCGTGACAAGTTCCCTTGATGAATTTAGTGAGACTTCGACTCCAGCAGCCTTACCAGGAACAACTTGAACAAAATCAATAAAAAGTGTAGCAAGAGCTCGAATTGAGCTTCATGCAAATGCCTTTCAGGTAGAATTAATTCTTAAAAATTGAGGTATTCGAGCTACACTATGACTAAAAGTTTCTGATTTTACCTACCTCATTCTGATGAAGGGCTGTGCCCAAATAAACAACCCAAGTGCATTTCACACCCAGGATTCGAGAAGGCAGGCCAGTAAACACCTTATCAACTATGTAGTATGTTATTGTGTAATGTTGCAATGTTGCGAAATGTTGGCACACAACTAGGCCTTACGTAATCCCAAGTGTTATTTTCGGCCACATGTTCAACCTCACTATTCTCCCATGGACTGAAAACGCAGGACACTCGAAGATAAGGAGTTTGAAAGAACGTGGAAAACTAAAATCGATGACGGAATGTTTTCTTGAAAAGTGTGAGACACCACTGGATTAGTCGCACATGACATTCGACACTCGGCATGTTGCTGAAGATAAATGGACCGCGCCGGGGCTTCCTGTGCCGCTCTGTCCGTGTAATAGACCGGAGTTGGAATTCCAGTCTGTCCGTGTCAGGATCCTGAAATTGCTTTCACGCAAGGTGGAGCGTTGGGCCAAAATCCCCAAATAAGGCCAAAATCCCCAAATAAGGCCAAAATCCCCAAATAAGGCTAAAATCCCCCGCTTTCTCAACATGCCCCATTTTTGTCATTTAGTATTTCCAGCCTTACAAGTCCATCACAGCCGTTTCCTGGACCTGTTTATTGCTTCTTACCAAACCAATGTTTTTTTAGGATAATACTTTGCTTTAGGACTGTATTTATGTGCCTTTATAATACAAGCAACAACACCAGTTTTTTTTGTCTGACAGTAGATGAGAATATCTGCTGTAGAATGGCAGTGAAGAATCATCATTCTGCTACCTCCTAGAGGAAGAAAAACATTCTGATGCTCCACAATTATAGGTACCTCATATATAGATAGGATCTCATAACCCTGAATCTCTAACCCATTAACATAGAACTAGGAAGCTACATCATTTCTAATGTTTATATATAAAATGCATTATTTGGCCCTGATGCCATGGTAAATAACCAACCAGATAAAATAGATATCAAACGGCGTCTTTCCCGCATTAGATGCTCGCCTTTCAATCAGCCGAGACGTAGGTTGGGTTCTGGGACGCCCCTGCTCAGCAAAGGCAGTTGATCTGATTCCGGAAGCAAGTGCCCTGAGTAGTCAAGTATTGGTGGTAAGACCGGAGGCGGCGCCCAGAGAAGAACCCAAGGTTGGGTGAAATGTGCGCCAGGAGGCGATCGAGTAGTTTGCCCAGAATCTGTAAGGCGCGAGGCGCAGGAGGGCCAGGGCACTTGACGGAAGGAATCAATCGAGCTCAATGACCACCCTTGCTGAGCATGTCGACAGCTTAGAACCCAGCCAACGATCTCAGTCGCTTATGATACATTGCGCTTTTTGAAGGGGATGGGGCAAAATTGGCTGAATGGGGGTGGGTGCTCGAATCCCTTCTACTTGGACGTTTTTTTTTAGAACAAAAGAGGGGTGGTGATTGCGTTACCTTTGCACGCACGTTCTTCTTTTTTGGATTTACCCAGCGCAGGTTTTTTTCTGAACAGTTGAGCAGCATTGGAAGGAAGGGTAGACAAAAGGGAGGGCCTCGTATATTTTCAAGTAGAGTTAAAGGGGGACATGTGACTTTCGCAAAAAAATAATATGACTGTTTTTCGTACATGACTGAAGTGACGAGGGTAGTTTTAAGGACCAATGTGTTCTCACGAGGAGGACTGCTCAAACGCTCAGATCGCACTCTGGCTGGGGAGGAAATATTAACAGAGAAATTCTGACGCTATAGTGGGGATGAGGGAGCTAAAAAAATTGGCCGCCCACGCGGAGGCATGACCTACTCACTTATATGATGACTCGAATTGACCCGCCTCATAGAGAGCAAGCTGTATTTAACATCGCCGGGACAGCCTCTGCTCCCAAAATAAATATTTGTTTGTTGTGTGGGCTCTAAAGAAAGAGAGGACCCATTACACCTCCAGAAAACCTTCCTCGCTTTTCCCATGTCACCGCTGGCGTTTTTTTTCTGTGGGTTTTATGTTTCAGTTTGTGGCAGGCCGGGATTGTTTTGTTTTATACGAAGTTTTTGGTTCTTATGTTGTTATCGTCGTTGTTGTGTATGCGGGAGTAGTATTGGCATTTGAGATCAGCGAGAGGACGCAATCAGGCAATATATCACATCAATGGTGGTTGGGGATTATGCTCATACGGTTTGGGTATTCAGTGTGATAATTTAAATGCATATTATACCGGTTTTCATGCCCGAGAGTCCTCTGCCAAGTGAGGCCAAAACCACTCCCTGGTGAGCCCTAAATAATTCTGAAAAATATACGTTTTCCACTTAAAATTGTGAATTTTAAGACACTAGTCCGTGTATTCCGTGACACCGGACTTGGAATTCCAGTCTGTCCGTGTAATGGACTTGAGTGGGACCGACCAGTCTGTCTGTGTAATGGACCAGAGTTGGAATTCCGGCCTGTCCGAGTAATGGACTGTAGAGTGACCGACCGATCTGTCCGTGTAATGGACTGAAGTGGGACCGACCGATCTGTCCGTGTAATGGACTGGAGGGACAGACCGATCTGTCCGTGTAATGGACTGGAGGGACCGACCGATCTGTCCGTGTAATGGACTGGAGGGACCGACCGATCTGTCCGTGTAATGAACTGGAGGGACCGACCGATCTGTCCGTGTAATGAACTGGAGGGACCGACCGATCTGTCCGTGTAATGAACTGGAGGGACCGACCGATCTGTCCGTATAATGAACTGGGGGACCGACCGATCTGTCCGTGTAATGAACTGGAGGGACCGACCGATCTGTCCGTATAATGAACTGGAGGGACCGACCGATCTGTCCGTGTAATGGACTGGAGGGACCGACCGATCTGTCCGTGTAATGGACTGGAGGGACCGACTGTGTCACACTGACTCACCAGATTGGCTGGATAGCCAATAAGAACACTGTCTGATACGGAGGACACAGACGACAATTTCCGGTACTTAACTACATCAGGGAGAACATTGGATCACGTTCCCAGATCATATTAAGATTTATCACGGTAAATCTGGTTAACAAAGAAGTATGTTGTGTAAAAGGTCTCCCAAAACTATTCGAGCTCAATCTGAATTACCAGTAAGCAAAAAAATATCCTCTCTCCCTGTCTCTGGCGCTCTCTCTCTCTCTCTCTCTCTCTCTCTCTCTCGCTCTCTCTCTCTCTCTCTCTCTCTCTCTCTCTCTCTCTCTCTCTCTCTCTCTCTATGGGGAGATATAAAAGAAAATCTCTCCAATACATAAAACAGTATTTAGGCGGGCTTGAAACCCGTGAAACAAGTGGGCTGTTCACATCTCAATATGCCCACATTCGTCCGTCGCTATCTTCAATAACAGACAGATGAAACCAACAACAGAACTACAGTCAGGCAGTTAGCAATCGCCCAAACACCGTCGTTTCAATTTCGCGCCGGCGTGGACCATCACTGAAAAGCTGCTGAGCAATGTTGAGCTTCCGTCCGAAGGCGTTGTTTGACATTTCGCGTCGCTGTAGCCCATTGCAGATTGGTGCCGTCGGCGCCACCAATGTGTTGTCGACCTTAATACAGGACTCGAAAATATACACAGACTTGCTCCATAGGATTCTCGTTGAACAAATGCGATCAGCTAGAATGATCAAGGCCATGCTCTGAGCGTCTGAAGGGGCGACCGCAGTTTCTTCAAACTGCTCAGGTTCGAGTCTAGTCACTGCTGGTCGTGCTGTTCATTTACGGTTTCCCGGCCAAAATTCAAACTAAGTCCTTACTCCGCTCGTCACTTGACCTAGTGGTGTCAAACCGCCTACACCGCAAGTTTTTAAATTACTCCCAGACGACCCAGATAACCTTGCTCGGGAGCCGGGAGTCCTGGAAACCAAATTTTAGATCACATCAATGCCTACTTTTACGAAGGAGCCCCAGAAAATATATTTCCGGTCAGGAACGCAGTCAAAACTACAATGTTGGGGCACATCACAGAGTATACGATGCGATGGTTCGGCTCAACGAACAGTTGTCATTTGATGCTCACGCAGACTTCCCAGTCAGCCAGCCAATAGGAAAGCATGGATTATTGATCTCTACAGACCGGTTGATCAGCGGATGGTTGGTTGGTTATTTGGGTTTAGTGGGCGCACCAACCTCGTGAGGCCATATAGCGTTCGGTTGATCAGCGGGGGGACTGAGGATTGGACCCAAACCAGCAGCTTATCTTGGTAGGGTCAGATTGGTTCTAGAATGTGATCGTGCAATCTAAGAGGAACCAGAACCACCCATCTCGGAAGACCTGGAAAACTCGGCAGAAGTGTATAAAATGGTTAGCTGCCTACAAGCTCACGTCCCGGTCATATTCGCTTTAACAGGGACAGCGAGATCTCAACGCCACCACTCTCATGCTAAGACGGCTCCAAGACGAGCCTGTTTCATTTACACATTCGCACGGCTATTGTTGACTCCACCAGCTGCTTGGAGATGTTCTCCTACATGTTCCCCAGGCGGGATCAGGGAAAAGGAGGGACACAGCATCGGTTGCTCGAAGTACCACTCACAGGGGGGAGGGACGTGGAGGGGAAGGCGTGTTCTGCCGAGCGGTTTGCTCTAGAACGAGACATGATTTTCCACCCAGCCATATTTGTTGCGCTCTCACTTTATCCCCGAGAAATGCGTGTGTGGAGCCTTCCAGCTGTTTTTTGTCGCCCTAGTTTACTACGTTTTAAGACTATTCTGCATATTCTTAAGCGGACACGTAAGTACAATCGCATACATGTATGCTATAGTCAATAATGTTTAAATTATAGCATGGAGCATGGCCCACTTGTTTCACGGGTTTCAAGCTGATCTGAATTTAATGTTCTGTCTTGCAGGTGTTTTTTTATATTTTATATGTGTATTCATTAACACGCGCATTGACTGGGGTCTGAGCCACCTTCGCTTTGACGGGGGCGGGTACACGCCCCACCTAAGATCTCGAGTACCACGGTAGGTAGCGAAAAACGGTAAACGGCGTTGGGTAGCCCATCCACTTCTCCATCGAAAATATTTGAACCATTTTTGAGTCAGGTCACATTTAAGGTCACAAGAGGTCAAAACATGCCGTCATAGGGATAACATGTAAATGAAGGTTTTCGGCCATTACATCTGAACAAGTAAAGATAGAGCAAAACGAATTAAACTACATGAATCCTCGCAGAAAGCCGAATCAAATGATCTATGATTTGACCTTGCTAGGTCAACTCCAGGATTTGACGTCAGGTCAAGGTCAAATTACATAGAATGCGTATCATTAAAACCGCAAAGACAAGGCCAGTCTAATGCAGCTAAAATAAACGCTCTATCACTATCCGTTACTGAGTTATTCAGTCAAAACCATTTTTCCCATGTATTTTCAATGGAGAGGCCATGGCTCGTACCCAACCTTAGGTGATCTATATAAAAAATACCGGAACATATTTCAGAAAACTCGGTGGGCCCATTATGTGATGAGTTTCAATCGGATAAGTTCACCTTGTTCCGATTTATGTTATCTTAAAAAATTTGAGGTCAGGTCACTTGGCCCTGTACTGGTGACCTGACCTGAGATGACCTAACCTTTAAATTTTGAAAGAAGTTGTAAAAATGATGAGAGAAACGATATGCACGTACGGCGGCGCTACACACCACCGTTTTTTGCTATCTCCGAAAAACCTGAGGGGAGGGGCGGGTACCCGCCCCCGTTAATGCGCGTGTTAACCCTCGCCCCACCGGGGCCATCGATGGCCTCCCCTAAGATTTTTTCGGGATAGCAGAAAAACGACCAGGCGCAGCACCGCGGTTGAGGGCTCTATCTCTCACCCCATCATTTTCCACCATCCCTAAAATGTTTTGCCCCAGGTCACCTAAGGTCAGGTCACCAAGCGAGATCAACCAAGGTCACCTCACTTCAACTTTTGAGATCTATAAGAGCTACATTCTCGGTCGATTGATTTGAAACTTTCGACATTTCATGACCCCTCCAGGGTCTACATCATGTATATCCGGGATTTTTCGATTTCGTGGCCTGATGTCAGGTCACGAGGTGGCCTCTCCCATTGAAAAAGCATGGGGAAAAGCTGTCTTATCATCTACAAGTCACAAAAACGATTGAAAATGCTCAGCTTGCTCAGAAAAGCGTACTTGGGCACCCTTTCACGGGTCCCAGGGGCGATATTTGCTCTTTGACCTCTCCAAGGTCACCAGGGGTCAAAACAGCATTTGGACAATAACCTTTGATCTAATTAAGCTAGAGCGCTGAATCAAACGCCATCTTGTATGTCTCATCATTGGCTTTCGTTTGATATAAGGCAAGGTCACTTTCTGACCTTTCGTGACCTCAGGTCATATTAGGTCACGAGGTGACCTCTGAAGGTCAAACCACTGGCAGGAGGTCATTACGTTCCACAAAGTGGAAAAAGGTCAGGCATTTTCCTATCAAATGTACTTTACCAGATCTCAACAGCAGCTCTAATGGCATAAGAGTTATGCCCAGTTTGCTTAAGCATTGCATATTTGAGTGAAAATGGCCTACCGTGACCTAAATTGACCTCTGGAGGTGAAACCATTGGCCTGAGCGCTTAAACATGCCAAGTAATTTCTTACTGAATTCACGCGAACTTTCTAATGCACTTTGCATATTTTTGCTAAGCCCCATATTTTCGGAGTTAGAGGGGGCCATCGATGGCTCCCGGTGGGGCGAAGGCGGCACCAGATCCCCGGTGGGGCGCGGGTTAAGGGAGAGGGTAAGGGAACACAGTACCGCAGGAAGGACCACGTTAGGCCCGCCACAGAGCCACGGTGGACGCATGCTGATGGCAGCCACTTTCGTTCGCCGTTCGCTTCGCTTACTTCTGACACTCGCCCGTGTCATAAAAACAACAACGGGGTCCAAACCTACGGGTTAACTGTGCGGCTCAGCCCCACGGCACGGCTGAGGACCTCCGGAAAATACAATGCTGGACATTGTTTTTTAAGCTGGCTTGCAAATTTGTAGTTACAAAACACTAAGAAGCCTATGAACCTCCCTTTGCAGGCTCCGTTGGCGATATTTTGTCACAAGCTGTCATAAAAAGCTCCGTAATATATAGAACAAATCACTTTCATGCCTATTTGGGCCGGTGACCTTTTCACGGTCATCTTTGATCAGTCACTTTACTTCCACCTGATGTATACTTGAAAGGCATTTTCACGCTGAACTGGACATCATTCATCATTTGAAGGCCCATTGGAGATAAATGATTACAAACATACACAATAAATTCGGAAATATGCTGGTATGATAACTAACGACATCACATTGCCCAAAATATACAGCATTTTCTTGGAAAGACAAGACAACTGCCAACCCAGCAACGTAACAGCGCATACCGCAATTCTATTGTGATCAGTATGGAATCATGAGAAGACACAGTGCTCAAATAATGCACATTTGCACGCACTGAGTCATTTTACGACCAGGAATATTAACCAAACCCAGACACTACATTTTTGGCTGTTCCGGCTAAAACAAGCACGTTGGCTTACACTGCGCCATTCTATCACACTCTTCTCCAAAGTCAGGACTGGCGCCACTTAGCTCGCTATGTGCAGGAGGATGCAAACATGGCTCCGGATAGCGATAGGTCAAACGGCAAATGGTGGTGACCCGGCCCGCGCAGCCACTCGGGCGCGACCACGGGCCAGTGGTCTGCCCACCTATCGCTACCCATCCGCAGCCATAGGAATGTAGCGCCCGTAAGGACAGTAAACACAACGACGCACTGCCGGTACAAGCGGCGTCAAACAGCCCGCGTGGACTTATCAGCAACGGCGCTCCCGTCCCAGCTGGTTGAAAACAAGTTCACCTTCTCTATTTATTTGGATAACGCCGACCTTATCCCGGGCCCGGCGGAGGCGGAGACCAGAATTTACTTTGGCGAGGATAAGGATGCCCAAGGCCACGCTGAGCCTATTATTGCAAGCTTCAAAGACAATGGAATACGAGCCAGTCGAGATCAAACGTGCATGTTTCTTTGATTCTGGTCTTCTTTCTTTGCGATCGCAAGCAATATTACAGAACGAGCCCAAAATGAAGAGTTCACAAACTGATACCGCGGTCCCATAGCGCTCCATCAGTACCTTGGTACGAAAAAAACATATCATTTCCAGTTTTAAGCAGTGGAGAGGGGATCGAGCACTTAACACAGCACAAATGCTAGAATAAACACCTGACACGCACTCCATGCCTCGACAGAGGCCTGGTACAGTGAGTCTGACAACAGCAAAAATAAACACGTCTCGGAACCGCCAACCCAATCGCCCAAGCAGGTATCTACAATTGTATGCACTAATCAGCAGTTCAGCCTGCCCCACCGGCTCGCACGGGCCCGACCACCTGCGTGTACCTGCTAGCCCAGGGTATTCCACCTGCATGTACTAGTGCCACCTGCAAGCACTAGTCTGACCACCTGCAAGACTAGTCTGACCACCTGCATGTACTAGTCTGACCACCTGCAAGCACTAGTCTGACCACCTGCATGTACAAGTCTGACCACCTGCAAGCACTAGTCTGACCACCTGAATGTAGCAGTCTGTCCACCTGTAAGTGATTGTCGGACTGCGTGTCACACCTGTCAGTACTAGTCAGTCCAACGTGTCTCACCAATATGTACTCGTGAATCCAGTGAGCCATCACCTGTGCATATTTGTGAGTCCGGCGTGTGCCACGTGTATGTACTTCAACCCAGCATAAGCCACCTGCAAGTATTTGTCGGCACCGCGTGCCCCACCTGTCAGTACCAGTCAACCCAACGTATCTTGCCTATATGTACTTGTCCGTCCCGCGTATCCCACGTGCAGGTACTAGTCAGCCCCGCGTGTCCCACCTGTATGTATTTGTTAGTCCCGCGTGCCTCACCTGTATATACTTGTCGTCGACCCCGCGCCGCTTCAGCGTGTCCACCAGCCGGTTGATGTCGTTGTTGG
The DNA here is from genome assembly GCA_034440635.1 of Lepas anatifera. Classification (NCBI taxonomy): domain Eukaryota; kingdom Metazoa; phylum Arthropoda; class Thecostraca; family Lepadidae; genus Lepas; species Lepas anatifera. Next base: position 715,755 of record JAOTON010002229.1, read on the forward strand.
CGTGCGTCTCGTACCGCAGGGCGTACAGCAGCACCAGCCGCACGGCGTCCAGCTGCTGCGTCTTCTCCGAGCTCAGCAGCCGGTAGATCCGCTGAGGGAGGCCCAGGGCGTTAGCACCCAGCACACGTCGGCCGGTCACGTCCGTCCCCAGTGCAGAGCCGGCCACACCGCCGCGCTTCACTTGTACTGCAGCTGTGTAAAGTGGGGCTCAGCGGTCACCTGAGCCGTCCGTGTGCTGTGTGATAGAGCGTGAGGCTAAGGTGGAATGGAAATTACGAGAAATTGAAAGACAAGCTTCCTGGTGCATTTATAGACGCTACAGTTGGACTGGTTTCTGTGCTGTCAAGATCAATCACTCGCATACCATGGCGAATTTCATTAGCAGGAACCGGGAATATTGAAGCCAAGCAGAGAAAGAGCTGCTCATAAGCTGGAGCGCACAGTTTTGCAGGCATTTAGTCTGTCCACGCTGAGACCACCCACCGACAAGCGCCCCATATGAATGCACCAGACTAGATTCTCAGGATCACAGCACGTCCGTGCTCCCCATGACACCTTAGCATAATGCCGCGTCACGCGACAGCCTGGTTCCTCAGGGTGGCGGCCAGACCAGCCAGGACCCGGACCTTAAAACATGAGGCCGACACAACGGTGTCGCGGCTCCAGCGGCCAAATATGTGCTCCGCGGTAAACTCCGCCTGAAATTGGTCCTCTAGGTGCCGTACGATGCATTATAGCTGGCCGCTTCACGCTTATCTGGCTAGTAAACGTGGTCGCCGGAGCGGGGTATTATGGTCTTGATTGGTGGCGACATCGGCGGCATTGCTACATGGCGGATCCATACAATGCGGCTGGTAAAAACATGGTCAAAGCCAGCCCAAGGTTACGCTAAAGACAAAATACGGCAATGACGCAATATGAACAAAATTCAATGGCAGAACGTAAATGTATTTACCATAGGTTTTGATGCACCCTTGTTTTTATAAGAGTGCATCGAACTTAGCGTCTATCTCAGCGTCATTCTATATATATATATATATATATATATATATATATATATATATATATATATATATATATATATATATATATATATACTTCTTTAATAAGTTGGCATCTTTATGGACCTGTAAGTTCTACAAACCCTCGTCAACTCTCTAACAGAGCAGCAGCTTCTACCACCACTATGCCCTTGACGCAACTATTTCAAACATGTGCGTTGCAGGTGATTCAGCTGCAAATTAATCGTGCAACACCACAACTCAGCACACACGATCGGATGCCCAGTTAGTGCTAAGCGTTTTTAGTTGGGGGTGGCTATTAGCGTTTCCTATTTATCTTGAGACAAGTATCGGCGTCTTGGAAAACACCAAGGTAGAGAGCGTAGGAGTGAGGTCAGAACAAGTGGGAACACTTCGACGTCGGTACCGCCTCATGATTACGACGCCTCGTGTGCTTTATTTTGGCCCCTGGTGGCACATTCCTGGAACTAACGACACCCAAGATGATGGTATAACGATTCGCGCGTAAATTTGGTGCACCCCGGCACTTCCGCACGGACGAACAACCAAACGTTTTCGTGCTGCTGCGAGGGTGTAGTGGCAACTGGCTTCAGGGCGACCAACTTCTTTTATTCCAAATTCAAAAGATTAAGCTACGAATGCAGACGATATGGAACGCTACGCGGACTATAAAGCGACACCAAGAAACCCAAATTTGCGAGGAAATCGTTGACGACCAGCCGTGAAGTGGCAATGGTGCGTAGCCAGATAATCAAAATTCCCCATCACAGCAGTACACAAAGGAAGCAATCGCAAGCGCAAGGTCTGCACTTTCTACTAAGGCTAATAAAACTGCTTAAAAAACAACAGTTCTATTTGAAATCGTCAGAGATTAGGCACCTTTACTTTCCGTTCAGACTTGAGAAAGAAAGCGACCAGGTCATGACGAGAAGATACAAGAGATGTCGTCCTTCCGTTTTCGTGTTACAAACAAGTATTAGCATGATACACGAACTCACACGTTTCCAAATGTGTTGCTGGGGTCTCATCACGGTGACATTTTGAATGCGGAGCCAGCTCTATTCGTTTGATGAAACCAATCCGAAAACGAGACCAATGGAGACCTTGTTGTGAATGGGTCAATGGCTCAGCTCAGGTGGCTTCTCCAACAAAGAGGGTTATGCAAGAGGTGGGGGGGGGGTACAGAGTCCGCGTCCTCCGTAACGATTGGAGGAGATAGCTGTTTGTAGCACCGAAACAGTGCTGCAAAATGTGTCGGCCTCTGTTGGGGAAGAAAAAATATCCCACGGCCTAAAGTGAACCAATTGGTCATACGACTTCCACACATTGTAGCCTAAGCGGGTCGTCCATACGCTACATAACGCAAATTTTCCATTTCTGAAACCCCTCTCCCCATGTAGCGTTTCTTACGTCCATGTGTAACGCTTGATAACGCTATGGCTAACTCCCCCACTCTCTTAGTGTTACGTACATTATGGACGGCCCCAAAGAGCTTAGACAAACCATAGAAACCCAAAACATACTTTCATCGTGGACAATGTTCTTCGGATTTAGCAAATGAAAGTCGCACCCCACAATTAAGCTTTCACTTAACACTGCCGAAATCCTAAACCAAAAACGGCTCTGGATTTGGGGGAGGCTGAGTGAGCTTGGAGGAGTTCGGAGACGCTACGGGAGCGCACCCAGCCCTTCGCGAGTTTCTTTTTACATTTCCAAAGCCACATCAGAGGCCTGAAGAGAGTATACAGCGAGAAAGTAGATTTGTCCATAAGCGTCCGGGCCGGAGCTGTCTATTTTTACCGCACGTCTACTCAGCTCTGCTTTATCGGCCGCGGTAACGCCTCGGAGCTGTCTTCACTAACACTTCTCGTAGATACTCTACTCTCGATTCCCCATAAATCGCAGCGCCCACCAGCACGCCCGGCCGCGGCAGAAGCCAATACAGCCGGGCCCCAGACCAGCGCACGAGTGAACCTCGCACCAGCAGCTGACACGAGCACGCACCACTAAAGCTACTGAATATTCGATGTCGCAAGTGCCCGGCGCGGCAGTTTCATGACACGTGGCAATGGTACCCACTGCTCATACATGATATTCGAGTGCTGCTTCGGCTTAAGTACTTAGGGCGGATTCGGCAAATTGGGTTCCGGCTGGGGGCAGGCAGGAAAATGATGCTTCTGTCACGCAGATTTAGCTCGTACAAAGAACCATGACCCATTACTCGCCTCAGAGTACAAGGTGTGAAACATTTTAATATCACAGCTTCAGAAACATGCAAAGACCTTTAAACCAAATTTGAATAGTTAGCTGACTGAACAATCCCCTTTATCAAATGTAAACCAGCTCCCGAAAATAATGAAACTTTTCCGTAACATATGCTGCGTATTTTTCAAGCCACCTCCAGTCGTATCTCCCTCCACCCTGGAGCTGAGAACGCGTTCATAATTGGGTGATTTTGCTTCCTGGAACTGACAAAAACGCAGACAGACATACCATCCGAATGTTGAAAAAAACATAGAGTCGAAAGCGAACATCTGTGATTGCAGAAAGTACCCACCAGTTCACCTGGTGGCGTCACTGGACCAGGGCACACTTAACCCGGCCAGTCACTGCACCGGAGTACTCTTACCTGGCCTAGTAAGTGGACCACGGCACACTTCCAGGAATAGTGACTGCACCAGAACACACTTGCCTGGGCAAGCCACTTCCCAGCGACACGCCCACCTGGGCAGCTCCCTGTCCCGCGATACACCCACCTGGGCAGTTCCCTGCCCCTGCCCGGCGCACACTCACCTGGGCGGTTCCCTGCCCCGCGATACACCCACCTGGGCAGTTCCCTGCCCCTGTCCCGCGATACACCCACCTGGGCCGTTCCCTGCCCCTGCCCGGCGACACACTCACCTGGGCAGTTCCCTGCCCGGTGGAACACCCACCTGGGCAGTTCCCTGCCCGGCGGCACACCCACCTGGACAGTTCCCTGCCCGGCGGCACACCCACCTGGGCTGTTCCCTGCTCGGCGACACACCCACCTGGACTTTCCCGCCGGCGACACACCCACCTGGGCAGTTCCCTGCCCGGCGACACACCCACCTGGAGACTCTGCTGGTGTTCGTCGTGACAGGCCAGCTCCTGCTCGGTCTCAGAGACGTCGAGCAGCGCGCGCCGGCCCACCAGCCGCGACAGCTCGCCCACCACCGTCACGTGTTTGGCCACCGTGCCGGACATCTTCTTAAACTGCGGGTACATCTCCACAAACTGCTTCATGTCGGCGATGGTCTCTACCTTCTTCTGGCTCTGCAACTTCTGCTGGTACTCGTCCATCAGGCCCTTGATGGTCTGGCCGATCTCACCGAAGTTGGAGAACAGGTTCTGGCGAGGCACACATCTTTTGCCGCCGTTTAAAGACCCTGCCCGCCTCAGAACTTCACTGGATCGCTCAAGGCTCGAACCAAAAGCAGGCGCATAAGGGGTCACCCGGCAATTCCTGGACTATACGAATTTGCCGTGATGGGCACCAATCCCCTCCCCACTCACCCCCCACCCCGGTTTGGGCAGACAAATATAACTATATCAATTATACTCTCAGCCTACAGCCTGTGGCTGAATATCACACGCATTACCCTTACACAGACCAATTGCGTGTTTTTGGCAAGTTAGAGGTTTGGTTTCGATCTCAGGTACCCACCATCGCGGGTATTACAGGTCGGATAGTGGTGAAGAACATCAGATGGTTTTCGCTTCGGATTTTACGACATTCAAACTCCACGGTACATACGTGGCGAAGAAGGGGAAATGGGGGGTGAGCTAGGCTCGGGATTAGTCAGAACGCCAGTCTGCTCCGTGGTAAACTCGATCTCTCTGGATTGACCCTTTACATCATCATAAGGTGTTCAGTGATCTACCTGAACGTGCACGCTAGCCAACTGCGCCATCCAGACCCCGAGACGAGTTCGTGTGAGCCTTACCAAAGCACTGATCCCAAAAGGTGAGCTTGCCAAACTCTGGATAAACTTCCTGAGAAATACGACAGCTACTCATCCATAAGACACGGTGCGTGTGTCCCGGCGCAGCGTACCTCGGCGTAGAAGTCGTCGTGTTCTGCGGACATGACGACCTCCTTCAGCTCGGACGGTACATTGGGAACGTCGGCCAAGTTAACCCGGTTGTTGGTGATTGTCAGCAGCTCGTGCATCATGGCCTGGTAGGTCCACTGCAGGAAAGATTCTGGTAAATACCTAAGCAGCAGTGTATTTACCATGTACCCACAGCTCTGGGATAGGGCTGGTGGGGAGGATCACGTTTCGAATAAACAGGCCAACGCGCATATGCACCGTCAATGGCTGCACGATGGGAAAGAGGAAGTTATATAGCGCAATAAGTGTTTTATAAATGAACAAATGTATGATGTATGAAGCAGCTATTGCACCACATAACTTCCCCTTTCCCATATGCACGGTCAAATAATGTATCATGTATAAAAAGTACGGAAAACTAACTGGTATATAAAAAAACATCCATTGATACACTATAGAACTAGCATTTCACAACCTAGAAATAATCAGTAAACACAGAAACTGACGCTAACTGATAGCATGGCCGACAAAACGCGGGACTTGTTCGGCACAAGCCGTCAGGTACACTCGGTGTAGTTCAACCCGGCCAGTTCGTCACTCAGGGGGTCTCGCACCTGATTAAGGAGCGGCGTGATACTGTCGTCTCGCCGGTCCAGAATCAGCAGCAGCGGTGGAGGGTCCACCCGGCGAAAGCTGAACAGTGTCGCCTCTTTGGTAAACGACAGCTGAAACGTCCCAGGTAGCCACGTCACCGCGCGCAGAACGGTCATGTTGAGTGCATGAGCATGTCACCGTGCACAGAACGGTCATGATGGGGATGCGCGGGTCACGTCATCATCCACAGAACGGCCATGACAATAGCACTAAGCCCACGAAGAATGTATGTCGCGAGTTTCCACCTTGGAGAGCAACAATCTCTTATTAACAAATGCACCCAACGATGCAGTGAAAACAATATTTACCACACATCTATCTGAACAGACATTCCAGCATCTGAGCCATGGACTCACCCGCACGCCCTCGGCGAGTTTTCGCGCCATTTCTGAGGAGCTCTGGTATCGGATGACGGGGCACTTTTTCAGAGATAGGAGCACCGCCGCCAGGCCCTGAGTGGCGCGCACCAGACCCGGCTGCGTCCAGGCCAGTCCTGCGACAGCCCCGGCACCGACCGTCACACAACAGACATCTGCCCCCCCACTCTGCAACAGACATCTGCCGCGCGCTCAAACCTATGACAGCCCCAGCAACGACCGTCACACAACAGACATCTGCCGCCCGCCCCACCCTGCGACAGACATCTGCCGCCCGCCCCACCCTATGACAGCCCCAGCACCGACCGTCACACAACAGACATCTGCCGCCCGCCCTCCCCGCCCTCTGACAGCCCCAGCACCAACCGTCACACAACAGACATCTGCCGCCCGCACCTCCGACAGCCCCAGCACCAACCGTCACACAACAGACATCTGCCGCCCGCCCCACCCTGCGACAGACATCTGCCGCCCGCCCCACCCTGCGACAGCCCCAGCACCAACCATCACACAACAGACATCTGCCGCCCGCCAGCCCCAGCACCGACCGTCACACAACAGACATCTGCCGCCCGCCCCACCCTGCGACAGACATCTGCCGCCCGCCCCACCCTGCGACAGCCCCAGCACCAACCGTCACACAACAGACATCTGCCGCCTGCCCCGCCCTGCGACAGACATCTGCCGCCCGCCAGCCCCAGCACCGACCGCCACACAACAGACATCTGCCGCCCGCCCCACTCTGCGACAGACATCTGCCGCCCGCCCCGCCCTGTGACAGCCCCAGCACCGACCGTCACACAACAGACATCTGCCGCCCGCCCCACCCTGCGACAGACATCTGCCGCCCGCCCCACCCTGCGACAGCCCCAGCACCAACCGTCACACAACAGACATCTGCCGCCTGCCCCGCCCTGCGACAGACATCTGCCGCCCGCCAGCCCCAGCACCGACCGCCACACATACAGACATCTGCCGCCCGGCCCACCCTGCGACAGCCCCAGCACCAACCATCACACAACAGACATCTGCCGCCCGCCCCCCCTTGACAGCCCCAGCACCGACCGTCACACAACAGACATCTGCCGCCCGCACCGTCCTCCGACAGTCCCAGCACCAACCGTACACAACAGACATCTGCCGCCCGCCCCGCCCTGCGACAGACATCTGCCGCCCGCCCCGCCATCTGACAGCCCCAGCACCAACCGTCACACAACAGACATCTACCGCCTGCCCCGCCCTGCGACAGACACCTGCCGCCCGCCCCACCCTGCGACAGACATCTGCCGCCCGCCCCGCCCTGTGACAGACATCTGCCGCCCGCCCCGCCATCTGACAGCCCCAGCACCAACCGTCACAAAACAGACATCTGCCGCCTGCCCCGCCCTGCGACAGACACCGGCCGCCCGCCCCGCCCTGTGACAGACATCTGCCGCGCACCCACGTCACACAGCAGGCATCTGCCGCGCGCTCAAACCTGCGACGGCCCCAGTACCGGCTGTCACACACAGACATCTTACGCCCGCTCCAATGCTCTCTCGCCCTCTGTTGCATCGCCAGTTTATTCTAGCATTCAGTTCCTTAAAAACATGATTCCTTCAGCAGTAGGGCAACGATTAGTTGAGACAGAATGTGTGTGTGTATGAGTATATATATATATATATATATATATATATATATATATATATATATATATATATACTGTGATAGAAATGAATACACGAATAGACGAATGTATTAACACTTAAACCAACACAGCAGGCAGATGAACGCGTTTCGACAAAAATTGTCTTCTTCAACATCTATGGTAGGAGGGATAAGGAACCCGTCATCAAGACATTCAGCAGTTTCATCGTTTGGATTTTTGTGCAAAATTATCGTGCGATAGAAATATAAAGGCACCGTTTTTGAGGATATTCCAATAATGCTTCTTGAATTATTCTAAAATGTATACAAGCAAGCTTCGATATGAGACAATCTAGCCTTATCACTTGTTTTAAATAATGTTCTATTTTTATTTTATCATCATTATTGTTTTTGTTATTATTATATAAAACTTTTTCTCTCTCTTTACTTAACCAACTCCTAATACAGCCGCAGATTTTGCTCATTTCATGAAGCCTGGCCTAAGATTAAAAGTATCATTTTTAGCTATATGTGCTGCTTCTGTAGCTTTCCTATTATCTTTGTTTTTACAAACTGCTATAATTTTAGCTCTATCCCAGTTTGGTAGATGATTTGTTTTCATGGAATGTATGACAAATGCACTGAATTCTGAGTTGTTTCGAAGGTCTCTTCTATGTTCTTTTAATCCTGTTTTTAGACCCCGTCCTGTTTCACCTATGTACGACTTCTTACGACCCGCACGGCACCTGGTACACTACACTTTTTGGATCTGAGTCATCTGATCTTTCTTTTTCGCTAAGATGCTACTAAGTTTTTACCGGAACAAAATGCTACTTTGCAACCCGTTTCTTCAAGTTTGTTTGCAATAATTTCAGCTGGTTTGGAGTAAGGTATCGTAACACATCGTATCTGTTCCTTTTTGTTGGATTTCGCGGATCGTTTTCTTATATCTAGAGCTTTCTTTTCATATTAACCCTCGCCCCACCGGGGGGGGCATCGATGGCCCCCTAAGGTTTTTCCGGGATAGCAGAAAAACAACGAGGCGCAGCACCGCGGTTGAGGGCTCTACCTCTCACTGCATCATTTTACCATCATTCCTGAAATTTTTACCCCGGGTCACCCAAGGTCAGGTCACCAGACGAGGTCAACCAAGGTCACCTCACTTCACTTTTAGAGCTCTGTAAGAGCTACATTTCAAAGTCGATCGATTTGAAACTTCCTACACTTCATGAACCCTCCAGGGTCTACAAGGTGTATATCCAGGATTTTTCGATTTCGTGACCTGAGGTCAGGTCACGAGGCGACCTCTCCCATTGGAAAAGCATGGGGAAAAGCTATTTCATGATATAAAAGCCACAAAAATGATTGCAAATACTCAGACTGCTCAGAACAACGTTTTTGGACACCCTTTCACGGATCCCAGGGGTCATATTTGCCCTTTGACTTTTCCAAGGTCATCCAAGGTCACCAGAGATCAAAAACAGTATTTTGACAATAACTTTTGACCTAATTGAGCTAGAGCGGTGAAACAAACACCATCGCGTTTGTCTTGTCACTGGCTTTCATTTGATATACGGCAAGGTCACTTTTTGACCTTTCGTGACCTCAGGTCATATTAGGTCACGAGGTGACCTCTGGAGGTCAAACCACTGGCGGGAGGTCTTTACGTTCCACATAGCGGAAAAGTACTGGCAATTTGCTATCAAATGTACTTTACCAGGCCTCAATAGCTCTAATGACATAAGAGTTATGCCCAGTTGGCTTAATCATTGCATATTTGAGTGAAAATAGCCGATCTTGACCTAATTTGACCTCTGGAGGTCAAGCCATTGACCTGAGCACTAAAACATGCGAAGTAATTTCTTACTGAATTCACGCGACCTTTCTATTGCACTTTGCAGATTTGCGCTAACGCCCATATTTTCGGAGTTAGAGGGGGGGCCATCGATGGCCCCCTCCCCGTGGGGCGAAGGTGGCGCGACCCCCGGTGGGGCGCGGGTTAATCAGAAATCCTCTCGGATATTTTAGCTTCGTGAACGAGGTCATAATATGTTCTATCTCTTCTTGCAGGTATTCATCACTACAAATACGGAAGGCCCTAAGAAAAATCCTAATACCATCTCGCTTCCCCTATCACTGTGACCTGAGTAATAATGTACATAGCATTCCTTGTTCGTTGGCTTTCGATATACTTTGAATTTAACTTGGCACTCCTAACAATCTCTGTGTCAAGGAAGCTAGAGTTCTCTGATGTTCTTTTCAATGGTGAACTGGATTTTCGGATCAACTGAGTTTAGTTGATTGAGTTTAGTTTCTAAGTCCATATCATTGGGGACTACAACTAATATGTCATCGACATATCGAGCCCAGATCACATTTGACCCCATTATCTCTGGGTAATGATGTTTTCAAGCCATTCCATGTATAGGCATGCAGCAACTGGGCTCAACGGTGAACCCATCGCAAGACCACTGTGTTGGAAGTACTCATCCGAGTTGAAAGTGAAACCACCAAAATTCATGCACATTTTTAGCAATTTTAAATAGTCTTGTTTTGGCAAGGGCAGTTGGTCAGGGTTCATGTTCTTTGTTACGGATTCGATAGCTTTCATTGCCCCTCTACTGAAACGTTCGTAAATAATGATTTAACATCAAAACTGGCTAGAAACTTATCTGGAAATCGATGTCCTTAATTTTCATCATGGGTCATCAGTATTCTGTAGGATGCGTCAGCGACGCACCTACAGAATACTGATGACCTCATGATGAATTAGGACATCATTTTCAGATAAGTTTCTAGCCAGTTTTGATGTTAAATCTTTTTACGAACGTTTCGGTAGAGGGGCAATGAAGCTATCGAATCCGTACGACATGAACCTGACCCTGCCTACCAAAATAAGACTATTTAAAATTGCTAAAGATGTGCATGAATTTTGGTTTTCTTTCCTCGGATGGTACTCCACACGTGGTCTTGCGATGGGTTACCGTTGAGCGTTGCTGCATGCCTATACATGGAATGGCTTGAAACATCATTACAGGATAATGGGGTCAATGTGATCTGGGCTCGATATGTCGATGACTTTGTTGTAGTCTGTATGGACTTAGAAGCAAACTCAATCAACAAACTGTTGATCCGAAATCCAGTTCCCATTGAAAGTCGGACTCTAGCTTTCTTGCACGGATTGTTGAGTGCCGAGTTATTCAAGATATCAGCCAACGAACAAGGAATGCTATGTCTTTACGTCCGTGATGGTGGGAGGGTGTTAGTTTTTCTAGGGCCTCTTTTGTAGTGATGAATACCTGCAGAAGAGATAGACATATTATGACCTCGTTCACGAAGCTAAAATATCCGAGAGGATTTCTGATTAATATGAGAAAGCTCTAGATATAAGAAAACGATCCGCGAAATCCAACAAAAGGAACAGATACGATGTGTTACGATACCTTCTCCAAACCATCTGAAATTATTGCAAACAAACTTGAAGAAACGGGTTGCAAAGTAGCATTTTGTTCGGTAAAAACTTAGTAGCATCTTAGCGAAAAGTAAGATCAGATGACTCAGATCCAAAAGTGTAGTGTACCAGGTGCCGTGCGGGTCGGTACGAAGTCGTACATAGGTGAAACAGGACGGGGTCTAAAAACAAGATTAAAAGAACATAGAAGAGACCTTCGAAACAACTCAGAATTCAGTGCATTTGTCATACATTCCATGAAAACAAATCATCTCCAAACTGGGATAGAGCTAAAATTATAGCAGTTTGTAAAAACAAAGATAATAGGAAAGCTACAGAAGCAGCACATATAGCTAAAAATGATACTTTTAATCTTAGGCCAGGCTTCATGAAATGGGCAAAATCTGCGGCTGTATTAGGAGTTGGTTAAGTAAAGAGAGAGAAAAAGTTTTATATAATAATAACAAAAACAATAATGATGATAAAATAAAAATAGAACATTATTTAAAACAAGTGATAAGGCTAGATTGTCTCATATCGAAGCTTGCTTGTATACATTTTAGAATAATTCAAGAAGCATTATTGGAATATCCTCAAAAACGGTGCCTTTATATTTCTATCGCACGATAATTTTGCAAAATCCAAACGATGAAACTGCTGAATGTCTTGATGACGGGTTCCTTATCCTCCTACCATAGATGCTGAAGAAGACAATTTTTGTCGAAACGCGTTCATCGCCTGCTGTGTTGGTTTAAGTATTAATATCTGTCAACCACTGTTATAGACGAATGTATGTGTGCACGGAAACATAAAAAACATCTGAGGTCCGAATCAGTCACTCATCATGGTACAATTTCGACTCCGAAAGCTTAAGTCAAGTAAATCTTCCAACTCTCATCGCTCAGGCACGAATGTGGACGAGCTGGGACTCTAAGCCTTTGCAGAGTTGGGTTTTGTTCTGTGGCACCTATGTGCTTCTCTCACTATTGCTGCTACTACGCACACTGGACGGCGCACGCTTTCAACGTTTAACCTACGTCCTAACTGCATCGGAGCAGAAAACACAAGTATCACTCTGGAGCATTGAGAATTATCAAAGTCAACAAACATTTATGGAAATTGAGCTAAATAGCCCCTCAAATCATTTTGATATGTGTCAGTTCAAAACTCAATTGCGCACTCTCAATTTCTGAACTATATTGCGCCCTTTTTACTTTCGAGTTTTCCTGTTTCTCGCGTTTTGCATGTGTTTTTTACGTATCTCACTTTTCCGTTTTGATAATTAACTTTCCCATCAGGTCTCTATCTCTACTTTTTACAAACAGAATTGTCAATTTAATGTGTTTATCGTGGCATGGAGCTATATGAACAGCAGAATTACCCTGGTGACGGGATGAGCCTGTTGACGGGTCATGGGGCGGATTCAGCGGAAATACCAGGGGGCACGCGCCTCCGATGCAGGTCAGCTTTGCCCGAACTAACCAGATACCCCACCGAATTGCAGTCCCTGAGCATGGGCGGATCTAAAATTACCAATCCATGGAAATCTGCGATTCTTTTTGATTCTTTAACCAATTAAAGTAGAAAAAATGATATTCCTCGTCTATAACATTAAAATCCAATAACAGCAAATATTATATATATATATATATATATATATATATATATATATATATATATATATATATATATATATATATATATATATATATATATGCTTGGATAATGGGCTGTTGGATTCTTCCGATTGCATGGTGTTTCCTTCAGACCTGGTGGCAGTGTAACGTTTTTAAAACAGTTTAGAAAGCGACGAAACAACTGTTCTGCGCTTCATTCTTCCCGACATCGCGCCATTTCCCCGTCAACGCCCACACTTACAGTTGTAAATACCACTGAGGCTAACTTTGCGTCCTGAGGCGTGCTCGGAGCAAATTCAGAGTGAAATAAGACCTTAACTTTGCAGGCTGCAACACTGTCGCACCGTTTCAGAGCGAACATTTTCCGTCGTAGTGGGCTATCATTGGAGACGGCAAGGTATGTCGGCATCGGTTTCTGATTTGGGGATTCGGACAAGTGTCTCATTCCTTCAAAGGGTGGGAGGAGTTACAAACTCAGACCTCGCCAGCGAAGGCAAAATATAACTGGGGTCTAATTGTTTATGCTTATGAATATAGTCTTAAACATCTCGTAGATTAGTGCTAACCATCTCCTAGATGTGGTTATCGAACGATGGTTATTATACGCTTGCAATAACTACCCACGGTTTTTATTTCATCTAACTGCTTTGATAATGTTCGTTCACGTGCTGGTGTCAGTTTTCAAATAAAGGCTGAAGAATATATTTTCAACAAACGTATTCCGAGACCTTGACTGCAATCCCCACTGCTGACACAAGAAAGGAAAGGCAACAGCATTGATACCAGGCAAGTGTATTTTGTCAATGCCCATCTCCTTCTTTCATCAGCGATCATCTTCAGGTCAAGGTCACGGCGTCTGGGGTATAGGGAGCGGTAGACATATCTACAAACCGCACGGATCTTATTCATGTTTAGAAACATATGACCATGGTTTTATTGTTGATCTGAATAATTTGAGACGTGTTTTCTTACGAACTGGTGTTAGTTTTTTTAACCCATTAACGCCCAGCGGGTCATTTTTGTCCTCTGACTTTGACAGGCTGCAGAATCGGTACCAGTGAAGTGATCTTCATGTTTATGATATGTATGTGTGTTTCAGAGCGTGGGCAAGCTATACAAATGCATTTGAAATTCTTAGGTTTTTATAGGACGATTTTGGTGGAACTTATTTTGGCGAGGTTTTGGTCAACGTGAGATAGCTTTGCAAATTGTGTTTCTCACAATAGCATATGGAAAGCCGAAAACAATTTGTATGATTGACATTAAGCTAAGACCACTAGGAGTCAGATGGTGAAGAAACAGTAAGATTTTCTTGAACGGCTTTGCCATGAGACATCGTCAAATATGAAGCGGACAAAAATGACCCGCTGGGCGTTGCGGACATCTTCGGGCCGCTGAAAAGGAAGAAAAGGATGTGTCCTGTCCTCCCGTCTGGTGGGTTAGGTGCATAATGTTACCTAGAGGAAATGGAGGCATTGTGGGTCCTGCCAATTCAGGGTTGCCAGTTTAGAGACTTTTCATCAAATCTGAAGATTTTTAGTGCAATGTCGATACCTTTGGAAACTTTGGAGTTCATGAAATGCTTCCCAACGTTTTCGGGGTCTGTCTTATTTTTGGAATTATTATCAAATATTTCTAACGAAAACATGCAAGACAGTTTCAGTATTTTCTGAACGCGTTGTCAAAGACAATTTTCAGGGTTTTGAAAACTTAAAGAAACATTAGCATGACTTTACTGTTAAACTAGCAGAGCCTTTTCTTTTCCTCTTGATGGATTGTATGTAGTGGATAGAGAGGATAGGGAACAGTGGCGGATTGAAGACTTCATTGGGTGTGGGGGGAGGGGGTTAGGGGTCTCGAGCATCCCCCGCATCGCCTCGGAACAGCCCTCAGTTATGCATTTACTATAGGCACACTGACATTTCGGTGGGAGGGGGGCTTGAGCCTTCCTAGCCCCCTTTTGTGTCCACCACTGATTGAAAGCCAATGACCAGCTAACAAAATGAGTTGGGAATTATCGCGGCCGCCGCGCTGGTTTGTTGTGACGAGATGGTGCAGTTTAAAAGAGGCGAAAGCATGGGAAGTTCTATAACTTCTGTCTAAAACGCAATTAGCACTGTTGCGGCTTGGTTCTGGTCAAGTGAAACTACCATGAGTGAGCATCCCGGAGGTTAGGGGGAGGGGTCAAGACCCGCCTGGATTTTTGGTCTCCCACAGACTTTGTCTAGGGCTTGGATTGCATTGCCAGTGTTAAACCATCCAGAACCCATCCTGGATCGAGAAGAAAAATCAAGCCTTGGAGACATAAATATATCGAAAGCATAGTTGTTAGCAATGCCACAGATCAAATGTTTTTTAGGAAAAGAAGCAAAATAAGTTGTTTTAAATGCGCAAGATAGCAGAGCGCATCAGGTGCATATCATGAGTATGCCATCACAAAATACATTAGTCATGAGGATGAAAAAGACGATGCGCTGACCGGCGTTACAATGACCAACGGCGTGCCTGGAAATGTGGAGGTTCACATTAATGCAACTATTGAACGCGCTCCTTGCTCCAAAGAAAAGTTGGAAAGATGGAAATGGACCCGTTTGGAGATTTCGAGATTAGTCAAGCTAATGTACACCGCGTAGGGGGAGATATCGGATTGAATTTTCAAAACTTTTCATCTGTATGCTGAATATTACGATTAAGTACTCGTTGAAAGCTCAGTGAGCGTCAGTCACGAAGTCTGGGAGACGGAGGAGGAAGGGGGAAGGGACAAAAGAAATGGTTTCCCAAAACCTTTGATATTCACCTGATATTCTTAATATTACTATGCTATTCTATACTAAGATATTCTTAAAATACTGTGATTTTAACAATTTTAGTCCATCCCCCGCAAATCATCAGTCTAGGTTAGCCGCTGTTGTATACTATTTGCAAATATGCGACTAGTGTTGTCTATAATTAAACCTGGAGAGCATAAAATGTCTAAACATTTAACCATGACCAATATGCAAGAGGAAATAAAAACACTTCACAAAACTGCAGTAAAAGCGATGCGCATCCGGCCGCTGAGTGCGGTGACTGCGCCGCCCAGGAGCCGGCCGCGTCGTGCCAGCCGATGTCCCAAACGCCCAGCGGGTCATTTTTGTCCGGTGTCATATCTCAGAATCTAAAAGCGGTATCGGTTTAAAACTTTAGGAACATCTTATTTGGCATATTTTAAACATAGGAACACATTTGTTTCGCCAATCTGAAAGCTGGAGGTAGGTGCGGGCGTTAATGGGTTAATGCGCGCTGGAGACCATATTTTTAAGTTAATTCTATATTAAGTACAAGCTTATGCCATCAAATGAAAACATTTCTAAAGTGTCAAAGATCAGCTCATCCCAAGTTTTTTGTTACATAATGTTATTTATTTACCTTTATTTTCACTGATATAGAAAATAAAGGTAAATATAGAATAAACTGCTGCACGGCAGTCAAATTGCCGGAGGCTATAACTCAAGTGCTATATCTAGCGACCTAAAAATGCCACCAGCGTGTTCTGGAGGGTCGATAGCTCTATGGGTAAAGTTAGATACTTGGGGCTGTACTGAAATGTGGGATGCCCATTTTGCGTGGTGCAGCCAGTCCAATGTATTTCAATAGCGACATGTCTCAGGTAACGGAAAAGGCAACAACAAAAAAAACCGAATTGAAAAAGGGATATAATGGTCAATAAGAAGATAAGAAACGTAAAAAAGCAATAACAAAGAGACAACCCAATTGTTCAATTGATAAAGCGGTGAATTCTGGCCCACTGCTCAGGAAACCATGTGCTAGTTGAGAATTAGGACAGATTCCCCTGGGAAGCTCTGGCGTTCAGCGTTTACCCCTCGTATGTCTGAATCAGAGACGGCGGATTCCATTTTCGAGAAGTGGTGCAAGATTTTCTGGAGGGGGCGCCTTCCTCCCCAGGGGGCGCCATCATCTCTTGGGGGGCGCCTTTGCTATCCAATGGCGTTCTGCAGAAACTCTTTGGACTCGGCGTGCGAGGCCACGTGGGGTGGTTTATTTCTAATATTCCGAAAAATAGGTATTTTAGATTTCGCGTAAACTCAGTCGTATCGGATGGGCATCAGCAACAGAGTAGCATAGCCCAGGATTCTGCGATATTCATAGCCTTGTTTGCAGTTATGACCAATGATATTGCAGACACTTCCCGCAAACATACGTCACGTGTTTTTCGTTGAAGACTTCACAATATGTGTGACAGTGTCTACTACAGCAGCTGCGCAGAGGCGGCTGCAGCTTGGCCTTGACATATTGCAGCAATGGATCACACGCAATGGACTGAAATTTTCAAGTTCAAGGACATAGTGCGTGCACTTTTATAATAGACATTGAGACTGAATACCCGATTCTGTAAACTCGCGGAAATCCGAGCGACGTTGTAGCAGAAACCAGATTTATCAAGCTCACACTCGATAAGCTTTCATATGTGCCACACCTGAAGGATTTCCGCAAAAAAACGTTTCGATACGCTGAAAATACTGAAGGTGTTGACGAGGATGAGATACCGTGCAGATAGAGAAATGTTTCTCATGCTATACACGTTATACGCTTATCGCCTATATATACGTTATGCGCACGTTATACGCTCATTGTTATACGCTACGTTATAAGCTTCTTATGCTGTATAGATCACTTATTCGTCCGAAGATCGAGTACGGCTGTGTCAGAGCCGCATGACGAAATCCATGGAGCGAAGCGGATTGAGATTTCTCAAGAGGCTCTATTCTGGCCGTTTGGCGGTTCTGACAGTTGATACCAGGGCTCTGCAATTGTGTAGGGTGATTGCCCTTTTACGCTAGACGCCCAAACTAAGGCCCCGAATTTAAATTCAAAATAGTTTTTGAGAAATTTTGGAACAAATGTTTTCAATTTTGCATTTTTATCATTTTTATTTCTTAAGCGACGAACTTGAAATCTGCCTCCTTTTGAATAAGCAACAAGGCCACCTAAGAAAAAAAGTTCGAACTGGTCCGACAATATTTATTACGCCAAAACGCAGTATTTCTAGTACAAGCAAAAAGATATTGAAATTTGACAGCCGACTTGTAAGCTCGAAATGTCAGAAGGCACGCTTCAGTTAGTTTAAAGACAGCGACGTGGAGGCAGCTACGTCAATTTTCTTGTGCTTAGGCATAGTTTCCAGTGGAAAACGTAAAATTCTGACCTAGTTTTTACCATTTTGCCGGAAGACTACATTTTTGCTCATTTCATTTAAATCTTAATCTCTCGCGATCTAATGCGCCGATTTGACTTTTCATTTCAAATAATGAAAGAACATTGCTTCCGCCTGATAATATTCGGAGATGGATATCGAGATAATAAAATTCATTGTCTTATATGTATTAATATAATTTTAGTAGAAAACCTTCTATTTGCAGCTTTTCGGTTCAGAGCATATGTCATTCACAAGCTCAGAATTGACATGGCTGAATAGGAAAATTAATTGTAGTCATTCAATTCATTTACACTACCCACTTATCTCCAACGGCTTTCGAGTAATTCGTCCGAAAGGGTATTTCAAGGAGCTAAATTTCTCGGAACATGTTTGCTTCTCACCATGGTTTCAAGTCCTCAAAATGAATGGAAGTGGATGCAATTTGGCATAAAGCTAGCTTAGGGTCCTGGGTAGCCGATACAAGTGATTCTAGGCGAATCTAATGTTTGGTTCGTCTTCTAGAAGCAGCTTTATACCATGCCTTTTCTGTACGAACACAACACCCGGCGCCACGATCACGGCATCGTTTCGATTGCGTGATACCGGCCAGTGACCTCCTGACGGGTCACAGGTGTAGGGTTAGTGGGAGTCGGTACTGTGTGGCGCAGTGGACTAGTGGTTAGAGGTCCTGTCTCGTGATGAGGAGTGCGCGGGTCGAATCCGGGGTTGACTGCGGGATATTTACTATTTATTTCAAAGAAAAGAATGATGGCACTGACCTACAGGCTTATGAAGAGATACATTGAGAAAGAAATATGGTTGATTTCAGCACATTGTCATGCGGCTCTCCTGCGCCGGTGGGGGGTTGCGTATGAGGCCACTCCTTAGTCCGCGAAAAAGATTATCGATATGTCCGTCATCTCGCTATCAGAATAGTAACAGGAGCGTTCCAAGCTTCACCCATAATAAGCATGCCAGTGGAAATTAGTGAAATACCGCTACAAATGCGCAGTAAGATACTCGCTTTGCATTAAGCCATTAAAAGGAATGTGGCACCTTTAGAACGTGATTTTAACTGAGATAGCCAAGTTGTAAAGCAAATCGGAAAACCAGGTGCTCTATATATCATTTGTCTTCGAACTCGATTTTTCCGTAGAAAAAAACTAAAACCTACCCGAAATGTACCTCTCATGTACCTCTCGCCAGGCGGCCATTGTTGTGAGCTGCTGGTGTGACGACATATGCTGACATCACGATGAGCATCAGCCAATCGAAGCCCTTGAAGTGTTTCGAGTATGGTAGTGGTTGCCAGATCATGACATCATCCAGAGGCAGATATTTATTCATTTTTCTAGAGGAGTATTTTAAAAATAAAAGCATTGAGCTTGTTGTACATTTTTTAGAGAAATCATGAGTGGTTTCATTATTTTCGGCTAAAAGTACGCCTATTTACACAAAATTCCAGGATTTTACCAAGGTGCCACGTTCCCTTTAAAATAAGTCACCAACACGCCCCACATACCAAACATTTTTTTGGCGACGCCTACCTCAGTCAGATAGACAGTGGCTCGCGTTTTGCAACCCGTCACCAGGGAGTGAGAGTCTGTGCCTGGCTGGCACAGGCTGGTATCGACAGCAATCCCGTCGAACCACATGGAGCAGCTGTTATTGAACCATAGCTCATCTCGACAGTTAACACGAACACAACCTACGCCAACAAAGCAAAAATTTGCCTCCTGAACCGACGCGCCAGTATTTTATGAACTTGCTTGCGGAGCCGTTCGAAAACCATGTCTGTTTCTATATAGACGGTTGCAAAAGAAAGTGACAATGGCACAGGGCGTGCATTTGTTGGTGACGATGTTGAGAAGTTTTCTAGTTTGCCTTACGAAGGATCCATTTTTACTTCAGAGCTGTACTCCATTTTTTTGCTGTTTGGACCAGGTGTCTAAGCTGATGGTGAGGAAGTTTGCGATTTTTACCGATTCGCTGTCTTATCTGCAGACATTGAAGCCATTTTATTTCTATAATGCGTCGTCACCTTGGCAGGCCATGCTGAAGATGACTGGATCTTCTGTGTGCACTGATTAGTCCAGTAGGAAGACACAGGCAGTTTGGATGGCTACCATCTCAGCCTGAAAACTCGAGCAGAGCGAGCCTGCTGGTCGCCTGAGCTCATGCTGGGCTCTGTCTGGTGACTCGATGAAGACCCAGCTCCCCCGCTCGTGACCCCTCTGTGCACTGACCCGTCGGTCCACACCCATGTGGCACATTGAGTCAGGGGAAGCGAGGTGGGGGAGAGCTACTCGCTTCTTCCGGACAGGTGGCGCTCCTGATGTCAGTGGGCCCACGTCTAGTTGAAATGTGACTCACTCTCCTGATAACCACAGTGGAAGACGTCGAGGAAGGAAAGACTCGATGGGGAGGGAGATGCCTGCTTGATCCTACATGTCTTTGCCCACCTGCCGCCACCCGGTCACCGAGGAGAGTCGAGAGGGCGCTGTCGCCTCCGCACGTCTTCACAGAGGGTCTTCAGGCGGCAGGGTATGGAATTTCACCAGCAGTCGGGTCGCGAGCACCCTCCTTCTGGCCGCTACGCGGGGAGTCTTAACTCGGCTGGGAGTGGAGTGGGTGCATCCTGTGATGATACGTGCCGACGCTCTCATTTTGCGTTCCAGCAGCTCGACATGAAATGGCGGTGTGGCGTGGAGCCACGCTGCGGCCGCTTACTCCATCGCTCCTCTCACGTAGCCAGTAGCGACGGTTCGGAGGTGCTGTTCGTGCAGCCCCCAGTTGCAGCCGGACAGTTGACGTAGGTGGGAGATGCGGGGGTGGACCTTCTCCCACAGTCTCTTACAGTGTGGACCGAAATGGAGGAGCCGATCGATGGTGACGCCAAGTAGCTGTAGGGTGTCTCCAGCAGTGACAGACTTCCCGTCGACCTTAAAATTGAAGGGATCGGCGTCTCTGGCCCACTGGGACATCACCAGTACTTGGATCTTGGCTCCTGATACCACCATTTTGTGCTGTCGGGTCCACTTCATGAGGGTGCCAGCAGCAGCTTTATTGCGCCCGGTCCTTGGCGACTTGGATGTTGTTGCCCGTGCAGAGAGCCGCCGTATCATCGGCGTACATGTAGGGAGCATCCGGGAACCGCGCAGAGTGCGTCTACCAGCCGAGCCGCCCATACAAAATAAAACTGGCGATAAGACACTTCCTTACGGCAGGCCAGTTCGAACATGCGCTCACTGGAAAGCACACCATTTAGTTCCACCTGGACTCTTCGGTCCCGGAGTCACTGCCAAATCCAGGCCACCGTGCAATTTGACAGCCCCATCTACAGCAGGCGAACGCGTAGCAGGTGGTGGTCCACTACGTCGTACGCGTGCGCGAAATCAAACGCGACGAGGACGTATTTCTGCGCGGTCTGTCCATCGGGAGGGCGGCTGTGTCTCGATTTGGGCATGCACAGTGCACGCTCACCTCTTCTCTTAAATGAGTCCTGAACTTGACCTGAAGGCGATGGTTGATGGTACCTATAAGTGGATGGTCAGTGACAAAATATACTCGTTTTATCAATCTGAATGGTCTTTTCACTTCGATCTGAACACTGCACATGATCATTAAACGCGCAAATTACAGCCAATAAACGAAAAAAAGGTATCAATTTATCAAGAGAGTACTTGGACACGTTGAAACTGTTTTCTTTTTATTCTAGTAGGGCCCATTTATGTCACAAATCACACATGCCTATGGCATGATCTATTTCAGCATTCAATCACATGGCTACCGAAATTCTCTTAACACCTCCGAAATTTCACGCACAAGAGCAATTCTCCCATGCTGATGAATTGAAGAATATAGATAAAGGTCGATGGAAAATGCCCACATACTTCATTCTGTGTTTATCTTAACGTTTCAACTTCCCTTATATCTCCTTGAGTCTGCCATCTGGTTCAAACATTATTTTTAGGAGCAATTAATAATGTGGGTTAAAGTCCGGTTTGTGTTTCCTACAACTTAAAGCTTTTCCGCTGAGGTAATTTTCTTGGACAGCGCACAGGCCAGGTTCACACTCGCTGCGATTATTTTCAATGTCCTCTCACCATTATCTTACGAATCTTGGCCACGTGGAAAGGCAAAATGATGCTTATCATATTTGATATTAAAATAAACTTAACCTCTCTTCACTAATAGAAAAATCCTCAGATATATACCTTTATGTTCAGCTGTTGCATCTTCCCAAGTGTCTTGAATTTCTCCATGACCTAGTGGTAGTTACAGATTTTTCAAGAGGTGCCGAAAAAAGTGTGGACTGAACTGTTTAGCAATTCATTGTTTCAAATATCACGCCAAATAGGCATCTTGCTTGGCTGGTACAAACTGTTATGGCTGGGAGAGGGTGGGATAGGACGTTGTTAAAAATACGATCCACGAAAATGACGGCAACCGAAAACCGAACACCATAGGCGCCCTTTGGGTGAAAAGTTGATGGTAAAGTGCCCACTTTGAGGCTCCGCGTTCCCCCCCACCTTACTAAAATTCTAGATCCGCCCATACGCGGATCCAGGGGGCAAAGGAGAGGGGCAGATGCAGCCCCCGATCGATCCTCGGCGCCCCCTGAAATGGTCACGGCGCCCCCTGAAAGGTTGATGGCACTCGCCTGAAGTGGCGCTTCCCGCTCTCCCCCAGGATGCGAAAATCGGTGCTCACCGATAGGATTTTACGCCCACCTGGTAGGTTTTTCCGGTCAAAAGTGGCGCCCCCTGCTCCGGATGGCGCCCCCGGGAAGGTGCTCCCCTCCGATTGGCAATCCTGGATCTGCCTATGGATCCGTCACTGTTCAAGAGCAAACAATTCACAGAAAAAGCAGGAAGATATCAAATGTTAGCGGGGAGTGGTGCGGCCAAGATAATTGATGATGCTAACAAATTGTTTAGTTATGTGGATAAAATAATTGGGTCGCCACACGGGATTGGAAGGGGACTCCTGTCTTCTTATGAGATGGGCAGTGTGTTAAAAATATATCGTCAAGTCAATATCAAATTATCAACATTTAGTTTTATACAGTGCACTGTTCACTGCAGTGATACAAGAGTGCTCTGTCCTTTTTCTGTGGGTTTATGACACCCGGTAGGGTTCGTTTTAGCCTCAAATATGGCTTATGTGGTATTTATTTGGCCATTTGGCCGCTCCGGTTGCTCGGTTGGTAGAGCGTCGGGCTCAGGCCCGCTGCTGAGAAGCATGCAGTGGCAGTGCATGTCCAGGCTTGAGATCGGTTCCCCTGAGACGCTCCGGCGCTCAATCGTTTGCCCGACGTAGGTCGGCTGGCAACTGACTGATGAGATGATGACCTGAGCGAGGCGGCCATCCCTGTGCTTTGTGGGAGGTTAAACTTTGGCTTCTAAATCAACCCTTCATTGTGGGCGTTACTCGTTCGGGTGGTGGGGTCGGGGTCTCCGTGACAAGTCCCTTGAGGACTTTAATGAGACTCAGACTCCAACAGCCGTACTGGGAAGAACTTGGACGAAATTTATAAAAAACAAGATTTTTTAGTGCAAATACAATTTGAACCTTTTGGCCTTTTCGCAAACCCGGTTTGGCCTTTTTCCGTTGAAAAAATCCCGCAGTCCTGGGCAGCATCTCTAATCTTTAGAATATGGAATAACAAAAAATAGGAGACATCTTTTTAACACTAGCACGTCTAAATTTTATTAACGCCCCCTCCAAATGGGGGTTTGATCCCCCGAAGACATTATAATGGCCAGCACAAGAAAATCTCTACCGTCCCCCCCTCCACTGAGTTTTCCTTAAAAAATGTTCCGCTGTCCTTTCCAGGGGGCGCCTTTCCTATCCATGGGTGCTTATTCTTTCCAGAGGGGGCGCCTTTGCTCTCGGGGGGGCGCCTTTTGCTATCCAGGGATGCCTGTGCTAACCAGGGGGTGCATATGATATCAAGGGGCGCCGTGGATCTTCGGAGGCGTCTCTGCTGTCCAGGAGGCGCCTGCGCTATCCAGGAGCACCTATGCTATCCAGATCCTTGCATATTATGATCCTCCAGATCCTATGCAGAGACCCGGATCCTTTACTCAGGGGGCGGGGGCCGCCTTTTGCTGTCCAGGGGTGCCTGTGCTAACCAGGGGCGCATATGCTATCCCGGGGTGCCGTTGCTCTTCTTTAGGGGCGTCTCTGCCGTCCAGGGGTGCCTATGCTATCCAGAGGGTGTGTTCTGTCCATGGGGCGCTTTTTGGTATCAAAGGGCGTATTTGCTGTTTTGGGGGCGCCTATCCTATCCAGAGGGCGCCCCTGCTGTCCAGGGAGCACGATTGCTATTAAAGGGAGCTTATGATATCCAGAGGGGTGCCTTTGCTCTATGGGGAGGGGGCGCCTCTTAGTGTACAGGAGTGCCTGTGCTAACCAGAGGGCGCCTATGCTATTCAGGGGCGTCGTTACTCCTCAATTGGGGGTGCCTTTTTCTGTCCAGGGGCGCCTCTGCTGTCTAGAGGTCGCCTTTGCTATCCAGAGGGGCGCTTTTACTCAAGGGGGTGGGCACCTTTTGCTGTCCAGGGTGCAGCTTTGATGTCAGGGGGTGCCATTCATATTTGAAAGTGTATTTTATTTTACACAGAGGGTACTACCCCCTTCAGACAGGCGATGTGTCTGATTTTCTCTTGACCGGCCGGGGGCGCCGGCAAAATGCGGGGGTGCCACCCAAATCCGTGAGGGCCTCCCCGTACGAGGTCAAAACCAGGTGTGCAAAAATATACTATTGTACACCATCATTTTTTCAAGGTGTGCAACTGCACACCCTGTCCTGCGGAATCCGCCGTCCCTGCCGCCGTTGTTTTCGGGAGGGGGGTTTCTCTCTTATCTCTCCAGGGGGCGCCTTTCTTATCAAAGGGCGCCTATGTTGTCCAGGGGGCGCCTTTTCTCTGCGGGGGGGCGCCTTTTGCTGTCAAGGGGTACCTGTGCTAACCAGGGGGCGCATGTGATATCTAGGGGCGCCGTTTCTCTTCTTCGGAGGCGCCTCAGCTGTCCAGGAGGCGCCTACGCTTTTCAAGGGCGCCTATGCTATCCAGAGGGGCGCCATTACTCAAGGGAGGGGGCGCCTTTTGCTTTCCAGGGCGCAGTTTTGATGTCAAGGTGCGTCATTCATGTATGAAAATGTCTTTTTCACAGAGGATCCTACCTCTTCAGGTAGGCGGTAATGAGGCTTGATTTTCTCTGACCGGCCGGGGGGCGCCGGCTGAGGCCTGGGGGGGGGGCGCCTCCTGGACAAAGCCAAAACAAGTGGTGCAAAAAGATACTTTTGCACCACTTGAAAAAATCGAGTGGTGCAACTGCACCACTTGCACCCTGGAATCCGCCGTCCCTGTGTCTGATGGTAACAGTCTAGTGAGATGGTCACCTGAGTGGGGTGGCAGTCCCTGTGTTTCATGACCGCTAAACACTGGCTTAAAAATTAGCCCATCATTGCAGGAATTGCCCGTTCGGATGGCTGGCTCGGGGTCTCCCAGTCAAGTTCATTGATTACTTGAGTGAGGCTACGATCCCAAACCCCAAACTCGCATAAACTTGGACAAAATGTATAAAGAATTTCGCACCATATTTTGTTATACCACGATCGATGCACTGATGCTGCTAAAGAACTCCGTTCGGACAGAAACGCCATCTAACGGGCGTCACAGGCAGCTGAAGTTATGCGCCCCACGACTCGGAGGCAGCACTGTCGTATCAAGCCTCACCACAAAATAACCTGTTAACCCTATTTCCGTCAGGCTCCCGGCTACCCCTATTTCCGGCAGGGGGGGCAATATCGGCCCCCCTAAGATCTCGTAATCTAACCGGCCGATTTTGAAAATTCAAAATGCCATAGATTCCTCTGCTGCTAAACTGTATTTTGAAAAAAAGAAAATTTCAAAATTTTTATTTTTTAGGAGAAGGTCATGCAAAATATACAATTTTTGTGTATTTTTTAGATTTTCCATAACCCTTGTCTCTGTTGAACGATTTTCACAAAACTAGTTCAGATTTACAAATAATTGACCCAAAATTTTCATATACTCGAGTTACGCAAAAATTCGAAATTCAATGGCAGTTCCAGGACCAGGACTATGAGGGGAAATATATACAACCTAAAAAAGTTTTTGTTACGCGGATTAGAAGCCGTCATATACTGCTTGGCATCTTTGACACATAAAAAAATGAGAAAAAAAGTGAAAAACTCATCAGGGGCGGATGCAGTAAGGTAAAACAGTGGGGTAAAATACATACCAACAATATGCGAATGGTATGCATGAGTATATTAGTCCCTCAACTAGTTGAAATTTAATTTCTGATAATTTTTACCCTCCCATGGCAGCTCTGGGAAAGGGGGTGACATAGGCGGATCAAGGACTCGTCGTGGGGGGTGGGGGTGATTGGAAACACATTTTCAATATACAACGATATTGAGTCGCGGCGGTGATACTGGCTGGGAATATACATTTTGAAAATGTGTAGTGACTGGACACGCCTCTGGTAATCTAGAATTGGGTTATAACTATTTTGAATTTTCATATACCCAATTGTATTCGCCCTGACACGGCTGTAAGCAGTCTTCTCACTCACTAACGTTTAGTCCTTCTTGATAACATTCCCCCAATTTTGAACTGCTGTAACCGCCCCTGATGAATACAAATAGTGACAATTGTGAATGCACTATCATCTCACATAAAAAATGATATAATAAAACCATATAACTGGTATCAGGATCAGCAGAGACGGCTTCCTTTTACAAAAAACCCATCGCATACGATAATAATTGGTTTGTGGATAGAACCTCCCCAAAAACCCAGCCATAGCTCCGCCCCTGGTAAATATATAATCTTGAAAATTTCAGAAAACCTGCCTGTATTAGTTTTAGGAAAAGTCAGGAAGTTTCAAAGTTCTATCGCAAGCCGTTTCGGAGATATTCTCGAAAAACCTGAAGGGGGGCAATATTAGCCCCCCCTGCCGGAAATAGGGTTAAACAGGGATTGTACTGCACCATACAGTTAGCCACGCGGCTTTAAAATATGCATCAGGGAAAAAGCAGGCAGACACAAAATAGTTGGCGGACTATGCCCACTGAAGTTGGTACAGATAATGTGACACCTTTGTGCAATTTCCGACTGGAGTGGTTTTAGAGGTATTTTTATTGAAAATTAATTCGGCCTTTTATCGGCTGAATAGACTACAAGGCCTGCTATTTCCTTTCATTTAATTTTTCAATTCCCAGAGGTAAGAAGTATCCATATCCACGTGTCCTGAAACAAAATACAACGAATGCCACCACGAATACGAATAGAAATGGAAAGTTTCTAGCAAAAAAATATACTTCTGTTAGGACCCAAAGTGACACAAATAAATCAATGTTATTTTACTGATAAATTAGAAACATATTTCACATTTAAAACCAAAAATTGACAAAGTTATACGCATCATAGCCAACAGTACCAATGTCACGTTTAGCACGTAGGTTTAGAGGCCGAAGCAAAAAATGTGCCCGCGGCAACGGGGCTTAAGCATTACAGGTGGCATTATCGATGTCACCTCATACCACGTGACCATTCACAGAGAACGAAGTTGATACGGGATTACTATTAATCCGCGAACGTTGAGTTCTGGAACAAATGAAACATCGTCCGTGGTTTCTAAGCATGCTCTATCACATGGCTAGAGCATGTGATAGAGCATGTCGGCTCAATTCAAATTTCATTATGAAGGTGCCTCATTCTCTTTAACACGAGTGCGGGCAGTGCACTTTTGCGCAAATCAGGGTTACCCAACTTGGACAGCAATCGGAGATGATCACACCAAAATACCTACCCTGACTACTAGTGGGTAAGCCAAGATGCAAGGTACCCACCCTGGCAGCAAGTGGGTAAGCCAAGGTGGAAGATGCTCACCCTGGCTGCAGCTGGGCATGCCCAGGTGGAAGAGGTGCGGCCCGGCGGCCAGGTAGTCGGCGTACAGCTCCTGCATGTCCCGCACCAACTCGTGCTCGTCCGCCTCCGCCAGCTGCTTCACGTCAGACTTGGCCAGCACGTTACTGAAGTCTGCCGCAACACAGCGTCAGACATTACTGAAGTCAGCCGTAACACAGCGTCAGACGTTACTGAAGCCAGCCGTAACACAGCGTCAGACGTTACTAAAGTCTGCCGTAACACAGCGTCAGACGTTTCTGTTGTCTCCGTAACACAGCGTCAGACGTTACTGAAGTCTGCCGTAACACAGCGTCAGACATTACTGAAGTCTGCCGTAACACAGCGTCAGACATTACTGACGTTTCCGTTACAAGGCGTCAGAAATTACTGACGTCTGCCGTAACACAGCGTCAGACATTACTGACGTTTCCGTTACAAGGCGTCAGACATTACTGAAGTCTGCCGCAACACAGCGAAAGCGTCAGACATTAGCTGTAAACAGACAAGTTAGCTGTAACACAGGACAAACGTGTCAGAAACTGCTCTAGTTAGCCGTAACACAGGACACACGCGGCAGACATCTCTCAAGTCAGTCGTGACACAGGACACTCGCGTCAGACGTCTCTCAAGTTAGCCGTAACACAAGGCACTCGTGTCAGATATAATTGAAGCTAGCCGTAACACAGAGTACACGTAATTAGCCAAATTGTATTAAGGCGTTACCTGCGCGTTTTATAACACGCCTCAATTTCCTAATTCCTCATAAATCTTAACCTTTACACGTAACAAGGGTAAACCTCACCATTGGTTCCCAAATTTGATTTCAATTTTTTTCTCAGAACCACAGGATAGCGCCCATTTAAAAAAATCTAACAATATTTTCACTAGAATATGTGATGTCACGACTTCACGGCACAACACATCAGGACTAAGCTTTCTTCTACTACTTTCTCTGATTCTCTTCTCAGCTGAATAAAAAACTAGTAGTGAATCGTGGAGAACACACCTTGCAAACGATTTGTCAGAAAGGTGTGAAATAGGGGACCTGTGGGCCTGAGCGCGTAAAATAAGCACACTGCTATCTAAGGGGAAAGCGGAAAAGGAAACCACACCTAATGGCAGCCCAGGTCCCGAATTTATTTCAAAAAGACTACTCAGCAACATTAAAAATGGAATATCTAGTGAGCAAAAAAAAAACTGGATGAGACGCAACGCTGCTATATCACTGTCTTTCCTCCTCCTTGTGCCGGGTTTTCCTACTCTAAATGCAGCTCAACGTTATCGGTACGCAGGCCCGAGTTGGGTTTCACTACCCAAACAGAACAGAAGCAGGGTAAAGCTAGCAGTCCTCACAGATGTAGTAGTAGCCGTAGCGGGGCCGGCGGAGCTCGCGCGCCAGCCTGGCCACGTTGTGTTTGGTGGGCCGGACGAACACGATGGCCTTGAGGTGGCGCTGCACGTCCGGGGGCATGTCGCCGTCCAGCCGCTCGAACAGGTACACCTCGTGCTGCAGCATCTCCGACTGGGCGAACACCACGCTCACGATGCCGATCTGCGGAGAACTGGCAGTCAGGGCGGCAGCAATAATGCGTTAGGACGAGGTTTCTGGGGATCACACACGGCAGCCATTAAGCAAACAAAACATGTTATATCAGGCTTGGACAAGATTATTTTTAACAGCGTTAGTTTCATTATGTTAGTGGGCCACACCACTCCGCGCTATTGTTTATTTGCTTCCTGTCTAAACCTCAATTTAGTAATTTGTCTCGTCGTAGCCCCATCAAAGGTGTAGGAGAATTAGTATATTGCAACATTAAAATACGGACCCGATCAATAGCTCAGCCTAATGGGTGGACAAATGGCCGCAGAGCGATTCGGTGCGCTGGAGGTGCATGTTTTGCCACACATGGACGACAACAATTTCAAACTGGGTATAACGTTGGTATCGGTATCACCGCAGCCACAGTAAGCATATGGCGTGGCTGTAAAACATAATACATCTTTCACATGCCTCAGCTCCGGCTTCTGCGCTGGGTCGTACTGAGACAAGGCCCAAGAAAGCCCCAAGCACAAGTTGACAGTCACTTGAGCACTTGCAAGTTTAAGCCTCACAAAAAAGCCAGAAGTTTTTCCACTAATGGACTTTTGTTGCGGTTTTATCCCAATAAGGATGGCACAGGAAATAGGACTTACCGTTTCCTTATCTACCATGAGAACT
This sequence comes from Lepas anatifera, assembly GCA_034440635.1. Classification (NCBI taxonomy): domain Eukaryota; kingdom Metazoa; phylum Arthropoda; class Thecostraca; family Lepadidae; genus Lepas; species Lepas anatifera. Next base: position 745,957 of record JAOTON010002229.1, read on the forward strand.
TTCATGCCAGGTCCACTGTCTTCAATCATCTTCAATATATACTTGCGGACAGCTATAATGACGTCCATTCTCAGGTCTGTGTTGGTTGCTCCTGAAATGAAACAAAGACTCGTAACTAAATTCTGAGGAAAGACATGCAACTATGATACTATTGCAGTTAATAGCATTAAGTTTCTGGGAATATTCGATGTCCATTGCCCTACTGAAAGAGAGGCAATTCTGCAAAATTGGGGACGGTCAATGGATGAAAAGTGGGAGGTTCCACTGCTGTATTCGATAAACTAAGAAAACTCACCTGTCAAGGCATGCCTTACACAGGTATTTATTCGTGATTATTACGCAAGCAAGAATCAATATTCGGAATAAAATGTATGATACGGTAGAGTCCCACGGTTAAGAATAATCCAAAATATAATTGGATATACAGATAGAGATAGAGACAGAGGCGGATGCAGGAGACAGAGACAGAAGTCGGATGCAGGAGACAGAGACATACGAGGATGCAGGAGATAGAGTAAGAGACGGATGCAGGAGACAGAGACATACGAGGATGCAGGAGATAGAGACAGAGCCGGATGCAGGCGATAGAGACAGACGCGGATGCAAGAGATAGAGACAGAGGCGGAAGCAGGAGATAGAGACAGAGGCAGATGCAGGACAAAAGAGGCAGATTCAGGGGCAGATGCAGTAGTGGTATTCAGGTGCAGTGGCAGTCAGATGAAGGGGCAGATGCGGATGTATGGGTGGACACAGATAGAGGGGCAAAGGTGGATCCAGATGACTGATGCAAATGCAGGGGATAGAGGCTGAGATGCAGGTAAGGACGGATGCCGATGATGGAAGAGGATGCAGGAGGCTGAACGTTCCTTCACCTCACAAATTTATCCTTAGCACATGGCAATTCAGCATAATGGGCAAGCTGTAACAAAAATTAATAATGACACCTAATTATGCTAATTTCCACAACATATTTCACCTGTTACAGTTCTAACTCAGTTACTTCAATATTCATAGCATGTAGTCATGAATGCATGGTGTGGCGAGCCACCCCTGCTGCCATGGCCCAGAGCTGGCCCGAGACGTCGGCCGCGCCGCGTTTTGATGACTTTGCATCCGGTGTCCAGTGCTCTGGCACAGCGAGCGACGGCCCAGGCAGGTGATGTCATGCGTATGACTTCTGTAACCCGGTGCTTTACAGTTGCCTGATGAAAGCTTTCATCAGTTTCTGACGTTGCTGTGGCGTCTATCTTTTTCACAAATCCAGTGATTTCATTGGCGTGGTGGTGGGCGTCCACTACCCTGTTGTTTGGTGAGATGGACATATGTAACTGGCTACCCGCTGTTGTCTCGGGGAGTGCGCTTAGAACCGTCTTCACCAGCGGACCTCTGCAGTCAGGCGCCGGCGACGGTCGGCATCGCGTCAGACCATGCAAAACCACGCCAGGTCACGCTGGATTAGGTTAGGTCACCGTTAATCACGCTAGAAGATAGTTTGACAGAGAGTGAGTGATCTGTAGCGACGCGTATTTTTATTCGACACCTCTGTGTATATTAATTGGCGCTGCCATTCCGAGTGAAGAACGACTGGTTTAATACCAGTTGGACTTATATTCATCGTTGCTATAACCTGCCTTTACACAACGCGAGGCAATACAGAAGAAAGAGGAACCAACATCTTTTCATCATATAATGGCATGACGAGGTCTTACCACTTCAACTTAATCACAGCCGAGTGAAACGTTTCACGACACAAACCCCGTTGTTGAACTAATAGGCAAAACTGATCTTTTTTTTGCCACAACAACTAAGAGTTGTTATCTGGACATGCTAAATGATATTATGAATGTTTTATTGCATTTAAGTCACATAAATTTACATTTTTCATCAACTTATATGTTCAGTACTTTAACATGGCAGGATAGAAAGCTGCACATTTATTGTGGGTGATCATAATGCAAAGAAACTATCTATTTGAATTTGTATTTCTGATTTTGAATAGATTTAGATGTGCCTCCATTTATAAAATTGAATTCACAATAAGTTGGTAAACTGTTAATTGGTTCTTGCTCCCGAGTGTAATTTGTACCCTATAGTGTGGCTAAGCAGACATGTTCAACTGTAACACAGAACACCTGCCCCTTGTCCTCCCAGTGACTATATTTTTAGTGTATTTTTATAAAAATATAATATATATATTTATAAAATATTCTATAACAAGTTTATGATTTGTGCTATGTGATGTGAAATATACAAGTACAGATTACAGCCATATGATAGATTCAGATCCTGAATCCAAAATATTCAGTGTGATTATGCATTCTGCTGTCAATCAGAATCCTCATGTTGGCAATAGAGGACCAGGAAAAATTATTTGTCATATTGTGAGTAATGGCAGGCAGCAGCTCACTCTGACAAATAATTTTCCTGACTGTTTGAGTGGCAACAAGTTGTGGGCCACATTGTAAAGAGAGCATTTTCTGATCAGCTTTTGTTTATCCAAAAGTTCTAGTGGATGGCTATACCTGAACACTTCAATTATCACATTGAAATTTCTACACTTACATCCAGGGTTCAAAGGGGAAGGCCAATTAACTTCAATATTTGTTAGTGCAGCGCTGTTAAGACCTACCCACTAAGAATCATAGGCCCTGGCCAGTCTGCAAAGTATGGCAGCAGGTCAGACAAATTGCACCATCCATCTAAAATTCTTGCACCACCAGCCACCAAAAATTCACACCAATCTGCCAAATACCAGGGAGAAAAATACACTCATTCCTACCCACACAATGCAATGCTACCTCTCTTATTAGTTAGTTAGGTAGTTGAGGACTTTTATAAGGCCACTTCCCATGTCTTTATAGCCATTTAGCCATTATTTGTTTGGTTTTCAGTGTCACTTTCCTCGCATCAGTCTCACAAATTCACACCAGGTTTATAAAATTCGCACCACTTGCTCCCTGTCTTCAAAGGCACTCACACCGAAGAGATCTCATGAAAAATGCCATACTTTGCACACTGGGGCCCTGATATCAGTGCATGTATTATGTGTGTAATGTGTGCAATGCTAATATAGGTGTAATGATGCAAAAGTCATCAATTCTGAAATAAAATAATCCTGAAAAATATATAAAGGACTTGATCTCCACTCTCTCCTATTAGGTATACTCTGTGGTTGCAAAGCTTAACCTATCATCACACCTGACATCGCATGCAAGATTCTGAAGTTTAAGCTATGATTGCCTCTTGAAATCAGTGCCCAATAATGGGCATATACCTACAATAGTTATATTAAATGTTTTATATGTTTTAACACACATTCTCCAATTTTGGTCTAGCGAAGTGTTTCAGCCCTAGTTCTTGACATTTCTGCACCCTAGAACAGAGCAGCAGCGCCCTATACTCATTAATACCAGACTTCTAAGGAAAAGAAAATGTAGCCCCTGATACGAAGTGGATTTTCCAACCAAATAGTATTATTTGCCACTTTCACCGTCATCACAGGACGCACAACAACCACAATCGATCACTCATTACAATTCCGTAATAACACAGGATTAGATGCATAAAGGTATGCCTCAGTTGCGCACAAATAGCAAATCTGGCAAATCTAGCATCATACCAGCCTAGAATATACTGGATCTGCAAAAACATACCATTTTCAATTGAACCGTTATAATACAAAATAGATACTTGATTTGTCTACAATATTCTTCTTTAGTACAATTAATTTAAGAAAACATTGTAAATATTTTGTTTAAAGCAAGATTAAAACAATTTACCATGAGGTGCTAGTAGGTGCTTGGTAGGAAACTTGGACCAACATTATCTTTTAGGGCCTTGCTTGAACCTACCTTTGAATAGAGATACCTTGTTGTCTAGTGCGGGGGTGCATGGTCGTAATTTCGGAGCCCTATGGAAACGCCCACAGTTAAAAACGCCCACAAATTGATTCGACCACACAACGTAAGACCCACGGCTTTAAACGTCCAAACTTAAACTGTCTACGGCTTAAATCGCCCACAAATTAAAATACCCACGGATTAAAGGGCCCACAAATGCTCCCATAAGGGGATTTCAAACCACCCACGATTAAAAACGCCCACACATTAAAATACCCACATTCAAATGCTTAAAGCACCCACAGTTCAAAAAGGCCGCGAAGCACTTCACCCACATAACTGTGCGTCAAATCACGTGCTCAATAGTATATGAAAATGCCGCTAGGTGGCTAGCAAAGCTCTCATAGGAGTGCACGACGGGATAGGTATTTGGATATTTGTGTCAAAAATATGCTGCAAAGGTAAAGTAAAAGTACTCCAAGGCGGATTTGTGCCGCCGGTTTTCCCGCGCTTTCGCAAGGGCAATGAAAACACAGAAAGGTTCGATGACCCTGTTTGCGCGGGATCCATGGGTGTATTGAGAATTTGTAAAGATGAGGGTTGGTTCGTTAGGCTTTGTTGGAATGATCTACCTGAGCCAGAGAGCGCAGTTCTTAACCAGGTACCTATAAGGGTGCTCTGAGTCAGTGGCGGACGCAGATCCGAGTTTGGGGGGGGCAAAACCCATGTCTACCTCTCCTCTTGGGGAAGGGGGATTGGGACGTGCGATTTGGGTGCTGAACAGATCTAATATAAGCTACCTCTCGAATGCATGATCGCTACCCTGGGGGATTTATTTTTACTCTATTTCCAGCTGGGAGCAGATTCTGCCCACCTCTCAGGTTTTTCCATAGTATCTCTGCAACGGTTTGAGATAGGCTCTTGAAATTTGGTGACTTTTCTTACAACTAAGTAGCACATATTCCCTGATATTTCTGAAAATATATATGTGCCTGAGGCGGCGCTATGGCTCGCTAATATGGGGGTTTATCCCGTAGCCGAGCATTGTCGCCTGCGCTTCGTTTGTCCTACAATAAAGCTGTCCGTTGCGAATTGGCAGCAGTTGTAATGTTTGAATGTTATTACTGAGATATAGGAGGACAGTTGATGTATATTTTGATATAATTTTGGCCATAGGCGGTTCCAGAAGCTCAAAATGCGGGGTTTACAATGCTATCCATCCAAACTCTTCCAAAGTAAATAGATTGCGTACAGAATCTTCGGGAGGGGTAAACATAACCATGCTATGATCACATATGTGTATTTAAGGATTATAAGAAGCCATAGGCGTGCTCAGGTACCGTAATTAGGGGGTTCATTCGCACTCAAGCTCGTTTTAGTGTTGTGTGTGCATTGAATGGGACAAAGCATTGCAACTATGCATTTAGTTCTAGGACCAAATGAGATTTGGAATGACAGTCAATGTGTATTTTGGTATATTTTTGGCCATAGGCGGTTCCAGGAATTCAAAATGGGTTGTCTACAATGTTATCCATTCGAACTCTTCCAAAGTGAATATAAACTGCCTACGGAATGGACGGGAGGGGTAAAAATAAGGATATATTGACCCCACCCGTGTATTATATGATAATAGGATATCATATACGCGCTCAGGTACCGTAATTAGGGGATTCGATATCTTCCAAGCGTATTTTAGTGTCGTGTCTACATTGAATGAGACAAAGCATCGTAGATATTTGCCTTTAGTCTTAACACCAAATGGACACCATTCATCCATAGGCGGATCCAGGAGTGTTCCCCGGTTCGGCCAGGGGTAGATAAAGGCAGGGTAATTTGAAAAATAGTCATACCTGAAAGGCAGGGTAATTTGTGTCTTACAACACTATTCAGCCTCCCTGAATCCACTTCTGACATATTTTCGATATTTGAGCACTTTGCTTAACATTAGAGATATTACACTGTACCTGGCGTGTGCATTTCTGCAAAAAGATGAAAATAATTTATATAATCCCCACATTTCTGGCCCTAAAACCGCCCTTGAATTTTGAATTTCACCTAAGTGAGGGATTTGACCATTTCCAAGCAACCCCCTGTCAATCCATACTAGTTTCGTGAAAATCAAGCCTAAGAGACAGGACCTTCGGATAATCTAAACAAGGCAAAATGTATATTTTGAACCCGCTTCCCTCAGTTTTCAAAATTTTGAAATTTTAATAAAAAAATGGAGTTTAGCCTGAGAGGAATCGATTGCAGTTTAAGTTTTTAAAAGCGAGCGGGTAGATTTCGAGATCTTAGGGGGCGGAAGCTCCTCCTGTTGGAAATAGAGGTAGCCGGGAGCCCGTTGGAAATAGTGTTAAGATTTAATTGCTCGACAGACCCATAGTGGATGCACCTTTTCAAAAAAATTATCCGGCCTTTCGGGGGGCCAAAAGATAGTTTGGCACCCCTTCCAGCGCTTTGGGGGAGGAGTAATGGCCGGAACGCCCTCCCCGCGTCCGCCAATGCTCTGAGTCACATTGTGAGTTGCCGCTTCTCGTTTCCTTTGGGAGGCGAGGGTAAGTTTATAAAGTGATATTTGGGAAAGGTGGAAAGCTGAGAAGATTTACGGGCACAGAGTGCAGTGGATGCCTCAGGTCCACCTTTTGTCACTGACTTATTCCCCAGTGGCACGCATTCTGCTGAAAAAAATATTTAAATCGTTTAGCAGGAGTAGAAGAATATTTTAACCCGCACCCCACCGGGGGTCCGGCGCCAACTTCGCCCCACCGGGGCATCGATGCTTCCCCTCTAACTCCGAAAATATGGGGATGAGTGCGAATCTGCAAAGTGAATTAGATAGCTTGGGTGAATTCAGTAATATTTTTAATTCGCATGTTTAAGCGCTTAGATCAATCGTTTGACCTCCAGAGGTCAACTTAGATCAAGACAGGCTATTTCTACTAAAATATGAAATGCGAAAGAAACCTTGGCATGGCTCTCATGCCATTAGAGCTATTGAGATTTGGTAAAAAATAAACATTCAAAAGGAAAATGACAGGGTTTTTTCCGCTATGTGGCATATAATGAACTCCCGCCAGTGGTTTGACCTCCAGAGGTCACCACGTGACCTAATATACCCTAAGGCCACGAAAGTCAGAAAGTGGCCTTGCCGTAGGACTTTGAGTTTGACTTTGAGAGCAATTTTAAGGCATTTTCAGGCCGAATTCGCAAAAATGAGAATAGGACTTCTGAAACAACTTTTGTGACCTTTTGATCTAGCCAATAAAATTTGTTCGCGTATCTCCCTTTAAGAAACCTGAGCATAGCTCTCACGCCATTAGAGCTATTGAGATCAAGCAAAAATAGTTTGATAGGAAAATGCCAGGACTTTCTCCGCTATGTGAAACATAATAGCCTCCCGCCAGAGGTTTGACCTCCAGAGGGTACCTCGTGACTTAATATGACTTGAGGTCTCGAAAGGTAAGAAAGTGACCGCGTTGTATATCAAATGAAAACCAGTGACAAGACACACACGATGACGTTTGATTCAGCGCTCTAGCTTGATTAGGTCAAAAGCTATCGTCAAAATACTGTTTTTGCCCCTGGTGACTTGTGAGGACGTCGGATAAGTCAAAAGGAAAATATTGCCCCTGGGATCCGTGAAGGGGTGTCCAAGAACGCTTTTCTGAGCAAGATAAACATTGACATTAATTTTTGTGGCTTTTGAATAAAAAGATAGCTTTTCCCATGCTTTTTCAATGGAATAGTTCACCTCGTGACCTGTCCTCAGGTCACGAAATAAAAATCCCGGATATGCATTTTGAGGACCCTGACGGTTTCATGAAGTACACGAAGCTTCAAATGGATCGGCTTAGAAATGTAGCTATGATAGAGCTCAAAAGTTGAAGTGAGGTGACCTTGGTTGACCTCGCCTGGTGACCTGACCTAGTGTGACCCAGAGTAAAAAAATTCAGGGATGATGGGAAAATGATTTGGTGAGAGAAAGACTCCTCAATTGCGGTGCTGTGCCCCGCTGTTTTTCTGTTATTCCGGAAAACCTTAGGGAGGCCGTCGATGCCCCCGGTGGGGCGAGGGTTAAGCTATTGATCTTATGAAGGGTAATAGTTGTAGTGCTTAACCCAAGTAAGGGGCGTCACCAAGGAGGGTAGAGTAAATAAGAGACCCTATGAGGACGTCAAAAGTGACAAAGGTGGATCCAGGATTTCCAATCAGGGGGTATACATAATCGGAATAGGGTGGTAGTTAAAGCCGCAAACATTATCGGGATGGGGCACCATCCGTACCAGAAACGAGTTGGGGCACATCTTATCACGGGAGCACCGATACTAGCATTCTAGGGGAGGGGCGTCCGAGGTGGAAGCAGTGGTGAATACAAGAAGGGGGGCTTGGAGGGGTCAAGCCCCTTGTACTGTCATACTGCCTGTAGATAATGCGTTGCACACAATGGCGGGCAAGGCTTGAGCATGAATTACTATAATGACTTACTGGATCCGCCACTGATGAGAAGTGACATTTCAGGGGGCACCATTAATCTTTGAAGAAGAGATGTGACCATTTCAGGAGGTGCCGGGGGGCGATCTTGCCCCTTCCTCGCCCCCGCAGGGGCAGCCAGGGGGGGCACAGGGGGCACGTGCCCCCCATCGGTCCGGGGTGCCCTTTTGTTTGCCAGGTGGTGTACCCTCTTTGGGCCGTGCCGCTCGAAATTTAGTGCCCTACGCCGTTGCGTCTAGATGGAACTAGGCTGCATTTAGCGATTTAAGCGATTGTTTGACAATTAAGTGCCTTTTTGGTCAGTTAGGGCATTCTGTCACCTTTCCAAGCACCCGGGAAGAGTATAGGCACGTAATCCCTTTCCAGATAATGCCTCATCGTCTCCAAGCTCATCTGGTGCCCCTTGGAGCTGATCATGTGCCCTCTGAGCTGATCTGATGCCTGCGTAGTCAATCTGGTGCCCCCCTGAGATAATAAGTGTGCCTTCTGAACCTATATAATACTCTCTGAGTTAGTTTGATGCCTCCGAGCTTGCCTGGTGTCCTTTTAGCTGTTCTAGTGCCCCTTGAGCTGATCTGGGCCCCCTGAGCTTATTTAATGCCTCCCGGAGTTGATCTACTGTCCAGGGGTGCAGCCAGGGGGCACATGGGGCGCGTGCCTCCATCACTGCCGGGGTGCCCTTTTGATTGTCAGGTGGTGTACCCAGTTTGGGCCGTGCCGCTCGAAATTTAGTGCCCTACGCCGTTGAACCTAGATGTAACTGGACTGCATGTAGCGATTGAAACTATTTTTGGGCAACTTAATACCTTTTTTCGGTCAGCTAGGGCATTCTGTCGCCTTTCCAAGCGCCCGGGAAGAGTATGGGCACCTAGTATGTGTTCACCTAATTCCTCATCGTCGCCAATAATCGTACGGGTGAAGCTAATATGGTGCTCCTTGAGCTCATCTCGTGGCCTCTCAGCTGGTATTGGCCCCTTGAGCTGATTAATTGCCTTCTAAGCTGATCTGGTGCCCCTGAGTCAATCGAGTGCCCCACTGATCAAATGATTGTGCCTCCTGAACCTATATAATGCCCTCTGAGTTAGTCTAATGCCTCAGAGCTTGCTTGGTGCCCTAATAGCTGATTTAGTGCCCCTTGAGCTGATTCGGGCCCCCGAGCTGATCTCATGCCTCCCAAAGTTGATTCTGTCTCCTAAGTCAATATGGTGCCTCTTCAGCTGGTTAGGTGCCCCCTCAGCTGATTATTAATGTCTCCTTAGATAGCCTGGCGCCCCCTGAGCTGGTTTTGTGGGCCCTGAGCCCACCTTGTGTCCCCTGAGCTGTTATGTTGCTCCCTGAGCTGATTTAGGCTCATGCCATAGTCTGGGGGCTGGGAGCTGATCTGGCCCCCGAGCAGATCGATCTGGTGCCACCTGAGCTGCACTAATGCCCCTGAGTCGATCTTGTGCCTCCTGAGCCCATCTGATGCCCTCTGAGCTAGTTTGGTGCCCCCTGAGCTAATCTGGTGCCCTTTAAGCGGATCTGGGCCTCCTCACGTGATTTCATGAGTAGCTCTAAAGCTCTGAGCTGAGCTGGGCGCACAGGGGCTGGTGAGGGCCCCTGAGATGGTATGGGGCTCCTGAGCTGATTAAGTGCCTCCTGACTTGATCTGGTATTCCCGAGCTGATCTGGGCCCCGAGTTGGTCGGGGACCACTTATCTGATTGTTTGTCACCGAGGCTGATCTGGTGCCCTATGGGCCGATCTGGTGTTCCCTGAGCAGCTCTGGGGCTTTTGAACTGCTTGGGCCCCGAGCTGGTGGAGGATTCCTGAGCTGATTTAGTGGCCATGACTTGATCTTGCCCCCTGACCTGACTTGAGGTTCCTGAACTCATCTGGGGCCTCTAGAGCTGATCTGGGGCCCAAGAGCGGATCTAGGTTCTGAGGGTACCCTGAGCTGGTGTGGGCGCTGAGCTTGTGAGAGCCCTTTAAGTTGGCTTGAGGCCCCCTGAGGTAATCTGGCGCCTTAAACTGTTCTGGGGCTTCTTGAACTGGTTTAAAGCCCTATGAGCCTATCTGTGGCCCATTGAGCTAGTCTGATGACCTCATCTCTGGGACCAATGAGCTAGTCTAGTCCCTGGGTGAAGCATGAGCTGCTCTGTGGCCCTGATCTACATCAGGGGCCCCTGAAGTGGTCTTGAATAGACAGATTATAAGAACACAAGGCCAACTCCCATCATCTCGGGGCGGGGTCACTGAGCTAGTCTAGTCCCTGGAGGCACAACAGGCGGATGGGGGAAGCTGCTCTGGAGGCCTCTGATTCACACTTGGGGGCCCCAGAGCTGGTCTTGAATAGATGGGGAATAAGAACACGATGGAAACTCCCCTTGTAAACTAGGCAACCCTGGTTATATAAATTGCTTATTATACTGCTGGATTCTGGGAAGGGATGATAAAAAGGCATGTGCCCCTAAGCCCAGAGCATAGTCCCCTAAACCAGGATTTCTACTAATTAATTTAAATGAAGAACTAGTTTTCACAATTTTTAGCCCTGTCCCACCATCCCCGTCCAAACCACCGACCTGTTCATCTTTTCTTTACTCTTAACTGGCACCGATCCTTGCTAATATGGAACTCAATAAATGCGTTCAAAAGGTATCTCCCAAATTATTCCGGCAGGAAAAATTTTATTCTTCCAAAGTCACTATGCCGCTCCTCGTCCCACGGCGACTGTGGGAGGCGAGGAACTTAATCCGCATTCAACCAGGGCTCACTCGTCACGAAAAAACCAGCTGGTATAACAAATGAATTTTCGACTCTAAAATTTCTTAACTGGCACATGTTAACAGATATCACAGGCTGCGCTGATTTCTCTGATGTTAAGTACTTGTATGAGTTGGCCTATTTCCCCTTAAATCTATCTAAAACAGTCGTGTTTTGGCTAGTTCCGTGACATTTTGGTGATATTTTTTTGGTTTTAATCGAGTTTTCCTTCTCCGTAATGCTTGATTTGCATTTTTATTAAAACCAAGATCCCCCAAAAATGATATAAACAAAGATATAGTACGTTTTGTAGGTTGCATTAAAAAGTGCCCTTTTTCTCCTGGGGTGCCCCTCAAAGTTGGTGTGCCCCCATACCAAAGCTCTGGCTGCGCTCCTGCCGCCCCTAGTCCATAACTTTCACACCGAGTCCTCGCTGCCGCCCTCGCTTATCACTTGTATGTATGTATGTATGTATTTCAAGGATCACCAACAGGCATGAGCACCCACTGACAGGTGAAGTCAAAAGGTTTAAAACAATAAACATCAATACAGAAACAGGCACAGCCGATCGTCATTATCTCCTGTCACGTAAGTATAAAACAACGCGTTTCTTGAATTCGGTCAGATTTTGATACCACACATCTACATCGCGGTTTGCATTTAAGAAGGCGTTGCACGCCTTCGGTATTCGGCAAAATAAGCCGTTCCGGACGGTATTTATCCGGGCGTACATCACATGAAATGTAGCTCTGGTGCGGAGCTGCCGGGTGGGCACAGCCAGTGGGAGCTTAGAAAGCAGGAATGGAGAGCAGGAATGGAGAGAAAGCAAGAATGGAGACTTCCACTCTGATTCGCGCCACTCCTACTTCATGGCTATTGTCCCTGGCTCATCACTGCCGCCATCGACTTATGACTTTGCCCTGTTTTTTGCCGTCCCGGCCAATCACTGTTGCCCCCAGCTTATCACTTCCATCCTAATGTGTACTGTTCTTAGTCCATAACTACCGCCCTGGGCTCATCACTGCAGCACTGATTCTTACCGCCCGTGTTACCGTGTTAGGCTGAAAAAATAAAGGACGCTTGGGCAAAAATAAAGGGCATGCACAGGTACAGTGGAATTGCCATCTTTATTAATATTTACACGCGCTGTTTATCGGCGTTTTGCTCTCCTTTCACGTAGTTTTAGTTTAAAGTCCTTCGCTTTCATTTTAATTTCCATCCACTCCGTTATTCCGAAGTTAGAATCTAACCCCACAAAACTGATATGCTCCAATCGTGGACAGATTTACAACTCAGATTGGATTCTTTTAAGACGTGTATGGAGCTTTGGTATTTTGCCTAAAAAGCAAACATGTTTGGAAAAAAGCTGTTAAATTCATGCCCAACATTCACCCATTAAGGCCCGGTGGGCCATTTTTGGATGGTCGTTTCAAAAGGGCCTGTACGTATCGCTTTTCACTCTATGATCGCTGGAATCATGTTGGCATGAAGTGAAAGCCCGATAGTTGCTGTTAAACCGAAAAAAATGCTGCGTTGCACCGCAAGATTCAAAATTTTAGGGTCTTAAATTTGGCCGTTTTTACCATTCCTGACCTTAGACCATGGGGCCGAAAGCGGGGGGGACGGGGGATGCGCCCCCCCGTTGGCCAACCAGGGGGAGACGTCCCCCCCCCAAATTTTTTGGGTCAATCGTCATAAATGCTGTCAGGTAACGAATATGCTCAAAATTCGCCTCCCTGGTCAGCACCAGCCCGGGTCCGTCCCCCCTGCGAAGATTTTGTGGCGGCGCCCCTGCCTTAGACTACTAATTTGCATATCAAGGAAAAATGAGGGCAGCTGTGAATATGATAATACCAAAAATGCAAGAGAACTTATGGAACAGAATGATATATATATATAATGAGTTTTCAATCGGTGTGTGTAAAGCTGGGTTGACGCCGATATTTTGAGCGACCAATTTTGGACCGCCGGGCCACAGCGTCAAGTGCAAGTCGAGTTCGTTGCCGCGGAAACGCTGCGCGTGGCGGCATTGTTGTGGCATTGTTGTGCCGTAAACCTTGGCTGTGAACAGCGGCTGTCGTGGATTCAGACCAGTAGCAGGGCGGCCAAATCACGTGACATCAAAACAATTTCAGGCCAGCTGATGACAAATTTGCCGATTCAGGAGATACCCGAAATAGCGTGTGTTATAAAAACGACTGAGGCAACGGAGCCCAAAATCACACAAACATGGTTTTTGAAGAAAAAAATCGAGGGGCAAAGCGGTGGCAATGGAGGGCTGGGGGAGGGGGAATTGCCCAGTTCCCCGCCCCGGGCCACCTTAGGACAGGGGCGGATGCAGGCCGACGGTTGGGGGGCAACGGGAAAAAATCGTGAAACATGGTTTTTTTAAGGAAATCGGTAAAAATCTGCAAAAATCAGGGGCTTTGGGGGCGACTGCCCCGTTGCCCCCCCCACATGGATCCGCCAGTGCCTTAGGGCAACAGAGGGCTAGAGGGGGCGTGGGGGGAGGCAGCAGAGGGTGGGGGGAAATGCGTTTTTCGTCCCCCTGGACAACGGGTCCAAGCAGTGGCGATACAAGGAAGTTGGGGAGGCTCAAGCCCCCTAGTTCCACGGGCGGATCCAGAACCGCCGATCGCGAATAGGGGGGCACCAGAGTCGGATCAAGCCCGAAGCTTGGGGGCAATGGAGCCTAAAATCGTGACAAATATGATTTTTTAAGAAAATCTAGGGGAAAAGCGGTGGCAACGGAGGGTGGGGGTGCCCCGTTTGTCTCCCCGGGGGAGCCACTTGGCCCTGGGGGCGCCAAATCCTGTCGCGGGCGCCGATTTTCGCATCCTGAGGGGGAAGCGAAAGTTTGGTCTTTGGTTCCGAAAAAATCCTGGCATTTCCCGGGACGTCTCCAACACGGTCAACATCTGATAACTGTGACCTCGTTTGACCTTGAAGATATTGACCAAGGTCAATGAAACTTGGTAAAAATGTAAAACGCTCGGCCACCACTAACCCTCAAACGCACGTTTTTTTAACTTTCTTGGTTTCCGAGACCTTATGGGGGCCTACCAGGCCCCCTCCAGTGCGCATAAGTTTCAGACTCCCTCCAGTGCGCATGTTCAACGTTTCGCATATATCTGTCACTGTCTCTGCGGACGAATGGAATATCACGTGCCTTGAACGCCTTGAAATATGCGAACTGTGACGTTCGGTACAAGCGCGTTGAAATTCAATGAAATAATACTTTTCAAAAACATTGTATTTACTGAGTGGAGGCTACGAGGAGCTCTCATTCAGCACGCAGCACAACATACAGAAAATCGCATACTCTACTTCATTCGTCAACGGCTTCTGATGCAAAACTAGCGATCCCTTGAATTGCACCTACATGCCATCAAAGCTAACTATCCAAACTATCCAAACTGCTTGACGAGCTGAAAGGACATGGTCTGGGCGCCAGCACGGTTAGTAGAGACACTGGCGCCAGTGGGACTGTTCGTGAGAACAGGCTGGACAAGTGCCCTGTCACGCCTCTGAAGGATATGACAAGGGGAAAACGCGGAGCCTACGAGCAGCACTTCGACACGACTTCAGAAGTCCTTCTGGTGCGCCGGAAAGACAATAAAGTGGTGAACGTGATGACCAACTTCGACACGGCTGTACCCGTGACCACGACGAAGCGCTATGACTGAGGCGTGAAGGGACGGGTGGATGTGCCACTGCCCAACCTGCTAAAGACGTACAACGCTGGCATGGGAGGCGTAGACCTCCATGACAGGTTGCCGGGCAAGTACGAGATCTCGATTAGAGGAAAGAAGTGGTACTGGTGTCTGATCACGAGAGCTCTCGACATGGCGGTAGTCAACAGCTGGTTACTTCACCGCTCTGCAGTTGCCCGACAACAGCAACTGACGCTGCTTCAGTTTCGCCGGGACATCGTCACTCATGGCGGCTGCCGGTGCCAACAACGGAGCTGTGGAGAAGCCGATTAGCTTCAAGCGCACGCACGCCACTTGGATTCCTAGAAGCCTCCGGTACCACATCGTGGGTCACCTGCCTGGTGTCCTAAGCTCCCGCCGTCGCTGTCAACGGGAGAGCTGCAAACGGAGGTCTTCCAAGAAGTGCGTCAAGTGTGATGTGCCTCTGTGCCTGCCCTGCTTTGCAGCGTATCATCAGAGCGTGTAAGCGGGCCAGCTGGAATATGTTTTGAGGCGAGGAGAGTGATTGGCTGTTCAGGCTTTCTGCTACTCGAAATATATATCAAGACCTCATAAAGTGTTGCTATCCTTTGCCTAGTTCGCAGCCCAGTAATAGAGTGTCAGCATTCAGCAATGCTTCTTTGTTGCATATTCGTGCAAAACTAGTTTATGGATTTTGACACATGTAGCCTGCAATACACATTACTGCCAGTTGGCTGAATTTGCAATGGCTGGGCAGATATCAATACTGTTCTTGCTATTTAAGGTGGCAATTTAAAGAACAAATAACATGAAATTGTCCCGCAGTCACAGTTCTGTAGTTAGATTTTTTCATGGCCGAGAGGGAGGGTAACTGACGGTACCAGCGTTCATAAGTATACAATCACTATGCCGCAACCACTCGAAACTTTCCTGGTCATGCAGTGTGACCGTCCAAGCATATCCTTACAACTACGCCATTGAGCAAATTAAAACGGTCATAAATCTGGCACATACGCCATTTGGAAACGTGACGCCTGCCCTTCGGCTACGCGGCCGTCCGGTCAGTCGGCGGCTGCGCGTAGGGTCATCGCTGGGGCCGGCGGGCCATTTTTGAACGCATCTGTATTTCAAAAACTGTAAAGGCCAAGATTCTGACATTTTCAGGATTTCTTATTGCCGTTATCGGAAGACTGCAAAATATTACGGAAAAAATTCCAACGTGAACTTGGTCCGGGCCTTAATGGGTTGTCATATGCGGAAACACATGTGTAGCAACTGTGCAGGGATGGCCAGAGGCACAAAGATCCACGCGCCAAGCCACGTGCCGACCACCCCCGCCAGCAGCCGACTGCTCCAGTCGATACACGTGTTACCCATCCGGCGTCACCTCCCTCCGGTACTATTTAAACCGAGATTCGTCTTTGTTGAATACATTCTGCCTCCAAACGCCGGAGAGTCTCCAGCTCCTGATCACATATAACAGGGTTAAAGGCAATGTGGCACCTTAATAAGGTGATTTTAATTTAGATCGCGAAGTTGTAAAGCATGCCCGAAAACCTGGTGCTTAATATAGGTAATTTGTTTTGAAACTCAAATTTCCGTGGAGAAAAACTAAAAGCCTACCTGAAATGTATCCCAAATGCACCCCAGCCAGGCGACCACAGTTGTCAGCTGTTGGTGTGATGACAGCGCTGACGTCACGGTGGGTAATCAGCCACTTAAAGTCATTGAAGCCTGTTGAATATGGTAGTAGTTTCCAGATAATGACGTCATCCACAGGCAGTTTTATTTGTCACACTAAAGGATCATTTTAAAAATCGAAATATTGAGCTTATTGTAAATTTGTCGGGGAAATCATGGACGTTTTCAGGATTTTCGGCTAAAAATACCCCTAGTTACACTAAATTCCTGGATTAGACCAAGGTGCCTCATTCCCTTTAAAATAGAATGTCCCTGTGCTATAAAAGGCAAAAAAGCGAAACAGATTTGGTTCAATGAGGGGATGCCACCCCCGCAACGCCGCTGCCCCTATGAGGTACCGCACCCCCCCCAAACCGGCTGAGCATCCCCCATAGATTTTAGGAAAATTTACCCTTGATCGCAGGGGCCCTTTTCGACCGGTCCCCCAGCGAAATCCCGGTTACGTCCCCGGAATAACGTGGTTTTATTCCCCACGGCTGGAAACCGCCTTCCATGTCCGATCTGACCCCGTGGTGATGATCCTTTTACACCCACGTCAATATTCTCTGTAATTGGGCAAGTGTGCCTCTCGGTAGTGGCCCGGATAAAATAAAACAAATAAAATAAGAAGGGAGGGTCCGCCGACCCCCCTCCTCTCCCCTTGGCTACGCCACTGGAATCGGCGTGTGGCGTGGAAAGCCTCAAAACAACGTCTTGAGCGATTTAAAATCGGAAATGCGACTACTCATTTGTTTTTCTCCTCACGCGCGGCGGCACTTGAATGGGCGGTGCCAGCTACAAATTATAAGGAGCATGGTGCGGGATTAGGCCGCAGCACAGCACGAATATCCGTTGCTTTCTCATGGGCACAATTATTATATTTTTAAACACAAAGCCCAGTGTTGTCTGATGACTCCATTCATTTAAACGCGTGCTTGGCATCCAATGAAGAAAGCAGCAAAGCTGAAGGATACATTCAGATAAGCAGCCTGCCCGCGCAGCCCCGCCGTTTTTCCGCTATCCTTGAAAAACCTTATGGAGACCATCGGTGTTCCTTTTGGACGGGCGAGGGTTAAGCACAAGCTACGTTTCCCAGATATTAGCAATGATTTCGCTTCCCTTGTAAACTAGTTTGAATAGATGCACAGCTACCACATGTTACCTTTTTGAACCTGCTTTACTACGTATAGCAGTTATGAACAGTTCTGATCTACATATGTACAGCCTCAACAAATTCAGGAAGACATTACAGCATGCACCGTGCATTTTCGATAAGAAGTCCAGCAGTGAACTTTTTCTTTTTCTTTCTGGAAGACATGATTAAGGAAACAACGACGAGTGTAGCTGCACTCGATGTCACTGCTTCTGAGACAACGGCGACACGGCAATAAACATTTTGGAGAACGTGCTTTTTCGGCTTTGGTCGCAAGTGGCAGTTACCAAATTTCCATGGCTATTCTGCCGTCTAAATATGACCTCATGCGGCATTGGCGGACGCAGGGGGGGGTATTCCGGCCATGACCCCCTAATAGGTCTGTGGAGCACCCAAATTGCACGTCCCACCCCCCCCCCGAGGAGCGGTTTACGAGGTGACCTCCCCCATTGGAAAAACCTGGCAAAATATGTGTTATGCTGTAAAAGTCACAGCTATGATGGCAAAGGCTCGGATATCTCAGAAAAAATATTCGTGGTTACCCTTCCACGGATTGCATGGACAATATTTGCCCTTTAACTCTCGCCCCACCGGGGTCAAGGATGGTCCCCTTAGGTTCTTTTCCGAATAACAGAAAAACTGTGAGGCGCAGCACCGTGGTTGGGAGGTTTACTTCTCAACCCATCATTTTTTCACCATCCCTGGATTTTTTAACCCCGAATCACACTAGGTCAGGTCACCAGGTAAGGTCAACCAAGGTCACCTCACTTTAAATTTTGAGCTCCACCGTAGCTGCATTTTGCCGATCAATTTGGAAATTGCTACACTTGATGAACCCTCCAGGCTCTAAAAGAATTTCATCCAGGATATTACGAATTTGCGACCTGAGTTCAGGTTACGAGGTGACCTCTCCCATAGAAAAACATGGGGTAAAGCTCCCTTATGGTCTAAAAGTCACAAAGAATGATTGAAAATGCTCAAATTGATCAGAAAAGCATTCTTGATCACCCTCTCACGGATTCCAGGGGCAATATTTTCCCTTGACATATGTGAGGTAATCACAGATCACCAAGGGTCAAAAACAATACTTTTACTATAAATTTTGACCTAATTAAGCTGGAGCGCTGAATCAAACGTAATCGTATATGTCTCGTCATTGGCTTTGATTTGATATAGGAAAAGGTCACTTTGTGACCTTTCGTGACCTTAGGTCACGTTAGGTCCCGAGGAGCCCTCTGGAGGTCAAACCACTGGCGGGGGTCAACATATTTCACATGGCGGAGAAAGCCCTGGAATTTTTCTATCAAATGTACCTTACCAGATCTCAATAACTCTAATGGCATGGAAGTTCTGCCCAAGTTTCTTAACATGCGCCCCGCTGGGGTCCCTAGCATGACGCACCCCGCTGGGGGGGGCGTTTTTCGCCCCCCTACGTATCTCATTTCTTACGAAAGCTGGCGAAAAATTACGGCCGGCGTTCGAAAGCCCTTGACAAGACGAACATATTTTATACAAAAATTATGTCAGGTCAATATTGAGGTCAGCATAGGTCAAAGAAGGTTCCATAGGCTTACAACAGAGCAGTGTACGTTTCTCTCTCTAGATCTGTACTCAGTGGAGCTACAGCAAATCTTTATGCATCATTCGATTCCTCTAATCTCAGCAAATTGAATGATGTATAATATGACCTTGCTTGGTCAAATAGTGAAAATGACCTGACCTCGAGCTAGGTCAGGGTCACAGAGTGACCTGGTATGCTCATGCTGCATATCAATCGACTCCCTGTGACAATATAAGCACAATTCAAGCAAAATGGGAACTTTATCTCAATTCAGTCAGAAGAAATTGGCAAAACAATCACTCTATGTTCCCGTGACCTGACATGACCTTTGAGAGGTTAGATCCTGAAAAACTCATGTTTATGGCCAAGATCGTGGTAAGGATATACGGTTTGAGGATTTTCAGCTTTATCTATCCAGTATTTACTGAAAACAAGCCCATTCTATTTTTCACCATACACTTAAAATGGGGTGACCAAAAAAATGATCCCACCTTAGGTCAACAATATCGAAATTCCGAGATAGCAGATTTGTAGACCCTTATGATCTCATCATATTGTGAAAGTTTCAAACTGATCGGTTTGCTGATGTTACCTAGGCGCCGCTTCACACTCGTGATTTTAGGTTTTGATGTAGGGTCACTTGACCTTGAATAGCTCCTTGACCTGACATGACCTTACCTAAAGAATTTGGTCAGGTGTGTAAAATTGATCAGGGATAAGGTACCGTGAGTTTTGTTGTTCTGCGTTTCTTCGTTTTTGCGTTATTTGAGGAAAACCAGGAGGTGGGGGCGAAATTCTCCCCCTCCCCAGCGGGGCGCGTGTTAAGCATTGCTTATTTTAGTGCAAATAGCCTATCGTGACCCAACTCAACTTCTGAAAGTCAAACCATTGACCTGAACGTTTTAACATTTTCGGTAAAACCATGCTGAAATTACACGAGCCTTCCAATGCACTTCGAAGATTTCCACTAACCCCCATATTTTCGGAATTAGAGGGGCCATCGATGGCCCCCCGTGTGGCGAAGGTGGCACCGGACACCTGCTTGGGCACGGGTTAACTTATTGGAGGTCATCAAAGGTCACCAGGGGTAAAAAGCAGTATATTGACGATGACTTCTGACCCTAATCAGGCTGGGGCGTCGAATTAAACTTCATCGTGTTTGTCCCGTTACTGGCTTTTCTTCATTTGATATTAGCAAGACCACTTTGTCACTTCCCTCAGGTCGGGAGGTCATTATGTTCCACATAGCGGAGAAAGCCGTGGAATATTCCTATAAACTTTACTTTGCCTCGATAGATCTAATGGCATGAGAGCTATGCTCATTTGGCGTAATCGTTACATTTTTTAGTGAAAGTGGCCCGACCCAACATAGATTAACTTCTGGAGGTCGAACCATTAACCTGAGTAAGACATATGGAGTAAAGCCATACTAAATTAACATGGGCTTCCCAAGCCACCTACAGATTTGCTTCAACCCCAATATTTTTGGGGGTAGAGAGGGGCGATTGATGCCCACCGGTAGGGTAAAGGTGGCACCGGATCCCCATTGGGGCGCGGGTTAAAAAGACCCCCGATGGCAGCAGCCCTACCCCGGTTAGGCGGAAGTGGCACCTGATGCCCGAGTTGGAAGGGAAATGCAAATCAGGAAAACAATCTTTACAATTGCATTTTTTGAGCATATCGTTGGGAATTCTACTGCGATGGAACTCCCCTGGAGCTATAGAAGGGCATTTAATCTCTAACAGCAGCATCCATGGGGGATACCGGTTCTCCGATGGAAAGGCGGAGCACTCGGAAGAGTGGCACCTTTTTGTACCTGATTCGTTTGCGAACATCAGCGAGAACAAACATTTGTACTTACAAACGCAAGCGAGTACAAACATGTATGCATACCAATATTTCCGCTTTTGGACATAAGTGTTTGCGGTACTCAGCTCAACGAAGCCTTTCAATAAGTTTATCGTCATTTCATGGAATGTTAAAAATTATTAGTTGGTACATTTCTAGTACCAGTTGATGCAATGTAGTTTGCCTATCTCCTCGAATTGGGGCGCAGCAGCAGCGTAGCTGGCTGGCACGCAGCCGGCCCGGGTTCAAGGCCCGGCAACTTCCCTGAACAAGGAGCAAGCTGGCTCCCGAGAAAACCTTCCAACAGGGTAAGAGTTGGAGACGCCATATGACCCTGGCAGTTGGTGTGGCGATAACAGGGGCGCAGCCAGACCTTTGGTATGGGAGCACACCACTTTTGAGGAGCATCCCGGGAGAAAAAGGGCACGTTTTTAACGTAATCTAAAAAAGTTACTATATCTTAATTTATATCAGCATTTGGGTACTTTTGGTTGAAGAAAAATGTCAATGGAGCATTGACGGAGAAGGAAAAAATGATTAAAACCGGAAAGAAGTGTCACCGAAATATCATGAAAGTAGCCAAAACACGACTGTTTCGAATACATTCAAGCCAACTCATGCAAGTACTTAACATCAGAGAAATCAGTATAACCTGTGATATATGTCGCTATGTGCAAGGTAAGACATTGGAGTCGAAACATCATTTGTTATGCCCTCTGGTTTTGCCCTGACGAGTGAGCCCTGGTTGAACGCGGGTTAAGTTCCTCAGTCCCCACAATGGCCGTGGGAGGAGTGGCCTAGTAACATTGGAAGAATACAATTTTGCTGCCAGAATAATTTTGGAGATACCTTTTTAACGTATTTATTAAGTTCCATATTTTCAAAGACCGGTCCTAGTTGGAGTAAGGAATAGGCGAACAGGCCGGTGGTTTGGTTGGAAATGGTGTGACAGGGCTGAAAATTGTGAAAACTAGTTCTTCATTTAAATCAATTAGTAGAAATCCTGATTGGGGAGACTGTGTTCTGAGCTCACGGGCACATGCCTTTTTATCACCCCTTCCCAGAATAAACCAGTGTAATAAGCAATTTATATAACCAGGGTGCCTGGGCATCACAAGCCGTTTTAGCGATGGCTCACTCCTCGTTAGCTCCATTTTACAAGAAGAGTTTGATCGTGCTCTTACTCCCCATCTATTCAAGACCAGCTCAGGTGGCTCTCTAGTGTGGACCAGAGCCCTTAGTAGCCTCCCCCACCCCCATCCCCTCAGAAGTGCATCCACGGAATAGACTAGCTCAGTGACCCCCCCCCGAGGTGATGGGAGTTGGCCTTGTCTTCGTATTCTCTGTCTATTATAGACCAGCTCAGGGGGCCTCAGATGCAGAACAGAGCCCCCAGAGCAGCTCATGCTTTACCCAGGGACTAGACTAGCTCAGTGACCCCAGAGATGGGGTCATCAGACTAGCTCAATGGGCCCCAGATAGGCTCATAGGGCCTTGAAGAAGCACAAGGAGTCCCAGAACAATTTAAGGCGCCAGATCACCTCGGGGGGGAGGGGCTCAGCCCAACTGAATACCCGCCCCGATGGGCCTCCGAGCCACTTTCGCTCTGGTGGGGGTGTTTGAACACCCCTCCAACTCTGGGAACTATGCGGGATAACGAAAAATACGAAAGCCGGTGGATAGCTCATACAATTCCATGAAAAACTATGTCGGCCACTTTTTTGCTCATGCCGATATTGAGGTCATGGCAGGTCAAAGAAAGTGACATTTTGGGTAGAGTTTTTGGTCTCTAGCGTCTGACGGAGTCGAGTTAGAATAATTTTAAGACATTATTTGCTTCCTCCCGTCACGGCAAATCGAATGATATATAATATGACCATGCTAGGTCAAAACACAAAAATGGCCTGACCTCAGGTCAGGCCAAGGTCACTTTCCGACCTAGCATATTCAATATGCATTTCAATCGACTCGCAATGGCAATCCAAACGTAACGGTATCAAAATAAAAGCTGTATCATAATTCCTGCAAAGTTATTGACCTAAGACTAAAAACTGCTTAAGTAGGGCCCCAGATGACCTCTCAGAAGTCACAGGTCAAAAATTGCAGCATGAACCGGGAAAGCCCAGGATAGTGCGATTTGGTGAATATTAAGGTATTCTCAGCTGCTCTGTATCTACACAAATACAACCCATTTTCTGTTTTTTCCATGCTTTTCTAATGGAGTTCACAATCCACACCTGACCCTAGGTCATCGATATGAAAAATCCCGGAATACATTTTGCATCACTCGATGGGCCCATTATGTGGCATTAGTTTCAACCCGATAGATTCACCCATTTCTTACTTATGCCACCTTAAACATTTTTGGAGGTAAGGTCACTTGACCTGCACTGGTGACCCGACCTATGATGACCCAACTTAAAAAATTTGAAAAAAGTTGCGGAATGAATTAAGGGTAAGGTGTGCAAAGTAGGGCGGTGCTTTGTCCCGCTGTTTTTCGTACTGCCGGAAAAACCCCAGGGGGTGTTCAAACACCCCCCACCGGAGCGAGGGTTAAAGAACTCTCACAAGCTCAGCGTTCAGACCAGCTCAGGATACCCCCATGGCCCATACCAGGTCAGGGCACCCACAGAACACAGATCTGCTCTTGGGCCCCAGATCAGCTCTTGGGCCCCAGATCAGTTCAGGGGCCTCAAGTCAGGCCAAGGGGCAAGATCAAGTCAGGGTGCTAAATCAGCTCAGGGATCCCTAACCAGGCCGGGGCACATTCAGTTTAGGAGCCCCAGAGCTGCCCAGGGGACACCAGATCGGCCCACAGGGCACCAGATCAGCTTCGGGGACAAGGAATCAGATCAGTGGTTCCCAACCAACTCGGGACCCAGATCAGCTCGGGATACTAGATCAAGTCAGGAGGCACTTAATCAGCTCAGGAGCCCCATACCAGCTCAGGGGCTCTTATCAGCCTATGTGGGCCCGGCTCAGTTCAGGGCGCCAGAGTGCTGAAGAAATTACTTAATCAACTCAGGAGGCCCAGATCAGCTAAAAAAGGCACCAGATTGGCTTAGGGGACACCAAACTAGCTCAAGGGGCGCCATGCTAGCTCAGAGGGCATAAAATGGGCTTAGGAGGCTCAATGATGACTCAGGAGGCACCAGATCGACTCAGGGGGCATTATTTTAGCTAAGGGGGCAACATATCTGCTCAGGGGGCACCAGGTCAATCAGTCCGGGGGCCTAGATCAGCTTTTAGTCCCCAGACTAGAGCAGGGGCATATATCAGTTCAGGGAACACAAGGTCAACTCAGGGTGCACCAGATCATTTAAGGAGACATCAATAACCAGCCCAGGAGGCACCTGATCAGCTCAAGAGGTACCATATTGGCTCGGGGGACAGTAGATCAACTCCGGGAGGCATGAGATTAGTTCAGGGGGCCAGATCAGTTTGAAGGGCACTTAAACAGTTAATAGGGCACCAGGCAAGCTCGGAGGCATCAGACTAGCTCAGAGAGCATAATATAGGTTCAAGAGGCACAATAATTTGCTCAGTGGGCACCAGATAGACTCAGGGGGCACCAGATTAGCTTAAATGGCACGTGATCAGCTCAAGGGGCCAAAACCAGCTCAGTGGGCACCAGATGAGCTCAAGGGGCACCAGATTATCTCCGTCCGTACGATTAAGAGCGACGATGAGGCAATAGCTGGAAACGGATTACGGACCCATACTCTTCCTGGGTGCTTGGAAAGGCGACAGAATACCCTAGCTGACCAAAAAAGGCATTAAACTGTCAAACAATAGCTTTTATAGCTAAATGCCATCTAGTTGCATCAAGGTTCAACGGCGTAGGGCACTAAATTTCAAGCGGCACGGCCCAAAAGGGGTACACAGCCTAGCGATAAAAGGGCACCCCGGCACCGATGGGGGCACGTGCCCCCTGTGCCCACCCCCCCCTGGCTGCGCCTCTGGTCGATAAGCCCCGGAATTATTATCTCCCCGAATAAAGGTTTTATGTATGGCTCCAAGAACCCTATACATACTTTTTGTAAATATTGATATCTATCCATATCACAATACAATCAATATTGATGTCGCTAGCGCCGCTCTCCATACAGGAGTGCAAACTGTTTTCAATGGTAAGAATTGTCTCCACAATAAGTGCCGGAATCCTTGCCCCCCCTAAATTTTCCGGCTAGATCCGCCCCTGAGCGGCGGTGGATTCAGTTCGTCAGTTACATTCAGTCAAAATTCAGTTACAGGGTGAAGGGAACAAAATTCATTTCAGCTTGGCCACCCTGTTAACTTCCTATCCCTCAGTGCACTCCGTAGACTTTCGTGCTTTTTGGTCATCTAGCGGCACAGTTGTATACCAAAGGTTACAAGAGGCGTCGCAAGAACTGTGGCTGATTTCATTTGTGGGTAGTTTAATCTGTGGGCGGTTTGTTCATTCGGGTGGATGTTGTGCATCAGCTGTGGGCGCTTTTAAGTGTGGGCGATTTCAACTGTGGTCATATTTATCTCTCCCTAACAGGGCATTTTGTGGCCTATTTGAGCTGTGGGCAAAATAATATGTGGGCAATTTAAACCGTGGGCGATTTTGGTGTGGGCGATTTTGACTGTGGGCGATTTTAGCCGTGGTCGAATTAAGCTGTGGTCGTTTCGTTTGTGGGCGATTTGAGGTCTCCCCGTAATTTCCAATTGTGAATTGTGTTGTTTGCAGCGATCGGCGTGGATTAAAATTAGGAGGCAGGGCTCAATAAATTAAGAATTCGTATAGGTCGACCGTAGGTGTTTGGGTGGACTTGGTTCAATCGCACGCAGTACCTGGCTGTCTCTCAATCATGCCAAAAAATAAGGGTGAGAAGAAAGACAATGTGTATCCTTGTGTTTCATTGAATTCCTTCCTCGTTATTGTGGTATCTGGTTTGCATGACTGTAATGTTAAGATTGAGGTTTGGTTGCTGGTTCAGGATTTCGTGATAATTTTCTTTTAGTTTGTTTAGTCTGCTCTAAAGGATGGGAAATTGAGGGGACCCAATGTAACATAGGCGGATCCAGGACTGCCGATCGGGGGGCACCTTCCCGAGGGGGCGCCATCCGGACCAGGGGGCGCCACTTTAGACCTGCAAAACCTATCAGGTGGGCGCCAAATCCTATCAGTGGGCGCCGACTCGCATCCTGGGGGGTGGTTGGGAAGCGACATTTCCGGGGGCGCCATCAACCTTACAGGGGGCCCCATGACCATTTCAGGGGGCGCCAAGGTTCGATCGGGGGCACATATTCCCCAAATCCTATCAGTGGGCGCCGACTCGCATCCTGGGGGGTGGTTGGGAAGCGACATTTCCGGGGCGCCATCAACCTTACAGGGGGCCCCATGATCATTTCAGGGGCGCCAAGGTTCGATCGGGGCACGTAGTCCCCCTTGCCCCTTGAATCTGCCAATGCAATGTAGGTAAATAGGAACAAGGTTTGAAAATCTGTGATGGACCAGCTGCTGGCCGAAAGTTGGAGCAGATATCAGCTGTAGTTGTAAATGTGGTACTGGAGCAGCACTGAGCTTAAAACCAGTCTGGTTAATGGGGTTGTAAAGTTATCACCCTCAACTAAAATGGTGCAACCATGTCTTCCTGGCACACATAAATATCAAAATGGTTTCAATGTCTAATACCTAATCACCTGTCACTGCCACTTAATACCCCAGTAAAGATTACAACAGTGTCCCCCAGTCTGCAAAGTATGGCAGCAGGCCAGACGAGTCGCAACAGCCATCTAAAATTCTCGCACCACCATCCTCCAAAAATTCACACCAATATGCCACATACCAGGGAAAAATGCACCCATTCCTACCCCTGCAATGCATTGCTACCTCAATCATTAGTCAGTTAATTAAGGGCTTTTATAAGGCCCTCCTGTGTCTTAATAGCCATTCAGTCATTATTTGTTTAGTTTAATGTCACTAACCTCGCAAATTGTACCAGGTTGATAAAATTCGCACCACTTGGTCCTGTCTCCAAAGGCACTCGCACCACGAGATCTCGTCGAAAATGCCATACTTTGCACACTGGAGTGTCCCCAGACTTGTAAACAATGATCATAAAGCAAAGACATGAAATCAAGTTAGAATATTTAAACTCCAATGTTTTTTTTTTGCTTTCTCACTTTTTCACAATGTTTTACTGTTTTAAAAGGATGTTTTCTTCATTTTTCAATGACGTTTCTAGCTCTTAATGACATTATTTGCTGTCTTGTTTTCTCTTTTTGTGCTGTGTAGCTTGTCGAATGCATTCAAATGGTGTAAGCCTCTTTGCGGTCACTTACCAAACAAACAAAAAACATCATTGAAAAGTGTGCAGTTTAGTCAGTACTTAACATACTGCCAGTTACAGTAGTCTCTTATTTGGAGTCAGCAATTCTCTTACCTGTGACTCACTTTTTGGTTGTAGACTGCCACTTCTTCTCTGCTACTGTTTGGAGTCTGAAGTAGGGGATAAGTAGCACCCAGCTTTGATGGAGTAACACAAGAAAAATCCATGACAACCGTGAAAATTGGTTTTCTGTATTTCCCTTGAATGCATTTAACATGCTTTTCAGTCTCTGGTGCCATCATACTTAGGCATTTTATCACAATACAAAGCTTGGAGGTAATTCTATGCAGTTCTCACAGACCAAGGCTATACTTTGTCACCATACTTTGGATTTAGGTGAAAGGGCAAAATTAGGTTTAGTATGTGATTTTGTGTATCAGGGATAGGTGCCTAATTCTCTCTCTCTCTCTCTCTCTCTCTCTCTCTCTCTCTCGCTCTCGCTCTCTCTCTCACATATATGTATATAATGTTTTTCTTTTATTTTCCAGGAAAGGGAGGAAAGAATAGGAGAAGGGGAAAGAATGAAAACGAGGCAGACAAAGGGAATTGATCTTCAAAGAAGATGGACAAGGTGAGTCAGCATGAGAGGATGATGTGGGTTTGATGTGTTTATGTTTTTGACTGGAACACATTAGATAGAATTCGTCATCGGCTTCTGACCTTCCGTTGTTTGCAGAATACGCTCAGGTGGCCAAGATGCTGGGAAACGGTCGTTTGGAGGCGATGTGCTTTGACGGCATCAAGCGGCTGTGCCACATCCGCGGCAAGCTTAGGAAGAAGGTGTGGATCAACCAAGGCGACATCGTTCTTGTCGGATTGCGTGACTTTCAGGTACGAAGGTTCTTTAGAGTTGACTGGATGCGCCACGGAACAAATGCCCGGTGGCAATGAGCCCGAGAGTGACTGATGTAGTTCTTCATATTTTTGTTTTTAGTTTTCCACCAGCGTTCGAGTTTTTTCTCTCTCCCGTATAAGAGCCGAGGTTGAAGGGGTGTTTGTATCCCCTCCCCCAGGGGGAAGGTGGCTCGGAGGCCCACCAGGGTGGGTATCAAGCTTGAAAGTAGGACGCTGAACACCATAGCTCTCGAGTTATTGGCAAAAATGGCCGGGCAGTAAAACGTACCAGTCTGGAGCTGAGCGTTCCTTGCCTCCTCTATATCATCTCTTTTCTTCGTTTCATTGCTTGCGTATGTTTATTTATTGTAAGTAGTAAGGTGGCTCTCCAGGTGGTTTCCTGGTGAGCTGACATGATCGCAAGCTATACGAGACAGAGGTCTGGACCTACATGATTCCGACCGATGGAACATCGCCTTCTCATGCAGACAATTCCGCCAGGTGATATACCCGCCATGTGATTACAGGACCAGAAGGCCGACGTTATCCTCAAGTACAACGATGACGAGGCACGGAATCTGAAGACGTACGGAGAGATCCCCGACTCGGTGCAGATCACGGAGGCCGGCACCTTCGTCGGTGACGGCATGGACGACGACATCCAGTTCAACGACGTCGCCGACAACGACAGCGACTCAGACGACGATATCGACGCGGTAGGTGCGGCGGAAGCGTGTGTTACCCGCCACAGGCGGTTCGTGCGGCTTTCTGTATGCTCAGTATCATGTGACGCTGCCACTGCGCTTCTCCGCTATTCAAGTTGTAAACGGTCTTAACGTTATAAATTTTTAAAGGGAACGTGGCACCTTCACAACGTGATTTCAACTGAGATAGCCAAGTTGTAAAGCAAGTCGGAAAACCCGGTACTCCATGTTTCATTTGTCTTGGAACTCGATATTTCCGTAGAAAAAGTTAAAACCTGCCTGACACCAGCCCCCATCAGCCCCCGCCACCGGCGGCCATTGTTGTTAGCTACTGGTGTGACGACATATGCTGACGTCTCGATGAGCATCATCGAGACGTCAGCAACCCTGCATTAAGAAGTGACCGAGAGGAAAACAAGAAAGGGGGAGGTGTTATGCTGCTGGTCAAAGACGGATTAATGCTAAACGAGTGTGAGGAGCTTACATCAATGAACTTTGAAGAGTCGGTTTGGGGCATCATTAAAATATCTAAAACTAAAAGGCTATTAGTTGGTGTCTGCTACAGGTCTCCTGGTAGCAATAGCGATAATGATTCAGAGCTCTTCAGACTTCTTGAAAGAATAAGATCAGTCCAGCACACGGAGTTACTGCTGATGGGGGATTTTAACTTCAAGGAGATCATATGGGAAGATGGATTGGTTAATGCCCCTGGAACATCTGCTTCAAGTATGTTTTTGAGGTGGCGCAGGATAACTTTCTGCATCAACATGTCGAAGTTCCAACAAGATATAGGAGAGGTTGTGATCCCTCTAGGTTGGACTTAATTTTCACGTACCATAACAATGATATTGAAGATATCGAATGCTCTGCCCCCATTGGTAAAAGCGATCATTGTGTCTTAACGTGGAAAATGATAATTTGCTCTAAGAGGAAAACGGTCAATGGCACACAAAAGCAGTACGATTTTCGAAGAGGTGATTATGACAACATGAATACTACATTAGAAGAGGTTGATTGGCACCTTTTGGAGGAAATGGATGGTAACGACAGCTGGATATTTTTTCGAGACAAGGTGTTGAATTGCATGGATCAGTTCATTCCCAAGAAAAAGAGAACTAAAACAAAATCTACGCCTCCTGGTGGAATAGGCAATTGGAAAACAGGTAAAGAGAAAATTCAGAGCATGGAAGGACTACCTGCACTTGAAGGCAAATAGTTCGTTAAGTTTACACGATGAAGAGATGCTGCAGAATATGCACACCAAGTATACGACGGAAAGAAACAAAACTGTAAAAGCTGTTAGAGCAGCAAGGCGAAAATATGAAGCCAAGTTAGCAAAAATTTCGAAACAAAATCCAAAGAAGCTCTCCCAATACATAAGGAACCAGACCAAGGTCAGGGAGTCGGTATGCCAGCTAGAAAAACAGGATGGCACTGTGACCGACTCCGACAAGGAAGCTGCTAAGGAGCTGCGAAGTTCTTCTGCTCTGTTTTTGTCGAGGAAGGCAATTATGGGTTACCTACATTTCCTGAAATGGTAGATGGCAATCACCAGCTTTGCGATATTGGTATGTCAAGGGTGATGGTAGCAGATGAATTGAGAGGCCTTAGTGAAGACAAATCTTCTGGACCAGACAATATTCCAACAAGAGTTTTGAAGAAGGGTGCAGAGGTGCTTGCATTACCTCTCAGCATCATTTACAGGAAATCTCTTGATTGTGGAAAATTGCCTTTGGATTGGAAAAGGGCAAGTGTTGTTCCGATCTTTAAAAAAGGTTCGAAGAAAATTCCAGGAAACTACCGTCCAGTAAGTTTAACCAGTCAAGTTTGTAAAGTAATGGAAAGGATCATCAAAAAGGCATCATGTCGCATCTTATCATCAATAATCTACTCAGTAAACATCAACATGGATTTGTTCCTCAAAAGTCATGTCAGACAAATATTCTTGAATGCCTTGAAGACTGGACCAAATACCTAGATATGAACCAATCACTGGATGTTGTGTACCTCGATTACCAAAAAGCCTTCGATACTGTACCACACCAACGACTCAAAATTAAGCTGAAAGCATATGGAATCAGAGATAAAATTTTGAACTGGATCGAAGATTTCTTGACTGATCGAGAGCAGCAAGTCTCGGTGAGAGGTGAAACGTCCAGTTGGAATAAAGTTACCAGCGGCGTACCCCAAGGTTCAGTCCTGGGACCCACATTATTCCTCTATATGTGAACGAGCTCCCGAGCATAGTCAAATGCAAAATGATGATGTTTGCTGATGACAGTAAAATTTACCGGCAAATAACAACATCTGAAGATGCCAGATCCCTCCAAACAGACCTAGACTCACTCAGCAAGTGGTCTGAGAAGTGGCTTTTAAAATTCAATGCCAAAAATGCAAGGTTATGCACTGTGGATGCCACAATCCAGGTCACCGATACTTCATGACAAACTCTGACAACAAAGTTATTCAATTGGAAACAACAAGCTCTGAAAGAGATCTAGGAGTTACAATAACATCAAATCTTAAACCATCTGAGCATTGCAAAAAGCTGCAAATCGAGCGAGTGGGGCTCTCAGACTAATTAAAACAACATTTGACAAGCTGACCCTGCAAAACTTCAAACCACTGTTTAATGTGTATGTAAGGCCACACCTTGAATATTGTGTTCAGGCTGTTGGTCCCTGTTTGATTCAAGACTTGAATGTACTTGAAAAGGTTCAACGGAGGGCACAAAAACAGTCCAGGGTTTAAGTCAATTACCCTACGAAGAACGCCTTAAGAAGCTGGAGATGACAACCATCAGGGACAGGATGAATCGGGGAGACATGATAGAGACCTACAAGATATTAACAGGGAAATTGAGAACAAACCCGGACGACTTCTTCGTTTTGAACCCATCACGCACCAGAGGCCATTTTCTCAAGATAAAGAAGCAGAGGGCAACACATCTCAGAAGAAACAAGTTCTTCTCTAACAGGGTTGTAAACAAGTGGAACTCTTTACCTGAACATGTGATAAGTGCGCCATCTACTAATGCATTCAAAGCAAGACTGGACAAACATATCCTGTCCTAACACGTCCTTACCATGAAGTGGGCATTCAAATAGACTCTGTCTAACCTCAGCCCATAATACCTAACCTTAACCTTAACCCTAATCTAACCTTAGCTAATCGAAGCCCTTGAAGCATTTCAAGTATGGTAGTGGTTGCCAGATTGTGACATCATCCACAGGCTGATATTTATTTCTTTTTCTAGAGAATTGTTTTTAAAAACAAAATATTGAGCTAATTGTACATTTTTCAGAGAAATCATGAGTGGTTTCATTATTTTTGGCTAAAAGTACGCCTAATTTCACTAAATTCCAGGATTCAACCGAGGTGCCACATTCCCTTTAATTGTTTGGCTGATCGTAACGAATATGTGCTAATTCGAACGATTATGTTTTTGTGTTTGGCACGTGCTAATAACGTAAATTTTGAGCAAGGGTGAACCCAGATTAAACAGCGTTTCACAAATGTACCATGGCAATGGTTGAAGCCCGATCTTCGGCAATGCCGGTCGACTTCATGTGAGAGCGAGTGGAAATTGGACCAATGACATACATTTTATGATTTCTTGAATTTGTTTATGGTAATACTCGACGAAGAGAAGTGACTACGCTTAAGGCTTATGCTACGGAAATAAAATCACACGGGTAGACCAGTTTCCATTCAGCTCGTAAGTTGTTGATTGGTCATTCTTCTCTAGTCCTGAATGCAAAGTCTTGCAAATTCAGTGCAGATATGTATTCGGGCACAGCTCCTCGCCATAGTTATTTTTGTTGATGTGGAAATTATCTTCATGAAGATGCTCTTGAAGGACTGTGTCCGAATATATAATCATATTTTCACTACTTTTCATATGACAGACAAGTGAAACATAATAAGACAGATAAAAACATGACAGGTTCTGCCGCCTCTGCCTTCACTGAACTAGTCAAGCGCTGTGAAATATTTAATTCTGACTTTCCGACGCTGGATTGCATGTATAGGTCTAGCACTGCTGTAAGACAAAACCATCTTTCTTTTATTTACCACTTGACCGACTAAACCTATGGAAATGCTCTATTTAGCGTTATGGACACCAGATGACCCTAACTGTCGGCGCGCCCGAAAACCACAAATATGAATATCGTGCAGGTGCATTGATGGCTAAGAAATGTGAAGAAGCAATTTAGCCACTTGACGTCTTTTAGTCGTTTTGAGGATAGTCTTTATTTTCTGTATATGTGTTTCTAAAAATCCCCTGCGGAGACATCATGGTAGTTGCCCTTACCACATTATCTTCGTTGTGTTCCTTCAATGCAGTCTCATCGTCAGCTTGAGGCAAAGCGTCGCGACTCCTCGACTTTGACGGCATTGCTTAGACGGTGCTGTTTGTTGTGAATGTTCAGTTGGTTTGTCTGAGAAATGCCTAGTGTATTGGCATGATATGTTTGAACAACATTGTTCCCTGCGCTTTGCTTTCGGACGTATTTAGTCAGCCTTTCCAGGTGTACATCTGTCTAATGTGTAGGTATCCTCCCCAGCACCAGGACAGCTTCTTCTGAGTAAGTCCTGGGAACAGCCACCACTCTTAGAGGTGGTACTTACCAGCGCTGTTTTGGCTGTCGCGACTTAGCACTGCTTCGGGCGTACGTGGAACATATCTAAACATATCTGCAACCCTCGTACCTTATTTGGCTCCACACCAGCTCCTGCGTCGGTACAACTTTGAAAACCTTGCAAAATCAACTTTTGGTCCCCTTTTAAGGACGTGACATATTGGTAGGATAGTTAAAACCGATATCTGTAGAATGATATATATGCTTGTATGGGTTCTTGGGGGCGATAATTCAGAATTTGGCCTTGATTTTTGCATTGAAAGCAGCATTTTGGCGGGGAGGATATCTGGATGAAAATATGTTGCAAATCACGATAACTGGATTGCATGCTACTCTCAAAAACACCCCAAATTTTCTACCATACAATCCCCCCTGTCAATAAATTTTTTAAATAACGCTATATTGGATATTCTCTTGAAAAAGCCCTATAAGCTTGTATCATGTCTT
Organism: Lepas anatifera; assembly: GCA_034440635.1. Taxonomy (NCBI): domain Eukaryota; kingdom Metazoa; phylum Arthropoda; class Thecostraca; family Lepadidae; genus Lepas; species Lepas anatifera. The sequence continues at coordinate 779,931 of JAOTON010002229.1, forward strand.
AACTGTCGATCGCAACTACTCTCAACAATGTTGCCTGCCTGCAAAAGGTGATGAACAGTGGATTTTACGAGGCTGTGGAAATTGAGTCGATGGAGGGGGTGTTTTGGAGCCAAGCAAGGTACGAGTGGTATGAATATGCCGGTATATGTCACAGCTACCCCCGGATATGCTAACTTGCGAAAGCTAAAATGACGATTTTTATCACCATTCCTACTGCTAGCAAGTTTGAGCGACACCAGACTCCCGAGTGTGGTGGTTCACAAACCTCCACGCATTTTTCTCAATGCACACTCATTTTAATATGATTGGCATTCCTTATTTCTGTTTGCGTTTTGCCGCTTCAGTTTTTTTTGTGCGTGTTTGCAATGTTATCACATCCACGAAATTGCTTTTTACGTGCACGTTACTTTTATTTCTTGGAATAGTGCAAACAAATTTACGTGTCAATTTTTATATGCAATCAATTTTTTACACAACACTCTGAATTTTTACGGACGTTTAATATGACGTGCCCTGTTGGAAAACTCATAGTTAATTCTGATTAAAGATTCATGTGACGGCTTTTTGCTACCTCTCCCTTTTCTGCAGAAAATAGGGGATCAAGGTTTGCTCAATATATGTAGTTGAAAGCAGGTTCTGGCTTCCTAACTTGCGTGATTCAAATGGGTACCGCAGTTCTATATTCAGGCGAGTTTCTTGGTCGGCTTCATGTCCCTGTGTTTCTGATTCGGATTCAGGTAACTCGCCGACAAGGCGGAGAATCTGTGTAAGTAGTGAGTGGGGTCTCCTGTTGCTAAAAATGTCACGAACTGGGTACCGGAATCTAAAAAATTACTGCCGGGCCAACTAAACTTGCAGAATTAGTACTGGATAAACAGCGGACTGCTCACTCTTCAGAGGCACATTTTAGCCAGGGAGCCAGAATTTTTCTCCGACTCCCTCTGTCACAATGAGCTGCCAATGAGTGTGGTCCGGAAGTGTTGGGCACGTGGGGTCTCTGCACTGAAAGTTAAGATATAAGCATTAACTGTTTCTCGCTTCCCCTTATCCTTGTTCTCTCCTACCTCGTGCATCTAATAATTCATCCCGGTGGTGTTTAAAATGGTGCCGAACTCGTGTGGGTATGTTTGCAAACGATGGGTACCTACATTAAGGCTTTGCTATGCGATTCTGCTTCATCCCAATTTTCCGAGACCATTTTGCCTCTTGGAACGCATTGGATTCACGTAGACGTGAAGGTGATACGAAACCGTGAGAAAGCGCCAGATTAACGCAGAAAATGAAGGATCATCGGCCTCAAAGATATTCTTCCCGAATAAATGTTTTGGGGGAGGGTTTGCAATGAGGTAACTTGTAATTTGAGGGCTCCAATTAGATGGCGTAAGTGGAAACTGTTGGGTATGAGAACAAGAACATTAATTAAAGTTTTGCAAGTAAACAAAGCTCGAAATATTGTTGTTTTGGGCTTAAATCTCCCGTAGGAAAAAGAAATAAAGCAATTTCCTTATATGTGAATAAGTTTAAAAATGTAAAATAAAAGTGGAGAGGAAAAATGTATGGCGCTCATAAGCCTGTATATGGTGTCTGTGCGTGTGCTAGTTTTCACTTTCGTGACTTTTAATATGGTTAAAGCATAGAAAGGACTTGACTTGAGCCACGCCCTTGAAAATTAATGCCCCTCCCCGTTTAAGTTTGAGGCCAAACATGACAAGTGACTGCACAACTATAAATGAACAACGTGTGCGTGAAATGTGTGCGACAAGCGAAGTGGGATGATTACTTTCTTAGCACAATAATTCGTGCTTGTAATGATTGTGATGCGATGAACAGCTCATCGGCGATAATGGGTTGATATTGAGTGCTGTTGACCACCGCAACCGATGGGATGCACATCGGGCAAATGCAGTGACGAGGGGCGCGATGTCCTGCTGTGTATATGCTACCAGTTCCTCTCAAAAATAAGCTAGCTATATCAGCAAAATCGTGCGAGAATGCTACCACCCTGCAATTTTATAGTCCTATATTCACAGGGGTGTTATGACTGTTTAGGCTAGCGTGCAACCTGAGAAGTGTGAAGGGTGGGGGAGGGGGAGGCAAGCTTGCTCCAAGGACAGAAAGTCTGCATTTGGGAGGGTGGGGGGAGGAGCCTAATGCACGCTGGTATGCTTAGTCTGATGGAAAAGCTGTAATGACCAACCTACCGAGCTCGGGACGTTTGGAGGGACCCAACATATTGTAGAAGGTGTGATCGAGGAATGTAAGTTTTTTTCGAATTTGTATTTTAAAAGCTGCTGTATCACTGGTGTGACCGACGGCCCTTTCCCCTTCTACATATTTGGATATGTTTTCTTGCATGAGTGTCAAGCATTTATTTTTGCATTAAAATGTCATGCGTGGACTGGTACTTTGACCTTATGACAGGATGAGTTGTTTTTCAGCGAGATTTAGTGGATACTCCCAGCGTATGGTGTTTGGCGGAGCATTACACACTGCTCGATGTCCGTATTCGCTGCTCGTATGGGCTTTTGCCCTATCTTAGTTCATGAGACCCCAAAATACTCTTAGGATGCGTCAGCCAGCGTGGATGAGGCGATTTAAAATGTTATCTGACGTTGTGGCGTCCTAAAGTCGCATATCATCGTCACCATCCGGAGTCAACTGCACTGGTTCTCGTTGGGAAGCACTTTTCTGGCACTACCGAATTATTCGCGAAGCTAACCGACTACTTTCTTCCTTTCTCAGATATAGTACGACTGGAATGTTAGAATTTTTCCACGGTTGTCTCGGCGCTGCTGGTGCCTCGCAGACAAAGGGAGACACGGAGCGGCCCCATCAGCTACGGGAGTCGGCCTCTCACGCAGGTGGCGCCTCCAGCGGCAGATATGAGAACTGGTGGCTCCGCAATCTGCTATTGGCTTTTTGCTGGTGTTGTTCTCCATATTGAGAATATTTTTATTCGACTAATATATTTGACTGTTCACACATGTTTTGTACGGGAGCCGGGTGGGTCTAGGGGAAAAGGATGTAAGTGCACCCATGAGGCAAACCTACCCGGGGTTTTCTGGTCCCTATTGATCGGGTTGGCAAAAAGCTTTAATTGTATCTAAACCTGGCCAAAAGAGTGTTATTGCCAGCTTTCAGACCTTGAGGGCTCAAATAGGGCTCCAGTGTGATGCCCTTTGCTCCTCCCCTTCCCCCTCGTAATCTTCTGTCTGGGATTTGCCTGTTTGTCAAGCACAATAGAACTGTCCGCTGCTCTTCAGCAGGCCTTTTCAGCTTTCCAACCGCCGAAACTTATTACAGTCCTGCTTAAGGGTGATAGTTAAAAAGTCCGGAATATAATGTTGCTGAAATTATCATAGAACACAGCTCAATGTTATCCCGGTGTCTGCGTTTCGGCCTGTGTGGTGATACCATCTTTGCCACGTTTTATCCGCGCCAGTGCTGACTCTGATGAGGCCTAAATTAGGTGAATATCCGTGTCGTTTTTATTTCTATTTCGATTTGTAGAAACCATGCAGTGATGGCTTCTATCTTCAAACCTTTGTCCCAAGCGGAGGGCTGCTTGGTGATGGAAGTCACATTGACTCATTGTGTAGATACATGTTATTATGTATTTATCCATTTTAAAAGAAAGTGTAAACATGTCCACTGTACCGGAAACGGTAATAATGACTGAAATACACATCACAATATTTGCTGAGACGATATTGTTTCCGAGAGCGTGTGACACTCGGCAGCGTCCATGCCCTCGACTGCTGTCTCGTCCTATCCCGCTGCTCGTTTATTACAGCCCGGTGCATGCTTCGAAAGTAGCGCAATATTCCATAGCGTGTTTGCACGTTATTTGGAGAGGCAAGGATGAACATCTCCTGTTGGCATAAGTCTATTATGCGATGTTTTCATATCTATCTGAGCCTCCGGTAGGAGCCGACGAAGATTGACTATTTAGAACGTGCTTCCGAACAACATGCAGATTATTGAAATGTTATAGGGTGGATTCTTACCAGGCAACATCAAAGCTGTGGAAAAAAATGATGAAGTGATTTCTAATAAAGCATATTCAAGAATCGTCGTTGCCCCCTGCTTCCATCCTTCCTGCTCCCCCACCCCACCCTTTCAAGAATCGTCATTGCCCCTGCTTCCATCCTGCTCCCCCCCCATCCCCACCCTTTTCCTAGATAAGTGTTGGTCTGCACTACAACTGGGACAGGAACAGGAGGCTGGTGTACAGAGACTTGAAGCTGGTGTTAGACTGGAGGTTGGTGTTCAGAGACTGGAGGCTGGTGTACAGAGACTGGAGGTTGGTGTTCAGAGACTGGAGTTTGGTGTATAAAGACTGGAGGTTGGTGTTCAGGTCGGTGTTCCTAGACCGGAGGCTGGTGTTCAGAGAGTGGGAGCTGGTGTTCAGAGACTGGTGGTTGATGTTCAGAGACTTGAGGCTGGTGTTTAGAGACTGGAGGCTGGTGTTCAGAGACTGGAGGCTGGTGTTCAGAGACTGGAGGCTGGTGTTCATAGACTGGAGGCTGGTGTTCAGAGACTGGGAGCTGGTGCTCAGAGACTGAAGGTTGGTGTACAGAGAATAAGGAGCTGGTGCTCAGAGACTGGAGGTTGGTGTACAGGCTAGGAGCTGGTGTTCAGAGACTGAAGGTTGGTAGGGATCATCTCACCACGAATCCAGTGTCGCCACGCAGCTGCCCAATACCGAAGACTGATGGTAAGTGGAGTTTTAGGTCACTGCAGCTGCAGGGGCTATATGTGACCCGAACACCGGAGACTGCAGCGAATGCACTTACCTCGTGTTCACACGCACCGGATAGGTACTGCTGTAGGAGCAGGTCCAGACCCAACTCCACCTCCCATTTTTTTAGATGTTAGCCGTTTACTCCATGGTAATATCTGGTGAATATTACATCAGCTTCCCCCTTCTCCATTGCCTTGGAAGTTCTAACGCTGTCACGGCTCTAGTCTGGAATTTGTATGTGTGACTGCCTTAAACTCTAAATCAGCCAGTGACATTTAGCGCCCTGCGATCAGCTGGCGGGTGCATGACTGGTGGGGGCTATTTCAGGAAGGGGTTCATGAACTTCCACTGGTGCAGCAGCAGGCGGCTGGGTGTCGTCGTGTCCCCGGTCTCTAGGCCTGGCGACCCCGCCTGTGCTACCTTCAGTCTGCTGCCGCCGCCCCACTCCTCCCCGGTCAGGTACTTGAGCTGGGTCTCCAGCGACAGCTTGGCCAGCAGTCGTCTCCAGTCCAGGGCCGACCCCTGCGCCAGCATCTGCTGCAGCAGGCGGGACTCGGAGGGCGGCCGCCTCCAGTCTCTCAGCGCTGCCTCAGCCAGACTGGGCGTCGGCAGCTGGCTCCGGGGGCCCGGCAGTAGACGCTTGGAGCCCGGCAGCTGGCTCCGGGAGCCGGGCCGGTGGCTCCTGTTTCGAAGACGACTGGCCACCTCGTCAGTGAGCCTGATGAGAAGCCTGTGCAGAAGGTGATGCAGCAGCTGCCGCCCGGCACGCGCTCCGAGCCTGGCAGCCGAGTTGAGCAGGTGGCGCCGGTTCGGAGGCCTGTCCTGCTCCGGTCCCAGCTCTGGACCCGCACTCTGACTTAGCAGCGACAGACCGCGCCCGACGCCGGGGGACTGGGTACTGGGGTTAGAATATGCGCTGGGAGAACAAGAACTCGTGAACGTTGTGCACAGAATACGCCGGAGAGTTGGGAAGGCGCTGGAGGGTGCGAGCATCTTCATTGTCCGGTTCTTATTTCCAGCCGCGGTTCGGTTGTGACGAGAAACAAGCTGCCACTGACTGCGCCGGAAGAAGGGTTTCCAAGTGGTGTTGCTGGAGCGGCTGCTGTAGGTCCGGTTCATGATTCCGCTGAGTGCGTTCGTCGCCAGGCGGATCGCATTTCGCAGTCGTGGCATAGCGCGCCTGCGTGATGACTGTGGAGTGAGGCCGTGTCTGGCTGTTGGATTCGTTGTCTGAGAAGCTAGCTCTGCTGCTGCGACAGAGGCGTTGTTGGACCGCAGCACAGAGGCAGAGGGAGCTGATGATGCCAGTCTGGATTCCCGCTGAGGCTCAACCGGTCCGCTGAGTGCAGGGAGTCTGTGGTAGGCGTCTAACTCTTGCGGCGGCGATCCATCACCGACGGCTGGCTCCAAAACCAATAGTTCGGGCCTTGTGGCCACTTCAGGAAAAGGTGGCGTTAGTGTCAACTTCGGTGAGCTGGATGGGCCATCCGGAGCACTGAAAACAAACGCGTACAGTCCATCTAAGAAAACCAACCCTAAGGAAAAGGCGAAACGCCAGCAGAAAAAAACAGTGCAACAACATACCATTATCCTAATTTTCACGATCGAAGTGGCATCCGTGCCATCTGAATCCTAAGGCATGTCACTGTCTCGATATAAGGGGGCAAACACACTTTTCGGTGTGAATTATTTCAGTCAGCAGCGTGATGAGCACTTACCAGAGCGCTAGGTCCAGTAGCAGCGTGAGTGGAGCCAACAGCACCACAGGAGCCATGCTGATGATGTGCTCGTGACGGCTGCAGCGGCACCACCGTCCAGCCGCACAGAGCGCTGTCCGAGTAACGACACTGTCGCCACCACGGGGCAGAGGCGCGTCCAGGGGTCGCCACACTGTCGTCTGCCGACCGAACCCGTGTGTCGGATCTGGGCCGATGTGGGGGCAACTGTGGCTGATTACTTGGGCTTTGGAGAAATAGTGATAGTTCTGACAGGGGAATGCAGTGATCAGTGGTAACGCGTTGGGCTTACACGCCGCTGATCCGGGTTCAAATCTGGGCTGGAATGCTGAATAAGGGCTTTTCTGATGAGTAATGTACCCTTTTAGCGTGGTGAAAGATGGCGGTGCTGCATAATCTCAGCAGTTGGTGTGTCGTTAAGCGCCCACAAGACGGGTAAGTTTTGACTGGATGGGGGGAGTTGACTTGACCCCCGACTGGTTTTGCCTCTGCGCGTCGCGTCCTCCCTCCACTGGTACTGCTACTGTCGTGCTGTATCTTCCTGTCGTCGCCGCCTGAACGTGCCAGCTACGTGTTTCTACGTTCCATAAAAGTTGTGCAATACTTTCTCCGCTTTCTCAAACATGTCACAAGTCCCTTTTTGCGTTGAGGGCTGCCTGTCGGTGTTTGAACCTCAAATGTGGCAGTTTCACGGAAGATTAACTGACCTCTGATTTGTTGCATTGAGTTACATTTTTAAAGGTACTTGTGTACTCGAGGTTCAACTATTTTATTTCTGAACATTTTCGAGAATATTCGCTTCTATAAAGATTCGGTATCAGCCACGCCCCGAATCTGGCTTAATTTGTATCAGCCACGCTGACGCTGTAGGCTAAACGCTCCCGGTGGCTGAGGTGTATGATGTCGGACAGAGACTCGCTGCCTGGCGGACGCTGCAGTCCCTGCCACACAGTGATCCCTGTGGAGCGTCCACTGCCGAGGCTGCATTGTGTGATGTCGGACGGAGACTCGCTGCCCTGGCTGACGCCGCAGTCTCTACCATCCCTGCGGAGCGTGCACTGCCGAGGCTGCAGTGTATGATGTCGAACGGAGACTCGCTGCCCTGGCTGACGCCGCAGTCTCTACCACCCAGTGATCCCTGTGGAGCGTGCACTGCCGAGGCTGCAGTGTGTGATGTCGGACGGAGACTCGCTGCCCTGGCTGACGCCGCAGTCTCTACCATTCCTGCGGAGCGTGCACTGCCGAGGCTGTAGTGTATGATGTCGAACGGAGACTCGCTGCCCTGGCTGACCCCGCAGTCTCTACCACCCAGTGATCCCTGTGGAGCGTACACTGCCGAGGCTACAGTGTATGATGTCGGACAGAGACTCGCTGCCCTGGCGGACGCTGCAGTCTTACACCCAGTGATCCCTGCGGAGCGTCCACTGCCGAGGCTGCAGTGTATGATGTCGGACAGAGACTCGCTGCCTGGCGGACGCTGCAGTCTTACACCCAGTGATCCCTGCGGAGCGTCCACTGCCGAGGCTGCAGTGTATGATGTCGAACGGAGACTCGCTGCCCCGGCTGACGCTGCAGTCTCTACCATCCCTGTGGAGCGTGCACTGCCGAGGCTGCAGTGTGTGATGTCGGACGGAGACTCGCTGCCCTGGCTGACGCCGCAGTCTCTACCATCCCTGCGGAGCGTGCACTGCCGAAGCTGCAGTGTATGATGTCGAACGGAGACTCGCTGCCCTGGCTGACGCCGCAGTCTCTACCACCCAGTGATCCCTGTGGAGCGTACACTGCCGAGGCTGCAGTGTGTGATGTCGGACGGAGACTCGCTGCCCTGGCTGACGCTGCGGTCCCTGCCACACAGTGATCCCTGAGGAGTGTGCACTGCCGAGGCTGCAGTGTGTGATGTCGGACGGAGACTCGCTGCCCTGGCTGACGCTGCAGTCTCTGCCACCTGATCCCTGTGGAGCGTGCACTGCCGAGGCTGTAGTGTATGATGTCGAACGGAGACTCGCTGCCCTGGCTGACCCCGCAGTCTCTACCACCCAGTGATCCCTGTGGAGCGTACACTGCCGAGGCTACAGTGTATGATGTCGGACAGAGACTCGCTGCCCTGGCTGACGCCGCAGTCTCTACCACCCAGTGATCCCTGTGGAGCGTCCACTGCCGAAGCTGTAGCCTTCTGTCTGACACTCCCTGCGGGGCATGAATCACCGGCGCGCGGCCCACCTGCCCAGCTAACTCGGTTAGTGGCATACGGTAGCCGCCGCTCAAGATTGGCCCGGCCAAGCTCAGAACCGAGCTAATCTGAGCGGGCTCCCGAGGGACGGCCTCTCCTCCGCGGCCGCCGCCGCCGAGCTGGTGGCTCACCTGGAATTGGACCGCCTCTAACGGCGTCGCTGGATACTAACCACGGGCCTGCCGAGAGTGGTTGGTTAGAGCTGGTCGCCGGCTTTCAGAGTCTGTCGCCGTCTTTCGTGTCGTCCTGTTCTCTTATATCCAGGGGCGCAGCCAGAGCTTTGGTATGGGGGGGCACACCAACTTTGAGGGGCATCCCGGGGAAAAAGGGCACTTTTTAACCTAACCCAAAAAAACTCACTATATCTTTGTTTATATCATTTTTTGGGCATCTTTGGTTCAATAAAAATGCAAATAAATCATTGACGGAGAAGAAAAACGCGATTAAAACCGAAAAAAGAAAACGATACCACCAAAATGTCGTGGCAGTAGCCAAAACACGACTGTTTTGGATATACTTAAGGACAAATCAGCCAACTCATGCAAGTACTTGACATCGGAGAAATCAGCGGAGCATATGATAGCTGTTACAATGTGCAGGTTAAGGCATATTGGAGTCGAAAATTCATTTTTTATGCCCACTGGTTTTGTCGTGACGAGTGAGCCCTGGCTGAACGCGGATTAAGTTCCTTGCCTCCCACAATCGCCGTGGGACGAGGAGTGGTATAGTGTCTTTGGAAGAACACATTTTTGCTGCTGGAAAAATTTGGTAGATACCTTTGAACGCGTTTATAAAGTTTCATATTCTCAAGGATCGGTCCCAGTTAAGAGTAAATAAAAGGTAAACAGGGCGCTGGCTTAGATGGGGATGGTGTGACAGGGCTAACAATTGTGAAAACTAGTTCTTCATTTAAATTAATTAGTGGAAATCCTGGTTTAGGGGACTGTGCAAATACTCAGCTCAGGGGCAAATGCCTTTTTAACATCCCTTCCCAGAATCCACCAGTATAATAAGCAATTCATATAACCAGGGGTGTCTAGGTATCACAAACCGTTTTAGAGATTCCTCATTCCTCGTTAGCTCCATTTTACAAGGGGAGTTTCCATTGTGTTCTTATTCCCCATTTATTCAAGACCAGCTCTGGGGCCCCCAAGTGTGGATCAGAGGCCTCCAGACCAGCTTCCCCCATCCTCCCAGTTGTGCCTCCAGGGACTAGACTAGCTCAGTTACCCCGCCCCGAGATGATGGGAGTTGGCCTTGTGCTCTTAATATCTGTCTATTCAAGACCACCTCAGGGGCCCCTGATGTAGATCAGGGCCACAGAGCTGCTCATGCTTCAACCCAGGGACTAGACTAGCTCATTGGTCCCAGAGATGAGGTCATCAGGCTAGCTCAATGGACCACAGATAGGCCATAAGGCTTTAAACCAGTTCAAGAAGCCCCAGAACAGTTTAAGGCGCCAGATCGCCTCAGGGGGCCTCAAGCCAACTTAAGGGGCTCTAACAAGCTCAGCGCCCAGACCAGCTCAGGGTACCCTCAGAACCTAGATCCGCTCTTGGGTCCCAGATCAGCTCTTGGGGCCCCATATCAGTTCAGGGGCCTCAAATTAGGTCAGGTGGCAAGATCAAGTCAGGGTCATTAAATCAGCTCAGGAATCCCTCACCAGCTCGGGGCCCAAGCAGTTCAAAAGCCCCAGAGCTGCTCAGGTGACACCAGATCGGCCCATAGGGCACCAGATCAGCCTCGGGGACAAACATTGAGATCAGTGGTCCCCGACCAGCTCGGGGCCCAGATCAGCTCGGGAATACCAGATCAAGTCAGGAGGCACTTAATCAGCTCAGGAGCCCTATACCATCTCAGGGGCCCTCACCAACCCCTGTGAGCCCAGCTCAGGTCAGGGCCTGGGAGCGGCTCAGGAAATCACGTAATCAACCCAGGAGGCCCGGGTTAGCTTAAAGGGCACCATACTAGCCATGGGGCACCAGACTAGCTCAGAGGGAATAAAATGGGCTCAGGAGATACACTGATGACTCAGCAGGCACCAGATCGACTCAGGGGGCATTTGTTAACTTCAGGAGGCAGTATATCTGCTCAGGGTGCACCAGATCGATCAGCGCAGGGGGCAAGTGCAAGTCAGGGGCACTAAATCAGCTCAGGGATCCCTCAGCATCTCGGGGCCCAATCAGTTCAAAAGCCCCAGAGCTGCTCAGGGGACATTATATGCCCATAGGGCACCAGATCAGCATTGGGGACAAACAATCAGATCAGTGGTCCCCGACCAGCTCGGGAATACCAGATCAAGTCAGGAGGTACTTAATCAGCTCAGGAGCCCCATACCATCTCCGGGGCCCACATCAGCCTCTGTGGACCCAGCTCAGCTCAAGGCTTTAGAGCTGCTCATGAAATCACGTAAGGAGGCCCAGATCAGCTTAAAGAGCACCAGATTAGCTCAGGGGCACCAGACTAGCTCAGAGGGCATCAGATGGGCTCAGAAGGCACCAGATCGACTCAGGGGCATTAATGAAGCTCAGGTGACAACAGATCGATTCGCTCGGGGGGCCAGATCAGCTCCCAGCCCCCCAGACTATGGCAGGAGCCTAAATCAGCTCAGGGAGCAACATAACAGCTCAGGGGACACAAGGTGGGCTCAGGGCCCACCAAACCAGCTCAGGAGGGCATCATGCCATCTAAGGAGACATCAATAATCAGCTGAGGGGGCACCTAATCAGCTGAAGTGGCACCATATTGACTTAGGAGACAGAATCAACTTGAGGAGGCATGAGATCAGCTCGGGGGCCCGAATCAGCTCAAGGGGCACTAAATCAGCTGAGAGGCCACGGGATGAGCTCAAGGAGCACCAGGTTAGCTTCACCCGTACGATTATTGGCGACGATGAGGCATTAGGTGGACACATACTAGGTGCCCATACTCTTCCCGGGTGCTTGGAAAGGCAACACAATGTCCTAGCTGACCGAAAAAGGTATTAAGTTGCCCAACAATAGTTTTAATTGCTACATGCCGTCCAGTTACATCTAGGTTCAACGGCGTAGGGCACTTAATTTCGAGCGGCACGGCCCAAATTGTGTACACCACCTGGCAATCAAAGGGGACCACGGCAGTGATGGGGGGCACGTGCCGCCTGTGCCTCCCCTGGCTGCACCCCTGGACAGTAGATCAAGTCCGGGAGGCATTAAATAAGCTCATGGGGCCCGATCAGCTCAATGAGCACTAAAACAGCTAAAAGAACACCAGACAAGCTCGGAGGCATCAAACTAACTCAGAATTATATAAGTTCAGAAGTCACACTTATTTTCTCAGGGGGGCACCAGATTGACTACGAGGGCACCAGATCTGCTCAGAGGGCACATGATCAGCTCCAGGGGATACCAGATGAGCTCCGCCCGTACGATTATTGGCGACGATGAGGCATTATCTGGAAAGGGATTACGTGCCTACACTCTTCCCCGGGTGCTTGGAAAGGCGACGGAATGCTTAAGCTGACCAAAAAGGCACTTAATTGTCAAACAGTAGCTGAAATCGCTAAATGCGGTCTAGTTCCATCTAGGTTCAACGGCGTAGGGCACTAAATTTCGAACGGCACGGCCCAAAGGGGGTACGCCACCTGGAAATCAAAAGGGCACCCGGCACCGATGGGGGGCACGTGCCCCCTGTAGCCCCCCTGGACAGTAGATAAACTCCGGGAAGCATTAAATAAGATCAGGGGCCCGGATCAGCTCAAGGGGCGCTAAAACAGCTAATAGGGCACCAGGCAAGCTCGGAGGCATCAGACTAACTCAGAGAGCATTATATAGGTTCAGAAGGCACAATTATTTTCTCAGGGAGGCACCAGATTGACTACGAGGGCATCATATCAGCTCAGAAGGCACATGATCAGCTCCAGGGGGCACCAGATGAACTCCGCCCGTACGATTATTGGCGACGATGAGGCATTATCTGGAAACGGATTACGTGCCTATACTCTTCCCGGGTGCTTAGAAAGGCGACAGAATGCCTTAACTGACCAAAAAGGCCTGACCAAATTGTCAAACAATAGTTTAAATCGCTAAATGTAGTCTAGTTCCATCTAGGATCAACGGCGTAGGGCACTAAATTTTGAGCAGCACGGCCCAAAGAGGGTACACCACCTGGCAATCAAAAGGGCACCCCGGCACCGATGGGGGGGCATGTGCCCCCTGTGCCTCCCCCTGGCTGAGCCCTTGATTGTATCTCATTTCAAAGCTGGGGGTTCCAGAAACATAGAATTTTCCTGGGCTTTATATCTTAATTTGCTTAGAAATACAGCTGCAACATATTTTCTTGACAGATAAGCTGAACATTTCGACGATCTCAAATAACGCTTGACAGTGAGAAGCAGACTTAAAATTCAGCTTAGGTGGCTATATATGTACAGCCTGTTCAATACTGATGGGTAGGTTTTTGGCCGCGGTCGTTTTTGCGAAATATCTCTCAAGTTCCTTTCCGACAGCACCCTGTGTAATACCCTCCAAACAGGGTGAGAGTTGGCGGCATCAATGACGTCAGCGGTAGGTGAGCATTCGGGCCGGTTTGATCTTGCTTTCCAGAATTGCAGAACAAAAACTAGTGTGCAGGAGTTCGGAGATGATATGGTTAAACCAAATATAATTTTATTTGTTCTGACGGGTGAAGCATAATTGTAATTTCTTCTTTTGTTTCTTTCTTTCGGTTCGGAAGTTATTAGTAGAAAAGTAAACAACCCACAACACCGTTATTGTCCTCGACCTCAATTTACCTAAATGTAGACTTACCTAGCCTATGCGTCGTGGGCACTGTCGGTTTGTCTATCCAACAGCTTTCGAATGGCTATGGAAACACGGCTCTATCTTGCCTCCTAGGCGGGACAAAAGGCGTCTGAATCGAGCCTGGTTGTTGATAATGAGCTTTTTCAAGAACACTTTCTTTCGGGGATAATTTAACCTGTTTTTTTCTAGTGCCCTCAATTTTGATCTAACGAGAAATAGTCGACATAGCTTCGACTGTATTCGGGACGAGCTTCCGCTTTTTTCGCGTTTTTTATCCGTATTGTCTCTCGAGCTTTTAGTGGCCTTTTAACCTCCCCCACCAAATCGAGTGACTCACACCCACCACCCGAGTGAAGAATATAGTGATTGCTGCCTTTAGGTAAGTTTTTCATAAAATGAACATTAGAACATCTGGTTTGGCCTCGACAATTTCAGACACCGGCACATCACTTAAATAGATACAAAGCAGTTGGCTGACTGCATCAAGCCCAAAAGCAGGTCATTTTCCTATTGCATTGCCTAGGACATTGACATGATGTTGCCGGGATCACTGGAGTTCACCTGAAGTCTCTGGCTCCTGTCACATGCCTAAGAGACCAGTTGACATCAAGCGAAGTGCGCTGACCTTTTGAACCTAATTCGGGACTCCGTCTGGGCCAAAGTCCAGTTCTTTATAGATCCAGCGCAGCAAAGAAAACGGTGGAGGAGAACCCGTGCAAGCCTTTGAGAATGACATCGTAGGTATCTTTGCGACCCAGTATTCCTTTACTTGAACATTGCAGGAGGAAATGAAATTTTAATGCAAGGGTTGGAAGGATTTAAGCTCACCTTTACTGCGCATGATTGATTGCATGAAACATATGCGACGTGAACAGGAGCGTCGCCACAGATTCCCTACAGACGGACTTCAAACTGGCAATGACGGAGGGAGGATAGGAGGCGAAACCGAAATTCAAAGGACTGTCTGGGAGAATAGTTTAAGGCAATTGACCTGCAACAAACTTCTGTAAATTTGCGTTGGTTCACGTTGATAACCAGGAACAAAGGCTTAAATAATCGGTTGAGTACCGAAATCTTGGGGGACGTCTCCACTGATTTTCAGTTGGGGAATGTCTCCCCCGTCCCAACCTCGCTTTCGACGCCCATGGGCATGACGACTGTGGCGATTGGCGTGCAGCGCGTGCTTGAGGTGGATCATTTTCTTCACGGGAAGCGGGTCAGCCAGTCAGCTAGTTTGTCACCACTTCACCTGCGGTCGTCACCACGTCTGCCATCCTCACCGAATCTACTGCACTTGCTGTACCGACTCCACCTGCCGCCTCCACTCTGTCGCCACCCATCCGCCGTTTCCTCTGCGCCCAGCATCTCCGCTATCTAACGCCGGGCGTCTCCACTGTAACATCTGCAGAGGTCATCTCTGCCCGCTGTCTCCATTGTACGTGCCGGCCCCGCTCTCTCCACCGCGCCCGCCGTATCCGTAGTCTCCCTGCAGCGCCCGCTGTCTCCATAGCCGGGCGCCACCGCTCAGCTCCTTGTCTGGCAGCACTCATTTAAATAACTCAATTAATGGGGTGCGGTGCGCTGCGCCGACTCGCCCTCTGGCCCATTATCGGCGGTGAAATTGCACGGAAACGAGCCCAGCCGGTCATCTATTCTTTTAAGAAGTGGCCATTAATTTCCATTCCAGCGGGAATGGGGATGGTTGGTGTCACGCCGCGGGAGACCGAGCTGACCTGGGTGGAGAGCTCCAGCCAGGAGGTCAGCGCTCGCCGAATTGGTCGTTTTGTGCGCGTCGCTCCTCAGCGTCCCATGTAGCACAGGGGTAGTATTACTGTCTTGGTATCTGATGCGACCTTCCAGCTAAGGCGCCGACCACTAAGCACATGTTACTGCGGGTTCGGAATGGTCCTGCTCTGTCAGCTTACGACTCAGTTGGTGTTCTTCGGTGACGTATGCGCCACAACGGCGGGCACTGGCGGAGCTGTTCTACTGGGCAGTGGGGCCCGTGCCGGGAGTATCCCACACTTATAATGAACTTTGAACTGAAAGCTCAATTTTTCAGAGTGCTGAGAAACCACTATTGGCATGTTAAATTTCACCCAAAGCTCTCTGCTTTCAATTAACGGACACTTTAAAGAAAAAAATAATGGGCCTTAACACGCGCCCCGCTGGGGGGGTGAAATTAGCCTCCTCCTGGTTTTCCCCTATTTACACATAAACGACGAGATGCAGAACAAAGAAAATTTCAGTACCTCATCCCTGATCAATTTTACGCATCTGACCAATGTTTTAGTTCAGATCATTTCAGGTCGAGGAGCTATTCAAGGTCAAACGACCCGACCTTAAAACCTAAGTTCACCACTCTGAAGCGGCGCCCGAGCAACATCTGCCAACCGATCAATTTTAAACTTTCCTAATACAATGAGGTCATTAGAGTATACAAATCTGCTATCTCGGATTTTCGATATTGCTGACCTAAGCTGGGGTCAATTTTTGGTCACCTCAATTTAACCCTCGCCCCACCGGGGCCATCGATGGCCCCCTAAGGTTTTTCCGGGATAGCAGAAAAACGACGAGGCGCAGCACCGCGGTTGAGGGCTCTACCTCTTACTGCATCATTTTCCCATCATCCCTGAAATTTTTTACCCCGGGTCACCCAAGGTCAGGTCACCAGACGAGGTCAACCAAGGTCACCTCACTTCACCTTTAGAGCTCTGTAAGAGCTACATTTCAAAGTCGATCGATTTCAAACTTCCTACACTTCATAACCCCTTCAAGGTCTACAAGGTGTACATCCGGGATTTTTCGATTTCGTGCCCTGAGGTCAGGTCACGAGGTGACCTCTCCCATTGAAAAACATGGGGAAAAGTTGTTACATGATATAAAAGCCACAAAAATGATTGCAAACACTCAGACTGCTCAGAACAACGTTTTTTGACACCCTTTCACGGATCCCAGGGGTCATATTTGCCCTTTGACTTTTCCAAGGTCATCCAAGGTCACCAGAGGTCAAAAACAGTATTTTGACAATAACTTTTGACCTAATTGAGCTAGAGCAGTGAAACAAACACCATCGTGTTTGTCTTGTTACTGGCTTTCATTTGATATACGGCAAGGTCACTTTTTGACCTTTCGTGACCTCAGGTCATATTAGGTTACGAGGTGACCTCTGGAGGTCAAACCACTGGCGGGAGGTCTTTACGTTCCACATAGCGGAAAAATTACTGGCAATTTGCTATCAAATGTACTTTACCAGGCCTCAATAGCTCTAATGACATAAGAGTTATGCCCAGTTTGCTTAATCATTGCATATTTGAGTGAAAATAGCCGATCTTGACCTAATTTGACCTCTGGAGGTTAAATAATTGACCTGAGCACTAAAACATGTGAAGTAATTTCTTACTGAATTCACGCGAGCTTTCTATTGCACTTTGCAGATTTGCGCTAACGCCCATATTTTCGGAGTTAGAGGGGGGCCATCGATGGCCCCCGGTGGGGCGAAGGTGGCGCCGGACCCCGGTGGGGCGCGGGTTAAGTATATAGTGAAAAATAGAAACGGCTCGTTTTCAGTAAATACTGGATTGATAAACCTGATAATCCTCAAACCATGTAGCCTCACCACAATTTGACCGCCAAGTTCAGGTTTTGACCATCTGGCTTCTCAAAGGTCATGTGAGGTCACAGGAGCATATTGTTATCATATTGCCCATAACTTCTCTCTGAATCAAGATAAAGCTTCCGTTTTGCTTGTATTGTGCTTATCTTGTCAAGGGGAGTCGATTGATATGCAGCATGACCTTACGAGGTCACCCTGTGACCCTGACCTGAACGTGAACTGACATCGAGCTATTAGATTAGAGTTTTAGGGCACTACAGCTGCAGAGGCTCTACGTCCCTTCACGTATAGCTTCTGCAGCTGCAGTGCCCTAAAACTCTAATCTTAGCTAGATGTCAGGTCATTTTCACACCTAAACCTCACGAGGTTGTGTTGTACATCATTCGATTCGCCACGATGGGAGGAAACAAATGCTTTATAAATATTTGTTCTAGCTTCAATGAGTAAAAATCTAGAGGGGGAAACGTACACTGTCCTGTTGTAAGCCTATATGACCTACCTTGACCTATGCTGACCTCAATATTGACTTGGCTTAGAAATACTTCCTATAATTTATATTTGTCTCATTAAGGGCTTTTGAAGGGCGTCCGTAATTTTCATCTAGCTTTCCTAGGAAATGAATTACGGAGGGGGCGAAATACGCCTTTCCAGCGGGGCACGTGTCAACCCTATTCCTGTCTGGTTTCTGGCTCCCAAGCCCCCATTTGCTATCAGGTTCCTTGTTCTCTTCTGTTTGGTGGGATTCAACCCCCATAGGGTCTCCAAATCTACCCCTACGATTTTTTTACAATTCTATATCGGATGTATTTTTCTGACGCTTAAATCAATTTTTTAAAGTAATGCTTCAAAATTTAGAAAATGATGGACAGAGGCGTTTAAAATAGAGTTGTTGCTGTTGTTTTTAGCTTCTTCATAACTCTTGGCCCTGTTGTCCGAATTTCACAAAACTATGCAGTGTGTATTGACGGAGAATGGATATGAAATTTTAGATATTCCAGTAATGTGAAAATTCTAAATTAAATGATATTTTATATACCTTAGTCCACCCATAGCTTATATTCGTCTCTTTGCCGCATAATCACGGCATTTTCCAATAGGTCCCCAGCGTGGCCAATATTTAACCTTTATGACCCTGTTTGACCTTGAAGATATACCTAGACCTAGTCCAATAAAAATTGACCGTAAGATGTAGATTGACATAGCCCCACCAGCCCGGTAACTGATGTTAGTCTAATCCTGTCAATTTCCCGAGTTCTCAGGGGGGCCTACGAGGGACCCCTCCAGTGCACGTTAGAGCCAGGTCCCTCTCCAGTGCGGGTGCTAACCTTCACAGAGGCCATATCCTCCCTCCCTTGAAGTTCCAGGAACGTTTTTCCCTGTCGCTTTGTCATGTTTTCCATCAAACATAACTAAAGCAATACAAAAGTGAGGAAAACGAAGGAAGAGCACCAGTGGCGGATCTAGCCGGTCGGTTTGGGAGGGGCAAACCAAAGTCAAAAGTCGAAAAGCAAAAAAATCGTCACGCCCTGAAAGCTGCGCCACAATATTACTTACCGGTAGAATTTTCGAATTTTGGGTATTTGAGGCGAAAAGCAAATAACACGTCACGGGTTGAAAAATATGGGCCAGAGATACTTTTCCGGTCCGAGGCCCAATATTTACACTGAACTTAACTGGTTCTCTTTAAAGTTGAGAGTTAAAGCACCAGAATCTTGCTTATAAACTAAAAAGGAGTCGGGGAAAAAGGAGGTCAATCAGTTTAGGGGTTGGGGGCAAAAACATAGTTTTGCCCCGAGCTTGTCCGTTTGGGGGAGGCAAATGCCTTTTTGCCCCTCCTTGGATCCGCCACTGAAGAGCACATAAAATGACACTAAAACACTAAAAGAAATATATGTTTCATGGTTGTTTCGCCACTATACCCTAAAATGTGTCAGGAATACATGATAATTTTTTGGAAAGCATTTTTTTAACCCACTACCCTTTGAATAGGTTGGCAGGAGTGTCCTTCCGTACCCGTGCGACCCTGCTACTAAAGTTCCATTATAAACAGGTTTAGAAGTATTAATTACTGCAATAGGGTCGCACCACTCCCCGCTCCTTTGTTTTTTAATCATGCAATACAACTTAATGCTAATAAATTATCCCTGTGGTCCCCCGGAAAGATAGATGAACTAGTAACATTCGAGGAACTAGTAACATTCGCTTTTATGACTTTGAAGATATAATTATTTGGTTATGATATGTTGACGGGGTTAAATGTTTCCATTTGCAAGCCACTCGATAATGACAAATACAGCGCCAAAGATACAAAAAATATAACTCGGTTCTCTGTGTCGTATCGAGTAGGTTTGTATTTCATATAACAGTGCGTTTGTTTCTACTTCTCACCTTGGCTTAGATCCTGACGGCTCATAGAACATTGTCATCCAAATTCATTGACACAATTTTCAGCGGAGCACACTCAGAGCACTCAGTGTTTGTGAAACAGCCAGAAAGTTCGACATCACTGTTTGGCTTGTACGATTAAGAAAACTCTTTGGTATTGAGAAAATGGTCAGGAATCCCATTATCATAATAATGGTAGTTTTAGATGCTGCAGCTACTTTGGTCATTGGTGCCCATATCGCTAGAAATATATTTCCACTGGATAGGAAGCTCTGACTGGGGGATATATAATTCCTCCGCTGTCACATATTCTACGTTTCCTTACAAAAATTGTATGCTGTAGGTGTATGTTTCTTAGGTATATACTCAGAGCCCAGCGAAATCACCCATAGGACTGGGATGTGGATTTCTATCTCTGGATGTGGGTTCCTCAGTCGCCCAGTATTTATTCATATTAGGCAGTGCAACTTTTTCAGAATTTATTTTTCTTTTTTCAGCAGCGATCAGTATAGTTTCAAACAATGCATTAAATATCCAATCATCTCTCCTCAAGTTAGAAACCCACACGTACTAGATACATCACGTCTTTAACACTTATATACTGCGCAATTAACTTTTACTGATAACTGTTACACTTTACAAATCCTCCACTACGTACCCAGGGTGGCCTCGAAACGATAATTGTAACACTTATTCCTTAGCGCTATAGGTGAGGATGGGGTCATATGATACAGTTTTCACGGGATGAGCTGTACCTTCCCAAATTCATCACTACGATATGAATAAAGCGAGTGTCGTTCGATAGCCTATTCATTTCTCTGTCGGATTTTACCAGTTATTTTATTTCCTTTGTCAAGAAAACCCTAAATCAATTGAAAATGTGAACCTAAGTCAAAATTGTCAACATGCCCCCACTACGGGGTAAGTTGTTACTGGTCGCGGGGCAAGTTGTTATGCACGAATATTGTCTTATAAACTAACCAAAAAACATGTGCGAAACGTCAGAAATATGTATTCCTTACATTGTGGTCAAGCGGCGCTAAAGTCACAGAAAAACTTCCGACTTTTTCGGGATCAGTACCTATTTTCTTACTTATCGAATGAAATGAAATCAATTGTTAATAGATTAAATTAGAAACAAATGGGTGTCAGGCATTCTCAGTTCGTTATTTGCAGCGAATTAATGTGCCAATTTTCGAGTTGCGACTGTCAACAATCCATGGTTTATTTTGCACAAGTGCGGAAGGTATTCTGCCAGTTTTGGCCCCATCTCATCTGAAAAAACTTGCAAAGTTCGATTATATCCAAACGTCTCGTGGCCATCTTGACCGTCAGTATGGCAGTGTCGTCAGGGTGCCATACATTGAATCTCATCATCGTTTGCTATTCTCATTATCGAGGTACCGATCCGGACCTGCTCCGTAGCGGCATCTTAAATGCCGACCGGAGGGACTCGTCGGGTTTTCTTTCGGACATATGTATGTCTGCACCCTCTAACGAAAGGAAAGGATGGTGTTAGGAAATTGGATGTAGCATATTGGTAAAGCACAAATAATTTAATTCATAACCATCAATTATTCCATATTATTGGGGCTTTTCAGTGGTTGAATCTCTTTTAGATGGATTCGAATGTTCTTAAATCATTTACTTAAAGCTTGTGGAAGTTTCGGTAAAACTAACGACGTATTTGTCAGCATGCAAGTAGCCCATTTCGATAGCTTTACGGAATCAAAATTTGTGCCAGCTTTGGTAAAATAGAAACTAAACACAATTACAAACACATTTTTAAACATTACTAATTATCGATGTTAACCTGGAATACCGTTGGGGCAGGTTGATACAGGGGTAAGTTGACACAGCCAGTAACAACGTGCCCCATCCATATTTAGCCAGAAGTACATTTCATAAAACCAGTATGACGGCGATACTGTCAATTCCTCAGCAAATTTAAAGTTGTCATCTGAAACATCGATATCATAGTTTTCTTACTAAGGCATAATGACCCTGCTACAGCTGTTGATACAAGTGTAAATTCTGCAAACATAACATCGCTGAAAATTTACTTTTGGCCTAAAAACGCACTTTGTCCGCAGTACCGTAGGCGGCTGACCAACACAACTGCTGAAGGGATTGTCGCTTGCTTCCGGTATCAGCTAATCATGGCCAGAGCCCAAAGGCATCTAGTTCGGTTTGGGAGCTATCGGCGTTGTATCAATTTGCCCCTGTAACAAAACTCCCCCTCCTCACCTGCACTCAACCGGAAAGGAGGCCTACGAGGCCCAACGAGAAAAGGTCGACCATCACGTCGGGACTGAGTATCAAAATCCATTCTTACTACCTAGACAAGATACTTCCTACGTCAAGATGAATATATGATCAAAGAACATGTTTCAGCCATTCAAACACACCTCTTCCGTAAGCCATGTGTACGCTGGTCCAGTGTCACCCCGGAGCTACCACAGGCAGTGCAACTTGATTTCATGTGTTTAAAGAGAATGTGGCACCTCTATAACGTGATTTTAACTGAGAGAGCCAAGTTGTAAAGCAAGTCGGAAAACCCGAAATCCTATAACTCTTTGAAAAAAAAGCTAAAACCTACCTGAAATGTACCTCTCATGTACCTCTCGCCAGGTGGCCATTGTTGTGAGCTGCTGGTGTGACGACATATGCTGACGTCCCGATGAGCATCAGCCAATCGAAGCCCTTGAAACGTTTTGAGTATGGTAGTGGCTGCTAGATTATGGCATCATCCACGGGCAGATATTTATTTTTTTCTCAGAGGAGTATTTTAAAAATCAAGATATTGAGCTTATTTTACATTTTTCAGAGAAATCATGAGTGGTTTCATTATTTTCGGAGAAAAAATACGCCTAATTACACTAAATTCCAGGATTCGACCAAGGTTTCCCATTCCCTTTAAAGGGGACTGTAGGGTTTTAAAACAGTTTTTATAATACAATGGTTCTCTTAACGCTGTCGTAATTGACTCTTTTCGGATTTGGGCGCCCCGGTGGTTTTTGAATTCCCCGTTAGTATGATGGATCCATTAGGGGAGAGGGGGAAGATCTGGGACGGGGGAGAAGTAGGATAGAGCCGTTTTCTCCGCCAGCTGCCGGTTTTCTCGATTATTTTTTGCTGGCCCCACTACTGTCGTGCTGCTCGCACATCACCATGGTGATGCTTCCCCTTTTCGTCTGACGGTGGTCACGATACGCGAGTGTCAAGCAAAAAAACTTGTTTTTCTGAGGGTATGTTAAGTTGTTTTGTGTGATTTTTAGAACTGTGATGTGGCTGTCGTCGCGCTTTTGTATTTCTGTATACTCTGCAGACGTAATGCCCTGAAATATATAACATTGGGATTGATAGAATTCCTGTGCAGGAAGACTTTGTTAAAAACGACGACCTGGGGAGAAGTGGGACTCAGTGTACCAGTTCTCCCCGCAATGTTCCACTTCCCTCCAAATGTAGATTATATGTAATGCGATTGATTATAGTCTCTGGAAGAAGGTTATTATATAGTCATTTACGAGCGTAGAATTTGAAAAATTATCATATTTTTAAGGTATTATCTATATAGTTATTCATCCTCATCACACACAGTAAAATCATATTGGTTCCTACCATTTCACGCTGCAATTTCAAAGCCAACTAGCATTTCATTTTTATTAAGATGAAAATATTTAATATTTTGTTATAACACCATGTGTCATGCGCTTGGATAGGTATTCTGAAGAGTGGTCACATGCGGGACGTGCAATGGGCTGGGACAGGCTGAACGTATGTACCGTGCACGGATGTTATCCCTGGTCAAATTTCGTACGTTTTTTATCTGTATCGTGACTGAAATGATGTTGGGGCTGAATGGTCAGGTGAACTATGTTTCTCTGTGACAATATTACAAAAATGTGGAAGTATGTCTGGTTCTCCTCCAGCTCTGGTGGAATTTGACGTATATGTTCATATACCGTGAAGATGCAAAACGTGTGTTGAATTTATGCTAACCCTCGCCCCACCGGGCCATCGATGGCCTACTAAGAAACTTTCAAAATAACAGAAGAAACTACGTGACGCACCACCGCGGTTGAGATGTCCCAACCCCATCCACTATCCTGGTTTTTTACGGATGGGACAAACAAATTTGAGCTCAACTATAGCTACATTTCTAAGCCGATTTATTGGAAACTTTCTATACTTGATGACCCCTCCAGGCTCTACAACAATTTATGTCCGGGGTTTTTATTTGGGTACCTGAGGTCAGGTCACAAGGTGACCTCTCCCATACAAAAAACATGTGAAAAGCTGTCATAAAAAATGATTGCGAATTCTCAGATTGCTCAGGAAAGTATTCTCGACCACCCTTTCACGAATTCCAGGGAATAGTTTTGTCTTTCACCTCACCAGAGGTCAAACACAGTATTTTGACGATAAATTTTGACCTAATCAAGCTAGAGCGCTAAATTAAATATCATTTTTTATTTATCAGCTTTGACTTTCGTTTGCTATACGCCTAAGCCACTTTATGACCTTTTGTTACCTTAGGCCATGTTAGGTCAAGAGGTGCCCTTTGGAGGGGAAACCTTTGGAAGGAGGTCATTTTGTTCTTCATAGCGGAGAAAGCTCTGACCTTTTCCCATCAAATTTACTTAACCATATGTCAATAGCTCTAATGACATGAGAGCTATGCTCAGGTTTCTTAGGCATTGCATATTTTAGTGGAAATAGCCTGTGACCCAGCTTGATATCTGGGGATCAAATCATTGACCTGAGCATTAAAACATGCGACGTAACACTATACTGGATTCTCACGAGCTTTATAATGCATTTTGCAGATTTGTGCTAACCCTAATATCTTTGGAGTAAGAGGGGCATCGATGCCCTCTACTGGTGGAGCAGGGGTGGCCCTGGTACCCCGGTGAAGCGCGGATTAATGCACTTTTATATTATATCACACATCGATCCATGTCCTAATTCTCCCTCGTATGTCTCACTTCTCCCCACTGCGTGTCCCAGTTCTCCTGGGCCTGTCCCAACTCTCCACCTCAGGTGTTTTTTTATATTTCGTTACGTTGGTCAAATACCTTTTGAGTATTGAGGCTGTGACATCTTATAATGAAAGACAATTATCTGCTCTATCTAACGGTACCACTTTTGATATTACGGAATCTGTCACTGATTTTCTGCAAATTTCTTAAAGAAACCTTCAATTTTCGTCCCAGTTCTCCCCCTCTCCCCTAAGAGTGCAATCGTTAGACAAACATTTCATCGCTTATGGACTTTGGGTCTTGCCATAGAGCTTTAGTTTTGCGGTATGACGTCAGAAAAGTAAAATGCGCTAAAAAAGTTTTCAAAGCGTTGCGACCTCCTTGAAGTGTTGTGCCTTTTCATCATCCAACACGGAGCAAAGCAGCACGCGCTTCTCTCTTCTGGTATATTATCTGTTTGTATTTCTGCAGCGCTCTCCATTAGTCCTTACTCTCTATAACTCGTCCGACGGTTAAGTTTTAGTTAAATTTACGTCTGTCTCCTCCTTCCCTTGGCTACCTTCGGGCCCGGCCCCACTCCTCTCCACTTATCCGAAACCGATCTCGTGACACTACTGACTTTAGTCAACTCTGCTGCCGGCTAGCCAGTGCTGACTCTGTCGCTGTCCTGCCTGTTCTTACGGAAGAGCAGCCTCGGGTGGTGAAATAGATAGTGAAGCCAGCAGGGAGCAAAATATGGCTAGAAATGTTTGAGAAAAAATTCATACCTGTACTGATTCATGATTTATAGCTTTATCATTTTCATTTCTAAATTTTGGGCGAATTTCTCGCAACGCAAGTGAACGCGCCTCCACCAATCAGAGGCCACCATCCACTGGCTGCCGATCGCCTGCCGATTACCAGCGGGCACAGAGGTTACAGAGGTCATGTTGAGCAACGATGACGCCGATTTCAAGCCTCGGTGTGGAGGGGTCGCGTGGCGGATTGTAAGTTCTGCATGCGTTGTGTTGATAATGACGGTTGTGTCTGCTGTTAGACCGAGGTAAAGTGATAGGTGTAGGAGACATTCTGAGCACGGGGGTGGATACATGGGTTAGGTGTTTGTGCTGTGTGCGGTGTCGATAGCACTGGAAAACATGAGTTCGTTAAATGAGCTCGGTTTGTGAATATGCTTGGGCAGGCATCGATTTCAAGTCCTTACTTTTCTTCGGCATCATGATACATGATGCAACTCATCATGAACTCACGATGCAACATGAACACTTTTCAAATGGCACACACTTATCAGCAAAACAATACACACGGTATATGTGCCATACGCTTAGCTGGTATTTCATGCGCATGCAACACTGGAATTCTAGAGTGTTTGTTATACAAGTGCAGGGCAAGTGCTGCAAGTGATAAAGGCCTCAATTGCAGAGTGGGCGGAACGGAAAAGGGAAGTGTAGGGCCCTTGATTGATATTAACCCGCGCCCCACCGGGGGTCCAGCGCCACCTTCGCCCACACCGGGGGCCATCGATGCCCCCTCTAACTCCGAAAATATTGGCGTTAGCGCAAATCTGCAAAGTGCAATAGTAAGCTCGCGTGAATTCAGTAAGAAATTACTTCGCATGTTTTAGTGCTCAGGTCAATGGTTTGACCTCCAGAGGTCAAATTAGGTGAAAATCGGCTATTTTCACTCAAATATGCAATGCTTAAGCAAACTGGGCATAACTCTTACGCCATTAGAGCTATTGAGGTCTGGTAAAGTACATTTGATAGGAAATTGTCAGTCCTTTTTCCGCTATGTGAAACGTAAAGACCTTCCGCCAGTGGTTTGACCTCCAGAGGTCACCTCGTGACCTAAGATGACCTGAGGTCACAAAAGGTCAGAAAGTGACCTTGCCGTGAATAAAATGAAAGCTAGTGACAACACAAACACGATGGTGTTTGTTTCAGTGACCTAGCTTAATTAGGTCAAAAGTTATTGTCAAAATACTGTTCTTGACCCCTGGTGACCTTGGATGACCTTGGAGAGGTCAAAGGGCAAATATGGCCCCTGGAATCCGTGAAAGGGTGTCCAAGAACGCTTTTCTGATCAAGCTGAGCATTTTCAATCGCTTTTGTGACTTTAAGATCATAAGACAGCTTTTCCCCATGCTTTTTCAATGGAAGAGGTCACCTCGTGGCCTGACCTCAGAGCACGAAATCGAAAAATCCCGGATATACACCTTGTAGACCCTAGAGGGGCCATAAAGTGTAGGAAGTTTCAAATTGATCGACTTAGAAATGTAGCTCTTACAGAGCTCTAAAGTTTAAGTGAGGTGACCCTGGTTGACCTCGTCTGGTGACCTGACCTTGGGTGATCCGGAGTAAAAAATTTCAGGGATGGTGGGAAAATGATGCAGTGAGAGGTAGAGCCCTCAACGGCGGTGCTGTGCCTCTTCGTTGTTCTGCTATCCCGGGAAAAACCTCAGGGGAGCCATCGATGGCCCCCGGTGGGGCGAGGGTTAACCCACGCCGAGTGGGAATGGGGGAGGGGTGGGGTGGGCGAAATCAGCTCCAACCTGTTTTCCAGTGTAACGCAGAACGATGAGGCGCAGAACAAAACAACTTGCTGAGTGCCTTATCCTTGCTCAATTACACGCATCTGACCTATTTCACCATGACGGAGACTCAAAAGAGATGTTAAGGTCATGCGGGCTGAGCCCAAATCCAAAATAACGAGTTTGAAACATCATCAAAGGGACGTCTGCCAATCGATAAACTCCACAGTTTCCAAATATGATGAGGTCTTGGGATCTTTTAATTTGCCGTGTCGGAATGTCTGTGCCATTGACATAATGCAGGGTCAATGTTTGGTCACCCCTATTAAGAGTCTGTGGGAGAAGTAAGAAAAGTGGTCCCTTTTCAGTAGATAAGAAATTGATCAAGTTTGAATTTTTAATATCCTGTATTCTTATCATGTTTATGACCATCAACTTGATTTTTCAAGCATTTTACCCCTCAGAGGTCATCTTAGGTCACCCCATGTTGGCTGTGGCTCTTTTGCCAACAATTTTGCACAGAATTGAGATAGGGCTTCGATGTTAATCACATTGAAGCCGTCTTGTTACTGGCAGATCATTTATGTGTGACTATACTAGGTCAACAGTTGATCCTGACCTGGCTTGAGGCCGTGCAATTTTAACCATTTGACCTAGCATGGTCATTTTATATATGCATCTTTCGATTCGTCCAATTAGATGAGTCCTATGATGCATAATATTTAGCTCAGCATCATAGTTCCGCTCAGTAAACAATCTGCAACACCTTGTTGTAATTCTATTGAACCTTCTTTGACCTCTGGTGACCTCAGTCTTCATTTAGACCCTGGATAACCTGTGGTCAACACAGGTTACCGGAGTCTCCAAACGTGGGGTATGTCTGGGCAGCTCGATGAGGCTGCTTGATTTTAATATTGAGTTTTTCGATACCTCTCTCTGTTCCCGAGTGCGTATCTGGTCACCATTTCTTTTCGTTACCGAGTTAGTAGGGGCATAATTTCTGGTCCTCCTCCATCCCCAGGCGATCGTAGGCTTTGAAAGAGTCCGGGAGGTGGTGGGTAAATATGTCAAAACTCCAGTTTGATTATTTTCAGAAATTTATCTGCAGGAAATGCCACTTACCTACGCATTTTATCGTGTTTCCAATTTGGGGCATCAGATGACATTCGCATGCCAGGCTTCCACCTAAAATCCTCTCAAAAAGCCATCTAAGCAAAGAGGAGGTGGGAGGTTGGGACTAGTTTGGCTCAGCTCGGAGAGGGTTTGCGACGCCACAGCAGCTGCCTGCACCATCACCGGGGATGTCCTCATTCCTTAGGTGCGGTTGCGCGTGCGAAACCAGCTCAAACCAGGGAAGCACCCGAAAACAGTACGGGACGACAATGGGGCGGCGTGTTCAGAGTGCGTTGGCGCGTGCTGGGTAGGGCGGCGTGTTCAGTAAGCGCCGGTCAGGGGGCGGCTGGTGGCCTGTGCTGTCGCGGCCGTGGTGGCGATCTGGCGTCACCCCCAAATATTGACAGCTGTCGGCGTGAAACAATGGCCAGCCCGCGCCGCCCGGCCGCCGCGATCCTGTTTGTCTGCTTACACGTCGGCAGGCATCAAACGGTAAACAGAGATGAAAGGCGCCGCGGCGGCCGGGCGGCGAGCGCCGGCCGCCGCGGTGACTTCATAACCAGCCGGCTGCTGTCGCCGACGCTCTGTAAATATACACGGCGGCCGGAGCCGGCTGTCGCTGCTCACAGCGCCGGCGAGGAGATCTCAGCGCCGCTCCGCCGCTCATCAGCTCCTCAGCGCCGGTCCCCGATACATCAGCTGCTCTCTAAACTGCACCGGTCCGATGCTTATCAGCTCCTCAGCGCTGATTCTCGATACATCAGCTACTCTCAGCACTGCACCCGAACTCCGCACATCAGCTACTAAGCGTTGGCCCTCGATGCATCAGCTACTCAGCGCTGGCCTTCGATAAATCAGCTACTCTCTGAACTGCACCGGTCCGCTGCATATCAGCTACTCAGCGCTGGTCCTCGAAACATCAGTTGCTCACAGCACCAGCGTAGCGATCTCAGCGCCGGTCCGCCGCACATCAGCTACTCAGCGTTGGTCCTCGATACATCAGCTGCTCTCAGCACTGCACCCGAACGCCGCGCATCAGCTACTCAGCGCTGGCCCTCGATACATCAGCTACTCAGTGCTGGCCCTCGATACATCAGCTACTCAGCGTTGGTCCTCGATACATCAGCTGCTCCTGGCACTGCACCGGTCCGCCGCACATCAGCTACTCCCCGGTGCTCCTCGACTTATCAGCTGGCCCTGGCAAACCAGCTGACTGAGGCACTAGGCGCAACAGCTGCCTAAGGCAGACTAGCAGATTATGGCAGACAAGCTGTCAACGAAAGACCAGCTGGCTATGACAGACTAGCGGATTGTGACAGACTAGCTGACTAGGGCAGATCAGCTGACTATTCTATGCCAGCTGTCTACGGTAAACTAGTTCTCTATGACAGACCAGCTGACTATGGTAGACCAGCTGTCCACGAGAGATCAGCTGTCTATAATAGACCAGCTGACTATGGCAGAATATCTGTCTTCTATGCCAGCATTACAGCTGTCCTATCTGCAAACAAACGGGGGACAGTTGAACGACGTACAGAGCAATGCCCTAGATCAGCGGTCTATGGCAGAGCATCTGTCTATGAGAGACCAGTTGAGTATGGCAAACCAGCTATCTACGGGAAACCAGTTGTCTATGGAGGACCAGCAGTCCATGGCAGATCAGCTGTCCGAGGCAGATCAGATATCCTTTGCAGACTGGCCTTCATATGATGGACTTGTATGTCAGACCTGCCATCAGTTCAGGTGGCCTGACTGCACAGCTGTCTGACGGGTGTATCGGTTTTGCAATCGTTGGGTCTAATCGACTTACTAACTACTAAGTTTACATTGCATTGCCAACTTGGAGCCTTCTGGAAGGCGGTGCGGGAACTATGGGTGAATCTGTATTTAAGGGACCTGCTGGGACTTGAACCGGGGACGCTTGCCTCAGAAAGCGATAGGTTTTGGCGAGTTCAGTGCACAGCTCAGTAGCTCCAGCGCTCTGTAAAGTATGCTAAGATGGGACAGCTGTCCCATCTACCGTCTGCAAACATACGCAGGACAGCTGACCAATGAGCAGACTGAGCCAGAACAGCTGTCCCATCTGGAAACAGACGGGGCACAGTTTAACGGTGTACAGACTGAGGTGGGACAGGTGTCTCATCTGCAGACTGGTACAACAACTGCTCCACCTGCAAGCTGTTATTGTGTGCAAAGCAAGGCTAGATATATATTCCTGATGCAATGCGTTGGATACAGCTCTGTGGGACGGCCGTTTGAGACAATAGAGGTCAGTGAGCAGGTACAAACGGCTATGCAGAGTGAGTTAGCAGTTGAGTGGGGTTTCAATGGAGCTACCGATCAAAGTGTATATAAACGAAGAATACTAGAAGATGACAAGGTTACGGAGGTGAGTGTGTTTGTGAAGTTGAAGGTGCCTCTTAAGCTATTCATGAACGGCGAGACGGTGTGGAAGAACTATACACCGTTCTTCCTTTGTTGGTGCCGCCCTATTCAGCTACAATACGTCCGAGAGACTGCAGAAGTCGCTAAAAAGAAGGAGCAAATCTAGGCGAGATTGACAGTATCAACCCCACGTTAATACACACTCCTGAAGATGTGAGTTTAAAATACTCACTTATGCTGGCTATGATAGATAACAAGATTGCTGCCGCTCCCAATGACAAAAAAATCTACCAGCGCATGCAGTATCTATTGGAGCAACACTCAAAACAATAAAAAACACGGGGTAAACACAGCAGCGAGTGCAGAAAAACAGCTTATCAGGTCGGTTTCTCTCCGCGGCATGCCAGGATTAGATGTTTTGAGTGCATGCTCCATGTGTCTTAGCAGATGGATGCCAAACGGTGTACTGTGACCACACACAAAGGCACGGTGCGCAAACGAAAGGGTGTCATCCAGCGTTAGTTTCATCTGCAGCTCAGACTGGTGCTTGACCGACCACGGCCTATGGGCTTCGGATCCACAAACGTTGGCAATACGTCGCGCGGCTTCATCCAGAGTCCCGATGTGTGTGTGTGCGTGTTTTTTTTAATTCCTGGTGTATGTTCTGAACCCATCAGAAGGCTCGCCAAAATCATTTCAACTGAAAATTCCTCTGATTAGGTAATTAACCCGGATAGGTTTGACGTGTTAGCTTTAGAGACAGCCAAGCTGTTTGTAAGCCTATATCCATCGTTTTACTTGACAGCCTCAGATCATGAACCCCTCGTGCAGGGGGGTGAGCGTATCACTTCTTCTTCTGATCGGTATGATCTGTGAGAAGGCACAGGAGCGGAGAAGCAAGTATACATCATATACACATGAGCCTCGTGCCCGAACAAAACCTCACGAAAAGCGTCAATCCAAGACCATTTGAACCACCTGATGATGTCCATCCGTCCTGTGATGGTGAAAACAATCCAAGAAGATTCGGATCAGTCAAGATGTCGCATCCTATCGTCCTTTGATTAGCCCCAATATGACATCACCGCGCTACTGGTCAATCCCGGTACCCAACCAGGAGACTCAGACACATCTGATGGCGCAGATTCGGATGCCTGATAAGCGACTCGTCCGCATCCAATAAGTGAAGTTTGAATGCCCGTAGTGCCTGTTTGTCCTTCAGACTGTTTGAAACTTTCTAGAAAAAAATCTGCTGGCTATGAAATCGCTTTCTTTTGCTCTGTGTATTCACATTTGGTGTCTGTGTTGAACAACTATGATCTTGGTTGTTCATGTATAGTTATATTGTGTGAACCTGACGAATACGAAAGGGCTAGAATCAGATTTGTGTCACTTGTAGAAATTGCTCAAGTGAGCTGTTACCATGGGTTGGTGAGTCAGTATTTTTTAAAGAATAGCATGATGTCAATCTACATCAGTTTCTATTGTCAGGAATTTTGTGGCATGCGCCATAACGTGATTGAGAGCAGCTGTTCTCGGCAGATAAATAATATTTTAAAACTCGTTAATATCTTCAATTTCTTATTTGGTATCTTCCCAAGCAAACATAGAATCAACTGACCTTATTTGAGATCAGGTTGGGAAAACTTAGTTCCAGCGTAAGAACGGCATTTCCAACATCTTCACATCTGGGGCAAGCTAAATAACCTATAGACATCTCTTCAAGTCTGCATTTTCCATGTCATACCGGAAAAGATTAGCTCTCAATCAACTGACCTGGTTTTAGGTCATCTGGAAGAGGTGCATTTTCAGAATACGAGCATACCAAGAATACGATATACTAAGATCAGATATTAACACGCGCATTGATGGGGGGGGCGGGTACCCGCCCCCTCGGGTTTTTCGGAGATAACAGTAAAACGGCGGCGCGTAGCGCCACTGTATTTGGCATACTTTTTCCTCATCCTTTTTAAAACTTCTGTGAAAATTTTAAGGTTAGGTCATCTTAGGTCAGGTCACCAGTTCAGGTCAAGTGACCTGACCTCAAAAAAGTTTAAGATAGCATAAGTCAGAGCAGGTTGAACTTATTAGATTGAAACTCTATCACATAATGGGCCCACCGAGTTCTCTAAAAGTTGCTCTGGTAATTTTGATATCGATGACCTAAGGTCAGATACGAGGCATGACCTCGCCATTGAAAATACATGGGAAAATGGTTTTTACTGTATAACTAAGTAACAGATAGAGATAGAGCGTTAATTTTAGCTGTAGTAGACTTGCCTTGGCTTTGCGGTTCTAATGATATGCGTTTTATATAATTTGAACCTGACCTGTCCTCAGGTCAGGTCAAATCCTTGATTTGACCTAGCAAGGTCAAATTATATATAATTTGATTTGGCTTTCTGCGAGGATTCATGTAATTCAAGTCATTTTGATCTAGCTTTACTTGTTCAGATGTAATGGCCGAAAAACTTAATTTACATGTTATCCCTATTAACCCGCGCCCCACCGGGGGTCCGGCGCCACCTTCGCCCCACCGGGGGCCATCGATGGCCCCCCTCTAACTCCGAAAATATGGGCGTTAGCGCAAATCTGCAAAGTGCAATAGAAAGCTCGCGTGAATTCAGTAAGAAATTACTTCGCATGTTTTAGTGCTCAGGTCAATGGTTTGACCTCCAGAGGTCAAATTAGGTCAAGATCGGCTATTTTCACTCAAATATGCAATGATTAAGCAAACTGGGCATAACTCTCATGCCATTAGAGCTATTGAGACCTGGTAAAGTACATTTGATAGGAAATTGCCAGTACTTTTTCCGCTATGTGGAACGTAAAGACCTCCCGCCAGTGGTTTGACCGCCAGAGGTCACCTCGTGACCTAATATGACCTGAGGTCACGAAAGGTCACAAAGTGACCTTGCCGTATATCAAATGAAAGCCAGTGACAAAACAAACACGATGGTGTTTGTTTCACCGCTCTAGCTCAATTAGGTCAAAAGTTATTGTCAAAATACTGTTTTTGACCTCTGGTGACCTTGGATGACCTTGGAAAAGTCAAAGGGCAAATATGACCCCTGGGATCCGTGAAAGGGTGTCCAAAAACGTTGCTCTGAGCAGTCTGAGTATTTGCAATCATTTTTGTGGCTTTTATATCATGAAATAGCTTTTCCCCATGCTTTTCCAATAGGAGAGGTCGCCTCGTGACCTGACCTCAGGGCACGAAATAAAAAAATCCCGGATATACACCTTGTAGACCCTGGAGGGGTCATGAAGTGTAGAAAGTTTCAAATCGATCGACTCAGAAATGTAGCTCTTACAGAGCTCTAAAGTGAAGTGAAGTGACCTTGGTTGACCTCGTCTGGTGACCTGACCTTGGGTGACCCGGGGTAAAAAATTTCAGGGATGATGGGAAAATGATGCAGTGAGAGGTAGAGCCCTCAACCGCGGTGCTGCGCCTCGTCGTTTTTCTGCTATCCCGGAAAAACCTTAGGGGGCCATCGATGGCCCCCCGGTGGGGCGAGGGTTAAGGCATGTTTTGACCTCTCGTGACCTTAAATGTGACCTGACTAAAAAATTGTTCAAATAATTTCGATGGAGAAGTGGGTGGGCTACCCAACACTGTTTACCGTTTTTTGCTACCTAGCGTGGTTCTTGAGATCTTTGAGGAGGGTCGGGTACCCGCCCCTCCGTCGTTAAAGCGAAGGTGGCTCAGACCCCTGTCAATGCGCGTGTTAACACTAGAGCTTTGATGTAAATACATGATAAGCTGAAAAGGCAATTACGAATATCGACATCCAGCCTGACCTAGGCTAGTGACCTGACCTGACTCAAAGGTGACACTTAATATCAATAATGCTTGGAATAACATCACACTTTGCCCCAATTTGAAGGGCATACCTTTGGCGGAATGCTTGTTATATATGTTTGTACTTTTTTAGAAACTTCTTGTAACATTGTGCAACACTGTGCTGGATGGAGTAAAATTGGCCTTAACACGTGCCCCGCTGGGGGAGCAAATTTCACCCCCCTCTCCAGGCTTTCTCCGGATAACGCAAAAACAAAGAGACGCAGAGCAACGAAACTTACAGTACCTTATTCTTAATCAAGTTTACGCACTTGAACAATTTTTTAGGTCAGGTCATCTCAGGTCAAGGAGCTATCCAAGGTCAAATGACCCGACCTCAAAACCTAAAATTACGAGTTTGAAGCGGCGCCTAAGAAACATCAGCCAACTGATCAGTATGAAACTTTCACAATATGATGAGGTCATTCGGGTCTACAAATCTGCTATCTCGGAATTTTTATATTGATGATCTATGGTGGGGTCAATTTTTGGTCACCCCATTATAAGTATATGGTCAAAAATAGGATGGGCTCGTTTTCAGTAAATACTGAATAGATAAAGCTGAAAATCCTCCCACCGCTTACCACGATCTTGACCAAAAAGTTGAGTTTTTGACCATCTGATCTCTCAAAGGTCATATCAGGTCACAGGAGTATGCAGTGGTGTTATTGCCAATAACTTCTCACTGAATTGAGATAAGGCTCCTAGGTTGCTTGAAGTTTGCTTATATTGTCGCGGGAAGTCGAACGATATGCAACATGACCATACCAGGTCACCCTGTGACCTTGACCTAGCTCCATGTCAGGTCATCTGCACAATTTGACCTAGCAAGGTCATATTATACATCATTCGATTTGCCACGATGATAGGAATACAATGATGCATATGTATTTGCTCTAGCTCCCCTGAGTAAATATCTAAATGGGGATACGTACCCTGCCCTGTTGTAAGCCTATGGAACCTTTTTTACATATGCTGACCTCAATATTGACCTGACATAAAAGTACTTCGTATAATTTCTCTGAGTCTTATTAAGAGCTTTTGAGCGCCGTCAGTAATTTTCCTTTAGCTGTCCTGGAAAATGAGATACGGAGGGGGGCGAAATTCGCCCCCCCCAGCGGGGAGTGTCATGCCAGGGACCCCAGTGGGTCGCGTGTTAAATATGCAATGCTTAACCTGCGCCCCACCGGGGGTCCGGCGCCACCTTCGCCCCACCGGGAGGCCATCGATGGCCCCCCTCTAACTCCGAAAATATGGGGGTTAGCGATAATCTGCAAAGTGCATTAGAAAGCTCGCGCGAATTCAGCAAGAAACTAATTCGCATCTTTAAGCACTCAGGTGAATGGTTTGACTTCCAGAGGTTGAGTTAGTTCACGATAGGCTATTTTCACTAAAATATGGAATGCTTAAGTAAACTGGGCATAACTGTTATGCAATTAGAGCTATTGAGATCTGGTAAAAACATTTGATAGAAAAAGGCTAGACCTCTTCCGCTATGTGGAACATTATGACCTCCGGCCAGTGGTTTGACCTCCAGCGGTCACCTCGTGACCTAACATGACCTGAGGTCACGAAATGTCAGAAAGTGACCTTGCCGTATATCAAACGAAAGCCAGTGAAGAGACATACACGATGGTGTTTGATTCAGCGCTCTAGCTTAATTAGGTCAAAAGTAATTGTCAAAATACTGTTTTGACCCCTTGTGACCTTGGATAACCTTGAATAGGTCAAAGGGCAAATATGTCCCCTGGGATCCGTGAAAGGGTGTCTAAGAACGCTTTTTTGGAGGAGGCTGAGCATTTGCAATCACTTTTATGACTTTTAGATCTTAAGACAATTTTTCCCATGCTTTTCCAATTGGAGCGGTCACCTCGTGACCTGACCTCAGGTCACAAAATCGAAAAATCCCAGATATACATCGTGTAGACCCTGGAAGGGTTATCAAGTGTAGGAGGTTTCAAATTGATCGACTAATAAATGTAGCTCTTATAGAGCTTAGAAGTTGAAGTGAGGTGACCTTGATTGACCTCGTCTGGTGGGCTGACCTTGGGTGAACTGGGGTAAAAAAATTTCAGGAATGATGGAAAAATGATGCGGTGAGAGATAGAGTCCTCAACTGCGGTGCTCCGCCTCGTCGTTTTCCTGCTATCCCGAAAAAACCTTAGGGGGCCACCGATGGCCCCCGGTGGGGCGAGGGTTAAGAAAACTGGGCATAACTCTGATGCCATTAGTCCTATTTGGATCTGGTGAATTACATTTGGTAGGAAACTGGCAGAAATTTTTCGTTAGGAAGAATTTAATGACCTCCCGCCAGTGGTTTGACCTCCAGAGGTCACCTTGTAACCTAATATGACTGGAGGTCAGGAAAGGTCAGGAAGTAACATTGCCGTATATCAAATGAAAACCCGTGATGAGACATACACGATGGTGTTTGAGTCAGCGCTCTAGTTTAATTAGGTCAAAGTTATTGCCAAAATACTGTTTTTGACCCCTTGTGACCATGGATGACCTTTGAGAAGTCAAAGGGTAAATATGACTCCTGGGATCCGTGAAAGGGGGTCCAAGAACGCTTTTCTGAGCAAGCAAAGCATTTGCAATCGTCTTTGTGGCTTTTAGATCATAAGACAACTTTTCCCGTGCCTTTTCAATGAGGGAGGTCACCTCGTGACCTGACTTCAGGTCACGAAATCGAAAAAATCCCGGACATCCACATTGTAGACCATGGTAAGGTCATAAAGTGTAGGAAGTTTCAAATCGATTGACTGAGAATTGTAGCTCTTATAGAGCTCAAATTTGAAGTGAGGTGACTTGGTTGACGTCATCTGGTGACCTGATCTTGGTTGACCCGGGGTAAAAAATTCAGGGATGGTGGGAACATGATGGAGTGAGAGATAAAGCCCTCAACCGCGGTCCTGCGTCTCGTCGTTTTTCTGCTATCCCGAATAAACCTTAGGGGGCCATCGATGACCCCCGGTGGGGCGAGGGTTAAGGCCTTACCACGACGCACGAGCTGCTCCAGTCATATGGTATCGCCGGCTCGTATCCGATGGGAAAAATACCCGTAATTTACGTTTCGAGAAGGAACCATTATATTTCCTGCGTTGCTTACGTCCAGAAACATTTGGAAGGGTCACAATGGCGTACACTGTGCTGTCTGATCTAGGGTTTGGCTTTTTCTGTCTAATTTGTAGGGGATGCCGCCGGCGTCTCGGGGAAAAAAAAGGCAAAAAAAAAAATAAAAAAAATAAGGGGGGAAAATCCCCCCGGGGTTTTCCTTTCCTCAGAGAGAATAAACAAAAAAAATTCAATGAAAAAAAAAAAAAACCACCTTTTTTTTTTTAAACATAAGAGGGGGGGGGGCCGGCCCCCGCCCGGGGGGGGAGGGGGGGCGGAAAACAAAAAAAGAAAAGAAAAAAGAAAAAAGAAAAAAAAAAAAAAAAAAAAAAAAAGAATAAAATAAAAAAAAAAAAAAAAATATATAATTTTAAAAATAAAAAATAAAAAAAAAAAAAAAAAAAAAAAAAAAAAAAAAAAAAAAAAAAAAAAATATTTTATATTTTAAATGGAAGAAAAAAAAAAAAAAAAAAAAAAAAAAGGTCGTTTTCAGTTTGAAGCTAATCTCAAGGGGTGGCAGCAACTCCTTTCCCTTGGAAGGATGAATGTGTAAAACAAAACAGAATAACTACAAGGGCTGACATAACATCAAACAAACTGGCTTTGCTGTGCCACAATATTTGAATTGTGGTTTAGCCGTGCCGCAGGATCTCGCCTGCAGCTATAGCATGTCGCAGGGTCTCGCCTGTTATCATGCTGTGCCGCACGGTCTCACATTTGGCTATGCTGTGCCGCAGGGTCTCGCCTGTGATCATGCTGTGCCGTACGGTCTCACCTTTGGCTATGCTGTGCCGCAGGGTCTCGCCTCTGGATATGCTGTGCCGCAGGGTCTCGGCTGTGGCTATGCTGTGCCGCACGGTCTCACCTTTGGCTATGCAGTGCCGCAGGGTCTCGCCTCTGGATATTCTGTGCCGCAGGGTCTCGCCTCTGGATATGCTGTGCCGCAGGGTCTCGCCTCTGGATATGCTATGCCGCAGGGTCTCGCCTCTGGATATGCTGTGCCGCAGGGTCTCGGCTGTGGCTATGCTGTGCCGCCATGTCTTCACCGATTATGAGTCACCGTGTCCGCTTTTTTATTTCAACCCCGTCGGGATCCCGCCCACCTCAGACAGGGCGTAGTATCTGCAGAACTGTATTCGGGCTAGATCTGGTTTTGCTAGATTCTGTCAACTTTGCACAAAGCTGACACACTGCTTCAGTTAATGTATACAAAGTCAGGAGACCACCTACCTGAGATTATTCATATTTTTGGTACAGTTCGTGAAGTGCTTCAAATAGATCATCCATGGAATCCCAATTTATCGCCGCCTTTTTCAAATTTGTGATCTTTCATAGCGTTTTTGGTAATCTCTTAAGTTTTATCGCATTACGTTTGATATATTTCGAGAGGACCTTCCACAGACAATGCAATCCTTTATTTCTTTTATTTTGAGGGGATCACAATGCTTGAAAATTGAACGCCAAAGATCTGGCGGTTCCACCTTTTCAGTCGGTAAGTGGGTTTTAGCCAAGCTGCAGATGGAGCCAAAAGGTCTCCTAGCCGACTTGTAAATTGCCATATAATTGGTTTTCTCAATCCACAAAGTAGACTTGATGTGATGTTGTTCTAGAGTTTCTTTTCAGAGCAGTTAAAATTGTTGTAAATAAGCGTATTGTTTATTGGAACCATTCTGTTCGGTGATCGACTGGTGAGAGTACCGGGTATTGGTTCCAGTGACTATACTTGCTAACTTCGTCACCCGGCTTAACCCTCGCCCCACCGGGGGCCATCGATGGCCCCTAAGGTTTTTCCGGGATAGCAGAAAACGACGAGGCGCAGCACCGCAGTTGAGGGCTCTACCTCTCACTGCATCATTTTCCCATCATCCCGGAAATTTTTACCCCGGGTCACCCAAGGTCAGGTCACCAGACGAGGTCATCCAAGGTCACCTCACTTCACTTTAGGCTCTGTAAGAGCTCTTTCAAGTCGATCGATTTGAAACTTCCTACACTTCATAACCCCTCCAGGGTCTCAAGGTGTATTCCGGGATTTTTCGATTTCGTGCCCTGAGGTCAGGTCACGAGGCGACCTCTCCCATTGGAAAAGCATAGGGAAAAGTTGTTTCATAATATAAAAGCCACAAAATGATTGCAAAT
Organism: Lepas anatifera; assembly: GCA_034440635.1. Classification (NCBI taxonomy): domain Eukaryota; kingdom Metazoa; phylum Arthropoda; class Thecostraca; family Lepadidae; genus Lepas; species Lepas anatifera. Next base: position 819,521 of record JAOTON010002229.1, read on the forward strand.
ACTCAGACTGCTCGAACAACGTTTTTGGACACCCTTTCACGGATCCCAGGGGTTATATTTGCCCTTTGACTTTTCCAAGGTCATCGTCACCAGGGTCAAAACAGTATTTTGGCATAACTTTGACCTAATTAAGCTAGAGCGGTGAAACAAACACCATCGTGTTTGTCTTGTCATAGCTTTCTTTGATATACGGCAGTCACTTTGTGACCTTTCGTGACCTCAGGTCATATTAGGTCACGAGGTGACCTCTGGAGGTCAAACCACTGGCGGGGGTCTTTACGTTCCACATAGCGGAAAAGTACTGGCAATTTGCTATCAAATGTACTTTACCGGTCTCATAGTCTAATGACTAAGGTTTGCCCGTTTGCTCAATCATTGCTATTTGGTGAAATAGCCGATCTTGACCTAATTTGACCTCTGGAGGTCAAACCATTGACCTGAGCACTAAAACATGCGAAGTATTCTTACTGATTCACACAAGTTTCATTGCACTTTGCGATTTGCGCTAACGCCCTATTTTCGGAGTTGAGGGGCCATCGATGCCCCCGGTGGGGGGTGGCGCCGACCCCGGTGGGGCGCGGGTTAAGTGACCTAGCCTAGATGGCTTAATCCATGGGTGGAAATCTCGGGGGTTGGGGGTCAGGACCCCTGGATTTTGAGTGTTCCAGAGGCTTAGTATAGGGCTTGTATTGCTGTGCCAGCGTTAACCCACCCAGGACCCCCTGGATCGAGAAGAGATCTCCAGCCATGGCTTAATCCATGGATAGGAACAGTGCGTGGAGGGAGGGCGCGAACAACAGACACTAATATACTATTAGCGTGGCCACCAGTAGGTATATTGGTTTGATATCTGGCACAATACCGGGCTGCTGCCTTGCTGCAATCTGCGCCACTAAGCAGCGTCCGGCTCCTGATTGGGTCGTCACTGGTGAATCGCACCGCTGCAGTGGTCAGCTCAGCCCCCTACAGAGCAACCCTCTGCTCCCACCGGACGCACGATATATAGCCCTGGCAGCCGACCCGCCCCGCAACTCCAACACACACACACTGACCAGACACACCACGTGTTAGGACACACATGTGGCTCTGCTGAGGCCGGTTTTCGGGGATCCTTGTTGTGACTCTGCTGAGGCTGGCTTTCGGGGATCCTTGTGGCTCTGCTGAGGCCGGTTTTCGGGGATCCTTGTCCGGTTGCTCCACTCCTGACACAGTTTGATCCCCAATTTGTATTTGTATTTGTTTATACATGCATACTGTTTCAAAGCGATTTGCAAGAAAGGTCACGCTTCCGCTCAGTAGCAGATCCAGGACTGGAGGGAAAGAGGGAGTAGCAGGGACCCGAGCCACTTCACCATTGCCTCGAATCAACCTCCTCCTATGCATTAACTATAGGCACTCAGACGTTTTCGGGGGCTTGAGCCCCTATCCCCCCCACGTATCGGCCACTGCTCCGCTGCCTTTCTTAACAAACTGCACCTTTGCTCGGAGTGATCAGGGTGACAGGGTAGGGAAAAGTGGGGGGGGGGTCACGGACACCGTAATGATGGTGTGAGTTTTTGATGACTTAATGAGCTTGTTTCGTTCCTATTTTTGCTGTAGAGATACCTCAGGCATTTATCTACCACTGTGCAAGCAGCTATGTGTCTGTCATTGTCATATTAAAATTTGCGTAAAATTTAGAAAAAAGTCGCAAAAGTCCATTTCGCCCCACCTAGTGGGGTAACATGGTCACCCCACGGGGAAAGATGGAGAAGATAAGCAAAGTGATCGAACCAGGCCTTGAACATTTCCATCTGCATTCAGCCACTAGACTATCGTCCGCCGCGGGAAAGAGGGCATTTTCTTACTTTTTCCGTCAAAGGGTCAAAGGGGTTCATGCGTTTTCTGAATTTTTTTTATGACGGAGGATCAAGGTATCAAGGGCTGTCGTGGAACTGTGCAGAGATTGATCCAGGATCGCCGATCAGGGGGGGCACCGTGTCGGGGGGCGCCATCTGGGCCAGGGGGCGGGAGCTCACCCAGGGGGTAGATGCGGGCCCGGCCACCCCAAACGCTTTGGCTCCAAAGTGCCGGTCCCATCCGTGTGGGGCACCGAAGACGCCCATCGAGGGAAAGGATGAGTCTTCACCTGACTTTTCGAGGCAGTGCTACGCTGACTGCCGCCCCTGCACCCAACATGCCGCCCCCTACACTGACTTTGTTGCCCCTGCACCCAACACGCCGCTCCCTAGAACAATTTACTATAGGTCTGTATAACAAACAATTCACCGCTTTCACGCCCCCTCCCCCAGGATGCGAAAATTGGCAGCCCTTTGGGTGAGCAAGTGCGCCCCCTGAGGCAAAATTCCACCTCCTCCTCCGGCCTGCTGCCCCCTCTCGTCAGCCGCCCCCCTAAATGAAAATCCTGGGTGCGTGCTGCCAGGGGGTGCCACTTTTGGAACGCAAAAACCTGTCAGGTGGGCGCCAAATCCTCTCGTAGGGCTAAGAGCGTCCCTACCCCGCTCCTGAGGGAAGGGGTTGGAAGCGACACTTTAGGGGGCCATCAATCTCCCCGGGGATGCACCGTGACCATTTCAGGGGCGCTCCGGGTGGAGGGTTACACCTGGCCCTGGATGACCCCAAAATTTAATTACATCTTCTCCAGCATTTCGGGCCCTATGTCTCCACCCCCACCCCCAAACTATCAGCCTAATCTGCCTCCGCTAGGTGTATCGCTGGACACCAAAACCCTTGATAAATGTATTTATTTAAGCTTATATTACATAAAATTAAACATGCTGTTATGCGCCGGTAACATGGACACCATGTCCATCTTGCACCACACGTGGTGTCCGTCTTACCCCACTTTGCTCTTCCTAAACAAACTTGGACATGAATCGGACGCCGTTGTAATTACACAGTCAGCGCTTGCGGTGAATAAAATGTACCATCTTAAAGAGCCATATTACGTAATACCAACAAAGTATCTATAGAAACATCCATGCAATGACCTTGCGAATTCGATTGTGAAAATAACGCATGAGTTGCAGTTTTTACTTTTTTGAAAATTATATAAAGCCTAGAGAGCTTACCGGACCCAACGCTGCTCTGCGACCGACGCACGCTAAAAGGATTACACGCTTTTGCCGCCCGTGGCGCTGTCAGTTCTTCCCAAATAGGGGGTGTCCATCTTACCCACGGTGTCCATGACCCCCCACTTTCCCCTATTGGCATTGGCTTATGTATTAGGCTGATTGCATCATTCTCCCAAAATTACAGTTCCCGCGAAAATGCAAGAGCTAATTGCTTCAGTCAAATCGATTCGCAGAAGACTTATGGTTAAAAAACCAAGCATGATTTTTTTGCCTTCAATTTTGGAAGCTGTTGGGACACAATGTTTATGTGAAATAACTAATAATTGCAAAAACAGGCTCCAGAACAAGTTTGCGGACCATATATTTGGAATCCACACATGGAAATATACCAGCATCACGAAAAAATCCAGCAGGCGTAGTCCTGAATTTCTTATACATTAGCTCAAGCAGTGTACCAGTTGTGCGTGCGTCGCTGCTACTTGATGCATTACAGGACCAGACATTATATGTGGTTCACAGTTGTGTATTAATAGAGGCGACCGGATTGGTTCTGGCTTTCCAACGTTTCTTTAAAACAATAGTATCTTAGCCACATCGGGAATAGCTTTAGGTGTTTCAATCAATAGGAGTGAAACGTAACAAGAGGTTAATGCCCTGGGAGCTATTGATTTAGTGGGTTAACTTTCTATCGTCCGTCAAAGAAAGTTTGAAGGTCACTTTATGCGTGTTAGTATGTCTTAAGTGTGTTTTTACAGTGTTTCTTATCAGACAAAATGTTTCATGCACGAGAAGTTTCGTCGAAGAAACAAGCGAAACCGGAAATGTGTTCCACGTCACCTCATGTATTGATAGATGATGTTGATAGATAGATAGATAGATAGACAAATAGATAGATAGATAGATATATAGATAGATCTTGCATGATAGGTGCTGTGTTGCCCTGTGGCGTCATCATCAGTATCTTTGCGTCTAATTAAGGCACCGACCTCCACCCTCCCCCCTGTCCTGCAAATCTGTCAGAGTAGCAGCATCTGTTTTAGTGCGTCGATTCTGGAGGCTGCTGGCGCCCACGCCACGCGCTCCTCGCTCAGCGCCGGAGGCTATCCCAGTGGCCTGTGTGATGCTCCCGTCCTCTATCTTCCGACCTAAAACCGCACCGTATGGGCGTCGAAACCGACGGCCGTGGTCGAGATCCCACGTCTGTATCGACCGACGTCGTCAGTGCACCGGCCAGCGTCACTTGTTGAGCGGCTGGGAGGAGAGGCCAGCCAGCCAGCGCGCCGCTGGCCAGGCGCCGCCTCTCAGTCGTCTGCGGTCGCTCTGCGGTTAGCCAATGATGCCTCGGCTCGCCCTCCATCATTTACGATCTCCTCTCATTGCTTAACCGCAAAGTTCAAGTACGTCTGCCCACACCTCCGGACGACTAGGCTCCGCCCCCGCCGGGCTGCGGCCGCCGCCATTGGTGGTTGGGCGAGGCCTCGGACAGGCCACACCGGCCGGGCGCGCGGCCGCATCCGCCGCAGCGCACCCGCCGCTAATTGAAAATTGATCCGGCAGGCCCGCATCTGCACGTTGCAGGCTGCGTACGGGATCAATATGCCGGTGTGGGCTGAGGGCCTGGATGAGATGACACCGGCCGAGTTGGCGGCGGTGGCGGCGGCGGCGGCGCAGCTGCGGTCCGCCGCCGCCGCCGCCGCCGCCCGAGCGGTGGCCGCCGCGGCCAGCCGACACGCCAGCGGGTGCGGCGGCGGCGGCCTCCTGTGGCCAGTGTTGCGGTGAGCGTCGGGCCGTGAGCACGTGCGGTCGCTGTACCCGGCCGCCGCTGCCGTCGTCGGCAGCCGCAAACGACACCGAGCCATCGCTCATCTGCGCTGGGCACCTCCTGGCGCGACTCTCAGAGGGTCAGCTTCGTGATGCACCTGCCGGCTAAGCGGACACGCGCCGCCCTGATGGAGACGCGCGGTGATAAAATGGCTGAGCTGGTGCTGGAGCGCAGCCTCAGCGAGGTGGTGGCCGAACACCCCGGCGAGCTGGTGCGGACTGGCGCCCCGGACCTGCTCTGCACCGCCCTGCCGCCTCACTGGCGCTCCAACAAAACGCTGCCGGTGGCGTTCAAAGTGGTGGCACTGGGTCCGGTGGACGACGGCACCATCGTCACCGTCATGGCTGGCAACGACGACAACTGCTGCGCCGAGCTGCGCAACAACGCCTCCATCATGAAGAACCGCGTGGCCAAGTTCAACGACCTGCGCTTCGTCGGACGTAGCGGAAGAGGTAAGTCTATTCTGGATTTAACAGTTTTAAAATCAACATGGTTTTGCTGAGAACGTGAGGGGTCGAAAATAGTTTGAGCGACGGAGTATCTGCTCTCGAGACAATGCTCCACTTTTTTATCCAAGAGACCCAAACCGAACATATATTTTGGAAGCGCAATCGTATCCACTTGTTTTGTTTCAGTCATTTGAACCGTCTTACCCGCGACCCCACTTGGTTCGCAAAAGCAACAGCCGCTTTTGCAAAATTCAGCTTAGTGCTTAAACATAAAAATTTTGAAACTACCCTTACTACCCCCTCGAATTTCCCAGAATGGTTTTGGGGCAGCAGAGTGGGCCTAAGAGGCAGTGATTCAAATTATTTTATGATAGCCATGATAATATAAAAACTACGTTTTGCTTGTAAATTCTCGGTTCTGCCATTATTTCGTGTTTGGTTCTTAATCATGAATGAAGAAATGCGTTAGCAATTACTTCTAATAATTTTCGAACCCGCGTTATCAGGGCATGATTGATATCACACGTCAGGCGCAGTGAAGCTACATTTTATTTAACTCACTTAGCCTGGGGCGGGGCTGGAGATCTCTTCTAGACCCAGGGGGAGGGGGCTAGGAGTGGGTTAACGCTAGCACGGCAATGCAGGCCCTATACAAAGTCTAAGGGAAACCCAAATTTCATAAGTGTCCTGAACCCCCATCCCAATCCCCTCAGGATCTCCACCTATGGCCTGGAGTGACACACTTCAACCACCGATCACGACGCGACGGTGCCTTAGCGGCTTTTCTAACCATTAGCGAAGAAAACTAATCTGAATGGACATACGACTCCCTGTAAAACGGGTCGTGCCGTACGATGGACTATGGGTCGTACTGCCCACTGTTTAAGCAGCCGAAGAAGTAACGAACAAGCACCAAACTCTCTCCTCGCTATCCGAGTGGCTTTCACTCTGCCTACCATAGGCTTGCAGAGGTGGCATTTGCATCAGGGGGATGAAATGAATACACGGGTTGTATCAACTTTGAGGTTTTTTTCAGGATTTAGTTCCTGGTAGGTATATAAGAAAATTATTAATCGGATATTTCGAATCCATTTGACGATTCTTTATCAGCGAATATTATGATACTGTGCATCGAATAAACATACATAAAAAAGAAACACACAATGGCTACCACTTGATCTTTTTAATAGGGCTACCTCCCATGTTGTTAACTTTTCAAACCATGTTATCACTGTTAGCTATTTTTTGGGTGATGTCAATAGACATAAAATATGAATATTGACTATAATGGCATTTGATTTAATAACTGGATATATCAGATTACCTGTTACCAGAACAATGACTAAATTACCTACTACCTAAACATCTAACACCTACAACGATTCTAATACAGGATCCCATATTGGGCTGATGGTGGCATTTCCGCGGTCGCGATTTATATCTGCCTCTCGCAGTCTGATTTCGATCGCCTCCCTAACTGACCGGCGGCCAAGCTTTGGTTCTACTGCCAGAATTTTTACATCTCTTGGATTTAAATCTTTCCTACAACTATACACATGACATGAAACTGCTGATTTTGAAAACCTACCGTTCCGAATAGCTCATATGTGCTCTTCCGCCCTTACCCCCTCCCCGATTCCCCTACGTATTTTGACCCGCACTCACAATTTATTTCATACACTGCCCCTCTTTTTTCCTCTTTGACTAAAGGATCCTTTACATGTGTCAACAAAGTCCTACATTACAAGGGGTTGTTTTGGCAGCCATGAAATACCGATGGCCACGCTGCCATAGTTATTATGAGCAGTTTTGGACTGTTCAAATTTTAAATGATATCAATAGCCATCATTTAAGAGATCATGTCAGGTTAGGTTAGGTTAGGTTAGGTTAGGTTAGGTTAGGTTAGGTTAGGTTAGGTTAGGTTAGGTTAGGTTAGGTTAGGTTAGGTTAGGTTAGGTTAGGTTAGGTTAGGTTAGGTTAGGTTAGGTTAGGCTAGGTTAGCCTGCTTAAAAACCTTCCCGCGGGACCTTTGAGCTGCATAATTCTTCTTTAAATAACAAAACGTGAAAATGTGAAGGAAATTTCAACACTATTTTGAAGTTTCGTTCGGTGTGCCCAGGCAACCCCAGAGAGGTGCCAGGGAGGCATCAGCAATAAGTCCCCTTCATGGATGCCCCTGACATCATTTAAAGATGGTGAATTCATTTCTCAATCATGCTCTCTTGACTCAGTTGACCATAATTTATCAGTAAGGACTACGGCATGTTGTTGCATCTGTCCTGTCAAAATGAATGTTTCTAGGACTCTTTTGTCCCAAGCTCTGTTTTGAACTTCCAAGATTGTCCAGCCCGTCAATGCTGATAGAATGAAAGGAAAACGACGAATTTGAACCATTGGCGTCTTACAAGCTCCGTAAGCCCCAAAGCGCACAAGTGGAATCATTAGTCTCCTCCGTTACACCTGCTTTCAATATAATGTTGCAATATTTCCCACAAAAACCTCTGTGATTGGCCTCAGGATGTGGGGCCAGTGAACTTGTGTCTGGATGGCCACTTGCTGGAAAAGCATCCCGCACTGGTGAAATTGCTTATTGTTTGGCGTTTTTGCACCTAGCCAAAAGTCGCCCCTCAACCATTGGTCCTGAGCAGCCTTTAGTGTGACGTCTCGCTGACGGTACAATTTTACTCAACCTATAAGGTGCCATGTTAAGACTGATCAAATTCAATTATCTCTGGCAGGTACAATATTCCTCAGAGGGATTCATTTTTTATCATGATCTTACATTCAATTTGCTCCCACAATCAATCGTCTCAAATCTATCCTCCAAAGAATTTAAAAAATATTAATATTAAGTTCACTCCATAAACTTCAGAAAGGTTATGTCTCAGGTATTGTAGGCATATCGCTGCCATTGCGTGACTTCCACTAGTAGCTGCGAGGCTCCTTTAATAGGCCAGTCATATGCATTATAATATAGACTAAAAGTATATGTCAAAAGCTTTTTACATACGTTATAGCACGAGTTGCCTTTGCTATGGGCTTTCAAGAAGAGTGCGCACAATGACAGTGTCACGCCCTGCCTGAGACCAGGTTTGGGCTCAGTTTGTGTAGGTGTCTTCCTGAAAAGGTAGTTTATCCACCGTCAAAAAGAAAAAGACGATTGACAGAACACATATTACCCACATCAATTTGAACCGGCATGCAAGCATCAAAGATTAATTGCCACCGCCAGGGCTCTTCTGGCACCCATGATCGCCTCTGGGACATTTCTGATTCCCTTCTAATCTTTGAAGGCCATGCAAACCACCTTAAAAACGGAAAGGTTCTGAAACCACCCTGCCTTTACAGGGAGCCGTGCCAAACCAAATTTTAACAATACCAGCCGCGTTATAGCGTCACAGGGAGCATATTTAGGCCGATTTGGGGAATCCTCATAACTCCAAAGCGATAAGACCTACAAACAAAGCCAAAGGCATCAATGTGGTGTTCATCTTGCCCCAAGACTTCGAATGGTACGTAGCAGGACTGTTTCAGGTCACATTGCAACGTTGACCTCAGGTTAGGGTCAGATAAGGATTGTCGGACATTATGTTACATATAATCTGAATCCTTTGATTATGCGGGCTACTATTATTTTATTTACTTTTTTAATTATTCATTGCAACACGGTGATGATATCCTGTGAGGCTCTTGCTTTTCAGTTAGCTTTTGTAATCAACATTCATAGTGGCCAGATTAAAAGACGCAGGTCAAATAAAACGTAAATTGAACTCGTGATATCAAACTGATTTCTGAATTTAGATGGTGTTCCATGAAAATGAAAACAAGATTGTCTGTACGCATAGGATCAAAGGCCACGGTACGGGCAGGTCGCTAGTGGTTGGGAACGTATCACGCGAAACTAAGTCGATGGTGCTCAGTAAATCGACGCACATTGAGCATATGAGAAAAGCAGCTTCACATCACGAGAGATGCAGTAAGGGATGTGCTTTCTGGCCATTTTTCGGGCAGACGCATCGACGTTGTGTTGCTCTACTCGTTTTCTCTCGTAATGCAGTATCGGATGTTTTGAGTGCATCTAATCTCATATATTTTTTAGAACCAGTTAAGTTACGCAAACTGATTATTTTTCATTGATGCTTTCGTGGCAGGGACGGCCAATTCATAAACACCGATAACGATTTGCCTGATCCACTCCAGTTATGCATACTGGCTCAAAATAGTTGGCTCTTGGCTGTGCCTTCCATTTATATTGCAGCAGCCTGCCCCTCCCAGCTGTTAATCCAGATACACCTAATTCATCATACTGGTCATGAGAATACAGAACCCAGAACCCTTCCGTGAACCCAGCCTAAGCCAGCATGTTGGAATTTCGGTGATATGTCTGTTGAGATCACCCATTCCCTGTTGAAATCATCCCTGTCTTGTGCAGGGTCTCACTTGCTAACCGTGAATCCTTCTGGCCGGCCAGGATCCTGTCTGTGGCCAGCCAGACCCTATTTTTGGTGGCTCCTCTGCTGCAAGTCCACCTAAGACACCCTGTGCGAAATGGGGCCCCTGTAGCCGCAGCCCTCACCTTCATCTTCACCTCCTTTAGTTACCATATATCCAGTAAAGCCTCGGCTTCCCTCACTGCCTTCCCTACACTGCCTCGGCTTCCCTACACATCGGGGCACGGTGCCGCTCCCCCTTAAACCATAATTTTTAACGCTAACTCTACAGCGTTGACTGGAAAGAAATGTGTTGAAAAGCCCACTGTGCCCCCCCTTAAATTCGGATGTTCCGCCGTCACTGCTTCTGTACGTCCCGCACATCCACATTCAGCTAGGGCGTCTGTCTTCAGTTAAGACTTCCCTGTGACAATGAAGGCCCACAGTAGCCGTCATGAGTCATCCCGGGCCCTAAGCTCCAAAGGACCCGGTGTTTGGCTCCTGTGGTTCAGTGGAGCTCCCCTTCTGTATTCTCATAGGAATCTCGGGCGATGCTTGCCCTGCTGAGGCTAATTGATGCCCCTGTAGCTGGGCATTTCCCTGGACTGAGGTGGGCCTTCGTCAGAGCAAAATTAGGCATTCGCTTTCTGTCGAAGACTGCTGAAGGAAAGCACGGGTAATGATATCGAGGTGATCTATACAGTTTTTCAGTAAAATTCTGTATTCTTGAGAAACTATTAGAGTTAATAGAATTAACCAAAACTTGCTTCATATAGGTTACCATGAGTCGGTAGCTTTAACTTTCAATAACACAGAAAGAGCAATATTGGTGCCATTTTGAGGCAACGTTTTATATTTCGATGCATGATTGATGGAATTTTTGTTATTTGTGTTTGAATGTTTCCCGAATATAACCCACTGATAAACGCCAAAATTGTCATGGTGCAACAGGAATTCCCTTGAATCCTTAGGGCCAGGATATTTGGAGCTCTTTCAGGGTAGTATCCGTGTCGCATAAATCTGGAATGTCAATCTGGAGTGGCAATTAAAGTTGAGACGTGAAGGGGAAGCAGCTTACTTCGGGTGGCCAGAAAAGTATGAAATGCCTCGAAATGCATGACAAATGTCACGAAGGACAACAATACAGCAATATTTACGACTTGGAGACGATTTGCATTGATATTCCTGACACCATCTCCGGCTGTGCGCGGACCTGTACGGCCTTAGCTTGTCGCAGACGCGACAGCCACTGCCGGGGCAGTGTCGGAGCCCACAGGCCTGGTCAGGCCGCCCGGTGACGTCTGGTTCCGCCATGTTTTCTGGCGGCCCTCTCTGACGCGGTGGAGGCGGCGACCAGAGAATAACGTCTGCGGGCGCCGGCCGTGCGCCCATGGCCGCCGCCCGGCCAGAAGCAGGCCGCCGGGCCCCGCGATACAGACCAGACAGGAGCGGGAGGGCTCTGTTTTACAGTGAACAGCCGCCGTGTCGCCAGCCGCACCGTGTTTACACCGCTGCTTATGAAGCACAAAGCGACACCGAGCCCGGCGTCTGGCGTTACGCCGTTTTTGCCACCACTGCTGGTCTGGACACTGTTTTTGGGCATTGTCGGTGCGATAGCCTGGTGTAAGCAAATATCTAATAAAAGAATGCTCGATGCCCCGTGGACTAATTTGTCGCTGAACTAATTAGCTGTACCGCGTGGTAACAAAGCTGTAATGTTGATGCGCTCGGCGCTTCGACTTAGGTCTGGACACGGAATGAGATGTTGTGCTGCTACTTCTTGTTACGTCCGCAGTTCAGTTTTGTTGCCAGTACCTACTTCTTATTTTGTGATGTTGACACCCTCAGTCATTTGCTTTGCTTGGTGCCAGTCAGCAAGCCTTTACATTTTTAGTGACCAGAATGTTGTGAATATGTCGGGATGTATATTTTTGGGTGGTATTTTGAAGCCATCACCCAGAGCTCACAGCATCATGCAGAAAATATTACCATGTTCTAACGCTTTTTGACATCCTTTCAAACTTCTCCCGTCACTGCTTACCACATTGACTTTTTCGGTGACAGAGGCTGTGCAGAGCGTCCAAAGCATTGCGTTGTGGAAGGGAATGGGACCGGCCAGGTGGGTCGCAGTGCTGTGTTGCTTCCAGCCATGTCCAAGCTACATTTGGCCGGGGCTTAGGAATATGGATCTCAATGAATCTTTCAAATAACTTGTCTCAAAGAGATCAGCACGGTGTAGAATTTTAAGATCTATACCTACCCATCCATCCCATTTAATGCGTACACTGGAGGGGGCTTCGGTGGCCCCCGCACCTATTTTTCTAGGTGGCTGGGGAACCGTTCACATCCGAAAAACGTTACTTTGGAGATAATGTAATAGTGCGTCGATTATTGAACAAATTTTGAAAATCGTTTATTTTTTACTTATAAGCTTTCAAAGTCAAAACCTATATTTTGAGATTGCGCGTAATTGCGAAGTCTGAATCGGAGACCGACTGGTGACGTTATAACGCCATATAAGCGCGATATTTCAAGTTCACCCCGCATAAAGGTCAAGATCAAGGTTAGAGATCTCAGGTCAAGGTCATACCAGTATTTTCAAGGTCAATAGCTCTACTGCTTCCGGTCCAATGGCGTTACCCAGAATGACGTATATTACTATGACGTCATAGTTAAGATGACTCAATGTAGAGGTCACTCAATGAAAGTCTCTTAAGTTTCCGAGATATCAGGGGCGCCTACCAGACTCCCCTCCAGTGCGCTTTAGTGCCAGACCCCTCTCCAGTGCGGATGTGAAGCCTATTCGTTCACATTCGTTCCCGGAACGGCATCCAATAAAGCCAGGAGATGGCCGAGGAGTAGGAAGTGAACTTTGAGCACATTGGACTGTTTTAAAGCGCTAACGACGATCCACTTCATCAACACTTTGCACAAGTTCATACAAGTAAGGGGAAAATGCGAGAAACGTAGCTCCAGTCCCCAAATATTGGAAGGGCGTTCCTCCTGATACGTGAGTCGTGGAATGCATCCTCGCCCCCTTCCACTTTTGACGCCTATGATCCTGCTGAATCATCTGAAAGCGTAATTCTCGCATTGGCGTGTAGGTACATTCAGTCAACGCTTTATATCCTACAAGGTACAGGGACGACTGCCTCGCAAATGGATAACCAACTTTTCACGGGTTAGTTACCATCATTTTATGGGTCACTTACAAGCCTTTAAAATGGATCAGTTACCTATCAGCCAACCCGCGCGTGGTAAGTATGGAGCATTGAGTCGTGTCATTGGCGGATGCAGGGGGTCATTCCGGCCATGGCCCTCCCCAAAGTGCTGGAGGGCGGGCAAACTATCTTTTGCCCCCCGCAAACGCCGGGAAATTTTTTTCGAAAAAGGTGTTTACACTAGGTCTGTAGAGCAAAAAAATCTTCGCTCCCACCCCCCCCCGGAGAGCGATCATGCACTTGGAGAGGTAGCTTATACTAGGTCTGTCGACCACTGAAAAAATATGTTTACGCTAGGTCTGTAGACCAAAAAAATCTTCGCTCCCACCCCCCCAGAGGAGAGGCATACTTGGGTTTGGCCCCTCCCAAAACTCGGGTCTGTGTCTGCCCCTGAGTCGTGTTGGAACCAGTTCATGGTATTTTCAATGCGCTGTTATAGTTTGCTTCATCTAAGAAAAAAATGATCCATTAGTTTTGAGCAGCGGAGCAGGTCCAGCAATGTGCATGTGCCGACGCAGCTTCTGCAGCAGTCACAGGGTAGCAATTGGGTCTTCCAATTGGCCTCCTTGGTGGTCGGACCAAAATGTGGCATGAAATAAATAACAAATATCATTCTGACATTTTTCTTTAGTATTTTAAGAGATATAGAGGTGAATATTTCCTTTTCCCTTGGATTGTCTTGGATCATTTCCAGTTCCTAAACCCGAGAGCTGGTCTTCCAGACTTCCAGTTCATGGATCTGGGTATTTTTCTACCATGCGTGCTGCGTGTCCAGTTCATGGACCTGGATATTATTCTACCCCACGTGCTGACTGTGGTGGTGGTCATTCATACCCAGGGGAATTGCACCAGGGCTGCAACTCGACTTGCAATGTCAGTTTGTGACCCTGCCCACAATTATTGTCCAAAACGGACTCAATGTCAGTGCATTGAAGCGCATCCAGAATTTGATGTTATAGGTATGTATGTACATACAAACATCATTTCGAGTAAAACATTTAAAGTCAAAGCTGAAGAAATCTGTTCTACAAAATTATTACTCCGACATTCGTCAGTGAGATAATGGGTAACCATGCTACGGGGTACCGTGGAGGGGCCCAAGTCGCGTCGCCAGTGGCATACGCGGAGGGGCCCAAATCGTGCCGCCTGTGGTACCGCAGATGGGCTCAAATTGCGTCGCTTGTGGCTCCGCGGACGGGCCCAAATCGCGTCACTTGTGGCTCCGCGGACGGGCCCAGATCGCGCCGCCGCCACAAACCCCTGTCCGTCACTGGACTGCCTACAAATGCTCCTTTATCCGTGCCCGCCCTCGTGACAGCCCCCGCCCCTTCCCCTCCACGCAGCCCCATAAAACGTGGCTGCGATCGATGGCGGAGTGTGCGAGCGGCGTCCGTCGAAAATAGGGGACAGACATGCCTCAAACATCACAGGGGAGACGCCACGTGACCGGCCGTCGCCGGCCGCAGGGCGTCGTCAGTGGCCGCAAATCGACGCTGCTGCATTCTTGTTGCAACCGACGGCGGGTCGGCGCGACGGCAGACGGCCGTCGGGCATGCGAACCAAACTGCCGTAATCGCTTATAACCGCCGCCACCGCAATTACTATCCGAAAAGCATAATTAAGTCTGGTATGCGATCGATGTCCAGAAGAGTTATTGAGTTCGAGTCGACCTCGCACTGAATAGGCAAACCTCAGGCCGAATTACGTAAGGGGGCAAGGAAGTTGGCAGGGGGAGTAAGGCACACCGTTTGGTGCGGAAGCCCACATTTCGGCGTGTAGCTTGTGTTTGTGTGTGAAAAACCATTTCATGAGATTCTTTTTCCAATACCTATATCCAATCTGATAACATTTTTGATAAATAAACATGAGCCATCTGTATCATGCATCGTGCAACCAATATACTCTGCTGTTGCTCTGTATGGTGATCCGCATACTCAAACTCAGCTTCAACAGAGGTGTATGCCAAATCATTACTTCTGTTTAACCTTACCTTTGTAAAGAATGCTGCTTATTAATAAATACACGTGGTCGGATCCTAAAAACTACAAAAGAAAAAATCATTAATATGATAGAATCAATAAAACACGAAAGTTGGTAAAATACAAAAATATACAAAATTCTTAAAGATTAAAGTTTATAAATTTAATAATGAGAAGGGGTAAAATAAAGGAAAAAATAAAAAAAGAATATTTGTAGAAAACAAAAGACGTCCAAAAAAGAAAGAAAAAAATGTAATTAGAACATATTACTAAATACAAAACAGAAAAAGAGGGAGTGTTAGAGGTTAAGTTTCGTACCCATTATTGTAGATAAGTATTCTGTTGTAGTATTTTAATAGTGTTTTTTTAATTCTCTATTCTGGGTTGGCTATAATTCAGATCGTATTGCTGTTCTTTCAGAAGTAAATTTTTAGCCATTTCAGTAAACAGAAGCTGTTTGAGCCCTTTCATAATTTTAAACGAAGGCATTGTCTTGCTCTTCACCAGCAATGACAGCTATAAAAATGTGTCAAAGTCTTCATGTTCACTTTTTTCTATGCACTGGCTTTTATAAATTCTATTTCATTTCAAATACTCCTCTGTTTCTTGGTGGATACAGCAGCCAACTACATTTTTCACCATTGCCACCCTTTTTCACAGGGAAGAGCTTGTCGGTGACCATCATCGTGTCCTCGCGGCCCTGCCAGGTCACCACCTACAACAAAGCCATCAAGGTCACCGTGGATGGCCCCCGGGAACCGCGCAGTAAGACAAGTTAGTACAGTGCTCGGCGCTAAGCTCTGGTTACGCCAGGGCAGTTCTTGGGCGCTGGTCAGGCATGCACCGGGAACAGCTGAGTGGTGAATACGGGCTACCCGGCTATGGGCTCGGGCCACGCCAGGGCAGTTCTTGGGCGCGGGTGCGGCATGCACCGGAAACAGCTGAAAGACGTATATGGGCTGCATATTTAACTGATTATCGAACACTGTCTTCTTAATAGGTTTTCACAAATAGTTTATTTGCAAGATAGCCGCGATACGTTCATTCAGTGAGTTGAAAATATATGATGTAGCAGACATTCGGAATTACTACATTATATGTTTTTAACTCAGTAAAGTATTAGACTTTCAAGATTGCTTTCAGAATTCACGAATTTCCGTCTTTCTGATTTTCAAAATTCACGGCCTGTTGGAAAATTACAATTATTTACCGGTAAGCTTGTCTGTAGCTCTCCTCTTTTCATTGGTACCCTTGTAACCCACGGCCTGCCAGGAGGTGTGCATGATTACGATGCTGCTCTACTATGCATAACCAGCCCACCGGCAGCTCCTGCTTTCCTCGAATGTGGTTAATTGCCTCGCGGATAGTTACCACCAATTATGGCCGTAAGACCGGTGCGAAGTTTGTCGTGGAGCATTTCCTTGGACTGGCGAGTGACCGCTTGAGTGACCACGGTCAGGTGAGGGGGTCGTTCACAGCCTGACGATCCTCCAACTTGGCGAAAAATGGCACCAATGAAAACTAACCCTCCCACCATCAAGTCGGTGTTTCTGCGAACGCTGGCTTACGGCCACGAATTTTGCCCGTAAATCAAGACCGGGTCTTTTTCCACAGATTAGATGGCACCCTCCGAAGTTGATCAGTGTTTCTTACTTTGAATTTGGGGCTCGTAGTGCACGTTTAAACCTTTGGCAGAGTTCGTCAAGGCTAAGAAAATGGCGATCCAACGCGGACCGTCCCGAGGGTTTCCGGGAAGCCTGGTCTAATCCATTCGAGTGCTGGGATTATCAGTCCAAGTATTATAATCCCACATTTTCATATGTTTTGTGTTTGCCGGGTTTGTTCAATTGTCATTGCTTCTCAGGTTTAATAACTATCGATATGTTTGGAATTCACCGAGCAAACAAATCTAGAAGCATTGAAGAAACTATATTGTGGAGAGCAGGATATATCGACCAAATAAGAGTGTGCCTCTTCATTCGACTTTGAAGTGATGCAGTTTTCATCACCAGGGGTCATGTCACGCTCCATTCCACCCACGGTTCGGGGATGCAGTTTAAACATCCAGATCATGAGCCACTCCAGTTAGGGGTCGGTGAATATGACTCCCAGGTATAGGAAAACAAATAATGTAATATACTATGTGTAATGGGTGAATAGAACGCTTTTTGGCCCTTTTGAATCATCACCACATGTGGGTTATTTCTGATTCCCTCCTCGATATTTCACAAGTGACTCCTTCCTGATTAGACGGGCCGCTTTGCATCCCCCTCCCCCCAGGTGATCGATTTGACATCTCTTGGTGGAGAATTTGTCTCAAATTATATCGGGTCAACAAGATATGACGTCCATGTAGGGGAACTTCGCTGCTCTGTAGCAAGGTAGACCGAACCAGGGTATAATCCGACCCTTAACAGGACAGATTAGTTTCTCAACGTAATCAAAATTTTTGTAAGAATTTGTATGCTTCAAACTATTTCAAAGTCAGGTTAGTAATGGAGTCACTAAAGTTAACAAAATTCCTTTTTTCGAACGTATTTATACCTGTCAGCAGTGACGGCGGAACGTCCGAATTTAAGGGGGCACCATGGATGTATCCACCTTTAATAATAATTGTTGGGTTTACGACGCACCAACTGCAGGTCACGCGTCGCCACCTCACCCTGTTGAAGGATTTTGGGATCGATCACTTATTCAGAGGTCCGCGCTGAACCCGGGACCGGGGCTTGAAGACAAGGGTGCTATCCACTGCCCCTTTCGTATCCACCCATTTCTTTCCAGTCAACGCCCTGGGGTTGGCGTTAAAATCTCTGATTTAAAGCTGTCACCGGGGTGAGGTGCTCTCCCCTCTCCCAGTTCCACTGCTAGTGCCTCTCAGTTTTGAATGAAATGAGACACAACAATGAGTCTGATATTACAGTGGCTGGAACTAGCTCAGGATTCTAGTGAGATGTGAAATGGCCAAACGAAATTCTTATTTATTAAACATTTACGTTGGGTTATGTTTACTTAATGACCTAATGACACTTGAGTGACATTTTCCCCCAAGTGCCATAAGTATATTGGAAAGAAAAAGACATTCCTTTTGAACACTCGCTTATGTGGTTTGTCCATCATAACCCCTCAACAGCCTTTTCCACCCAAATAAGCAATACCATGCTCTACATATTCTGGCTGTCTGACTGTATTAGACGTTTCTGCCCCCCACATTGACAGTCTCTGTCCCTGCACCTACCGTCTCTGCTCCCACACTGACCGTCTTTGCCCCCACACTGACTGTCTCTGCCCCGCACCGACCGTCTCTGCCTCCGCACTGACCATTTCTGCCCCTATACTGACCGTCTCTGCCCTGCACTGACCATCTCTGTCCCCGCACTGACATTCTCTGCCCCCGCACTGACAAATTCCGTCCTCGCACTGACCGTCTCTGCCCCGCACTGACCGTCTCTGTCCCCGCACTGACATTCTCTGCCCCCGCACTGACAAATTCCGTCCTCGCACTGACCGTCTCTGCCCCGCACTGACCGTCTCTGTCCCCGCACTGACATTCTCTGCCCCCGCACTGACAAATTCCGTCCTCGCACTGACCGTCTCTGCCCCGCACTGACCGTCTCTGTCCCCGCACTGGTCATCTCTGCCTGTGCACGCACTGACCGGGCGGCACGTCTGTGGCAGGACAGTTCCCGTTCCCGTTTCCGTTCGGGCACCGGCCGTTCTTCCCTCCGCACCTGGCCGGGCTGGAGCAGCTGCGCCGGGAGCAGATCGCCGCGGGACTTCTGAAGCTGCCGCAGCCCCCCTGTCCAGGTGAGACGCTGCCGCAGCCCTCTGTCGAGGTGAGATTGACGTTGTCACAGCCCTATGTCCAGGTGGATGTGAAGCTGCCCCCTGTCATGGTGAGGGGTGAGATGTTCTCAAATCAGGAAACCGACAGGATGGTGACCACGCCACACTCACTGGTGGACGCAAGAGCGCCGTTTGGTGGGTCAGCTCGGGAAAAATAGGAAACATTGTGTTTTTTGAAGAAATCCGGCAAAATTTTGACATTTGGGGGCCATGGCCCCTTGGTCCCCCTCTGGATCTGCTAGTGGCCGCATTCAACCACAGATAACAACAGAACTTGGAATCACGAATATGCCTGATTAGCTTATACAGTTATCTCTCGTGCAACACATAAACATGATTTTTACTATTCGATTTCCTGTTTTTCTAGAAACATCGGTCTCATAGCTAAAGGTCACATTCTTGGTATTTTGTTCCTGGTCATTATGTTCTGAATTGGTACAGATGTAGTGTTTAGGCAAATATTCAGCTCGTTCTCAACGCTGATTACCAAAAGTTGTAATGGATCGCCAGCACTAAGCTGAAGTATGCAGATCTTGTCCAATTCCGGGCTAGTTTTAGCGGGCTACGGAATCCTAGTCACTTCTGCATATTTTAGCAACGGCTGGCATTATCTGGCGCCATTAGAGTGGGCTTCACCAGGCGAAGACGTCGCCACTGGCCACCATTGGGGCGGCTATCACCAGGCAAAGACGTCGCCGCCGGCCGCCCTTCTCCGCGCCGCCCAGATCCATTGCAAATCGCCCTCGGCGCTGCCACTCCGAGCTGAATTATACAGCTGCCGGAGAAGGCGAAGCTGCCAGCCTTGACGGCCGCGTGGGCGACGTCGGCCCTGGTGGATGTGGAGATGAGCACGCGGTCTACACCGCGCGGCCTCACCAGCCGGCCTGTTTTCAATTAGCCGCCAATAATTGCACTGTCGCCGGCTCGCACATGTGCGGCGCCGCCATTAGGCTTGCGATCTCGCGCCGTTAATCTGGGCTAATGGCTGAGTAACGCGGCCGCCGGCTCCGGACACCGGGCCGCTGTGTCGCGTCGCCGCCGACTGCCGCCCACTTGGCCGCCGCGCTGGCCACTTGTACCGGCCCAGTCAGCCCCCCCTCCCCCGCCGCCCAGAGGGAGGGGCACGACCCACGCGGTCCAGATGAGGGCCTGACCAGCCGGTACAGGGCGGTTGTCTGAGGCACCACGGATGACGCTGGGTTTGGTGCGTCCTTGAGTGTCTTCGGGCCCTGGGGATCCGTCCCTCTCAGTTAGTAAGCCAGTGATGAATTGAGGAGGCCAAGAGGGCCTAAACGCCTGCAACGGCTGTGAAAGGGTCATTTGGCGTCCGAACGGCACCCCTCCCCCTCCATTATATATCAAACAACACGTAACAACTGGTAAATAATCAACCATATCCAACCCTCCCCAAGCGTCCGATGGGTAAAAGCGAAATTAAGAAAAAAGAAACGATGCGTTTGGATACCCACTGATGGAGTTTGAACGTCACATTCTTATCATCATCATTAAATGCAAGTGCCTCCTCACTCGTGAGCTGGCTTTTCAAGTAGCAAGCATGAGGTGACTGAAAGCTTAAGAAGGAGGCGCTAAGGATGATGATAAATAAGGAAAAGGTAGGTAGTATACTACCCTCCTTTGGAATACTACATCCCCGGCCAGCAGTGTCCTCTAGCAAAATAAGACTTATCACCCTACCTCCCTCCCCCTCAACGAGGGTCCTGGACCCACCAGTGAACTAGTCATATTTTTAGTCCCTCAGTACATTTAAAACCCGTGTTTTAAACTATATTTCGTTGTCTCAAGTGATCATTGTCAACTGGCAGCTGATTAAGGTGTTTCGGGTGTCGCCACATCCGGCTAGTTTGGACAACTATCCAAGAGTTCTATACATTGATTTTTTTATAATTTCTGTACTGTTTTGAACATTTTTCCTACCCATTGTGAGTTTGCTGTCTCAATTTACATGCGTGTGTGTGTTTTTTCACCGCTGAAACAAAGGCATGCATGTATATATTGATAGTGAGGTGACTTCACCTGTTAGTGGTGTGTTATCTGTGTTGGCCATTAACTGAAATAAACAAACAAACAGTATGCCACCCCAATGTGTTAACTCGACCCACCTTTTCTCCATTTTCTTTCGCGTGTAGGCTGCTCAGCTGTGCACTTGCTGTCAGAGCCATATTGTTGGTGTTGGATGTGGGAGATATTTGATGGTTGTGCTGTAAAGTAGCACCTTATAGCTTGTGGCTTTATCATCTTCCACCCCAATCTCCCGTTTAAACAAATTCCGTGCTCCCAACCCGTACAACATATGTGGCGACGTCCTTCTCTTGCTTGGGTAAAGGGATCGCTTAAAGAGGGTTGTGCTTAATGAAGAGTGTAGTTGTATAGTTTCAACATGCATTGCTCCACACTTAATTCAACCATAATATTGAAAGCAAACGGTCTTCAGGCAGTGGCGGATACAAGGGGGCTGAAGTCCTCCCCCGAAATGTCAGAGTGCGATAAGTTTGTTAGTGCATAGCCGAAGGCTGTTCCGAGGCAGGGACGGGGAAGGTTCGATCCTCCGATTCCCGCCCCCGCCCCCGAAATGTTCTCCTGAATCCGCCACAGTCTTAAAACATTTACAAATTATGTAAATACTCCTGTTTCATCTCAACATTGATATAGATAAAATGTGCCATACCTATACGAGCCTAAAAAATTGACCAGCTAAACCTGAGAAGACAGACCTTGCAGAATTCCGTCACATGATTCTGACCCGCTCCATCCTAAGTCCAGCCAGGCCAAACCCATAAGTGGATACAGGGAAATGACGCGTGTCTCCAGTCCAGCATTAGCGCTCCCATGGAGCGTCGCTAAGCACCATATCCCCCCTCCCCTCCCCCAGGATGCAAATTCATCGTGCCCTGGACTATCCGTGTCGTGCTCACGCCTTGCCTCCCTATACGAATTCTTAATTACCCAGATATTCTACACACCTCTCTCCAATTTGCCAACGGTAGGGGAATCTGAATGATCGCAAGGAACGGACGGGCTCAGCGGCATCACATCGATGCAGAGACCGGCGCCGCGGCCGGACGGTCACCGGGATCGTACAGCGAGCCCTCACGCCGTTAAAGGCGCCACCGCCGCCGCCCGCTGCAATTGGTCTGTCAAAGGTGACCGATGTGTCCGTCGGCCACGCCGCGTGCCGACCTCCAGTCAATTCACAGCCTGGCCACATGTCGGCCTGCCTAATGAATGGAAGAATTCGGCCGCAGCCCCCCCCCCTCTCCCCCTACACGCCACCCGCCACTAGCCGTGATGCGGCTTTATGACCGATGGAAAATGCCGAGCAGCCTCCAGAGGGGTCGACACAGTTTCTTTTCACGAGGAATGGGGAGTTCAACAGGAGTGGTCACAACCGTGAGCTTGGTGGGGGGGACGGGGCGTAAGGATCCCAGACTTTGGGGCCTTCTATAGCTGCTAGCGCTGCCTGAGGCGTGTGGGGTAATACAGGGTGGTAACAAAGCCGTCAGAACTTTCTAACAAAAACATTGTGTTATAAATGGATGAAGAATTTTCACCCCCAGTTTGATGCCGTATTCGGGGAGTAATACTTGTATCAAAGTGTACTACTATACCAGATGATAAGTGCACAATTTTAAGGCATGCACGCTTAAAAAGCTAGTAATTATTTTCACAATTTTGGCGGATGAAATTATTATCAAAGAAAAAATGAGTTTAAGTTTCCATGAGAGAAATTCAAGGAAGACAATTTCTGTGTTGCTGTATTTCCGGGCACATTTCAGGTGCACATGGTAGTTCCATAGCTTTGAAAATGCTCACTGGTACCACCGATATCGCTTTATTTCAAAATACAGGTAACATTGACGAAACCAATTTTGAAATGTTGATGTTTAAGAAAATTTGAGCACAATTCGCGGTCTCCTTTTTAGGCAATGTCCACGGTAGCTACCTTCAAACAATCTGAAAAAACGTTCTGCGATAAAACGAAAAACGATGGAACGTTTTACAAAAACTCTTGAACTCACCTTTTCTGATGACCACTAACAGGTGCTTTTTAAGGTCTTAACACGCGCATTGACGGGGGCGGGTACCCGCCCCCTCGGGTTTTTCGGAGATAGCAGAAAAACGGCCGCACGTAGCGCCGCCGTACTTGGCATACCTTTTCCCTCATCATTTTTACAACTTCTGTGAAAATTTTAAGGGTAGGTCATCTCAGGTCAGGTCACCAGTACAGGTCAAGTGACCCGACCTAAAAAAGTTTAAGATAGCATAAGTCGGAGCAGGGTGAACTTATCCTATTGAACCTCATATCACATAATGGCCCCACCGAGTTCTCTAAAATATGTTCCGGTATTTTTATATCGATGACTTAAGGTCAGGTACGAGACATGACCTCTCCATGGGAAATACATGGGAAAATAGTTTTTACGGAATAACTCAGTAACGGATGGTGATAGAGCATTTATGTTAGCTGCATTAGACTCGCCTGGGCTTTGCAGTTCTAATGATATGCATTTTATATAATTTGACCCTGACCTGACCTCAGGTCAGGTCAAATCCTTGATTTGACCTAGCAAGATCAAATTGTATATCATTCGATTTGGCTTGCTGAGAGGATTCATATAGTTCAAGTCGTTTTGCTCTATCTTTACTTGTTCAGATGTAATAGCCGAAAAACTGAATTTACATGTTACCCTATGACGGCATGTTTTCACATCTCGTGATCTTAAATGTGACCTGACAAAAAAAATGGTTCGAATGTTTTCGATGGAGAAGTGGATGGGCAGCCCAACACCGTTTACCGTTTTCCGCTACCTACCGTGGTTGTCGAGATCTTAGGGGCGGGTACCCGCCCCCGTCAATGCGAAGGTGGCTCAGACCCCCTCAATGCGCGTCTTAATGCCCGGCCTAAATTCATGATACCTACGATCGCTCATGGGAGCTGCTCAGATACATATGATAGGAACAAGCTGATTTAAAAGTCACGATCCTGAAGGGTGCAATTTTTACCTTGTGGAAGTTATGACTGTTCAACAAATATACCGACATGAAAAAGAGAAGATACGTCGTTCCCTCCAAAGCATTGTTTATTGAGAAGCAGAGCTCTGATGTGAGTTTTGGAGTTAACATAAATATACACCACTATGCAGATTACGTTATGGCCACTGCATTGATCACATCCTTGTAAAAATAAAGAAACTTATGTGTTCCACACCCTGCCGTAGCACATAGGCAATACAACCTGAGACACCGAACACTTTCCGTTAGTTCCAATCTAAGGTTATTCATACCTACCGCTTCTTGTAAAACTCCGCCATCTTGAACAATCTTGAAACACCTATTTTTGCTTTTAAACACCTTCTGGTGATAACATGGAGTAGAAATTATATCTACCCCATGGCGATAATATATCTTATAAATGAACTCAGTCTCTTGTGTTACGATTAAGATATGTACCCTGGCAAATGAATGCTACTACACCTGTTAGTCTTAACCATATTCCTGTCAGAAGGGGGTCGGATTCTGCCCACCCTTCATGTCTTTTTCCGGAATATCTCAAAATGGTTTTCGATAGGCCTTTGAAACTTTCTGACTTTTCCTAAAACTAAATTGGGAAGATTCCCGGTTCTGAAATAATTTTCTGAAATAATACATCTACTAAGGGCTACTACTAATACATCTAATATGGCTCAGTATTTATAAGGCAATCTATTCTAAAACAGTGTTATTGTGTACGGTGCATTCCTTGTACAACAAACATTTGGATTTAAGGTTACCTACAATTAAGATTTGGTCGGATGAACAAATCCCAGCTTAAAACATTGGAAACTTATATCAGTATAGGTTAGCTGACCTGAATTTAACCTAACCTGAATGACCTATCCCGAAATGGTCATTCAGGTGTCCGTGGGGAAAAGCATACGAATTTGCAAAGCATAGTAGGAGATAGTGTAAGGGGGCACAAAAGCAGGGTCCTGAAATTGCTTTCACGCAAGGTGGAGAGTGAGGCCAAAATCCCAAAAACAGGCCAAAATTCCCTGCTTTCTTTACATGCCTCATTTTCTTGTCATTTAGCATTTCCAGGCTTACAAGTCCCACCACAGCCTTTTTCCTAGACATGTTCATTGCTTCTTACCTAACCAATAATTTTTCAGGATAATAATTCGATTTAGGACTGTATCTATATGCCTTCCGATTCAATTTAGGGGCCCCACGCCTGGGACACTTCAGCACGAGCTGTGCCATGGTTTTGTTTGGAGGAATGAGCTCATGTTTTTATTATTCAGGAGTGTATGCTTTATGTATGATCTTTAATGTCAATATATGTGTGTGGTATGAAATATATGCAGCAGCACCACCAGTTTTTTTACTGAAAGTAGATGAAAATATCTGTTGTAGAATGGAAGTGAAGAATCATCATTCTGCTACGTCCTAGTAGAGTGAAAACATGTTTATGCTCGCAATTGTAAGTACCTCATACATAGATAGGATCTCATAACCCTGAATCTCTAACCCATTATAGAACTAGGAAGCTCCACTTTTCTAATATTTATATATACAATATATTATTTGGCCCTGGTGCCATGGTAAATAGGTAACCAACCAGATAAAATACCTCTTCCCCTTATTTTGATATTCTCCAACTTTCACCCATCCAAGCAGCACACAGGCTATCATTATTTAATGCAGGACGTGGGGTTTAAACACTCAACCACTGCCAGGATTATTTAGCTTCAATGTGTGAAAACCACCAGCCTATATTTGTTTGCACAATCAGTTCATATTAAGAAAATAGCAAGCATACCCAGCCCTAAAAATCATGAGCTGCAAAAGGTACAGTCTGAGCCTTTCTCCGAGCTGTGGAAAACTTTTGCAAGGTATTATGACCTCACCCAGTACTGTACTGAGTAGGTAGGTACCCACATATCTCCTGTAGATATTTAAGATGGGAGAAATGGTTCGATTAATCATGAATTTCCTGAAAGGTAAGCTGCAGTATCACGGATAAAATTTGAACCATCATCCACAATATCCCTTCCAACAGCAAACTCAAATTCCTTCCACGCACTCACTCAATTTCCAGTCTTCTTTCCAATAACCATACTACCTCAATATTCTGTCTTCTACGGATTGTTGATATTCCCGCCTCAAAACACAAGGCTCGCCAAGGCCTCTCTATTACCTTGGCCAAGGCAATAGAGTAAAGTAATAGTACTTGGGCTCGCCCTCTATTACCCTGGGCTCGCCAAGGTTACCGAAGTAACTAAAAAAATCTCACCGCCTGCACTTCCGCACCCATTCATCACCCGAGATCATTTCGGCACCCCAAATACGACGAAGTGACGTCATTGTTCTGAATAGACGAAAACTAGCTGAGGCCTTTTCACCGAGGCCAATTCGGTACTTGGATGTCTTTGGAATCCTATTTCTCATTAATGAACGCACGGTTGAGAGCAATCGAACGTTAGAAATGTTGCCAAAGCATGTTTCAACTTCAAAAAACTAACCAAAAGAAAAATAAATCTGTATTTTACGAAATATATTGAAAGGTGGAATCGGCCTCACTTAAAGTGGAGATTTTGACCAAAATCACGACGTAGTTCCGAGCGTCTGAAAATTTCAAAGAAGCTCTAAAATCGCAAAATAAAAATACCTAGAACTTGCCTATATATTTTTCTTAAGGAAAAAATATATTTTGTTTCAACTCTTCCTCAGTGAAATAATATATATCCCAATTTCTTCATCAATGTTACCAACATTAAAAAATAGCCCAAAAGTCAGGGTTGACTTTGGCAGCCTCTCAGGAAATTATAAGATTACTTTCACATTATTGGTGGTCTTGATTGGAATCTACGTTTCATTTTGATCCTTTCAAATGCGATTTGTATCCCATTCTAATGAAACTAATTGCCGAAAATTAAAAGTGGACGAAAACGAATGCGCCTCGATCCAATCGGCCTCACTGAGCAACTACCCGCGTGAAGTCTTTCCTTCGCCTGAAAATCTGGTAGCAGCCAATCCCAAGCAAGCTTAGGCAAAAGTATGCGCCATCTTTTGTATTTGAACGGGCCAGAAACTTCTGGGACATGAAAAAGTTTGTTATACCTCCAAAAACCTTTGTTTCCTCACTTTTCCTTGCTTTTCCCATGTCACCGTTGGTCTATTTTCTGCGGGTTTTATATTTTAGTTTATGGCAGGCCGGCATTGTTTTGTTTCGTGCTGCGTTATACGTTGCCATCGTTTTTGGCTGTGTATGTGGGAGTAGTAGTTTCGGCGTTTGAGATTGGAGAGAACGTAATCAGGCAAGATATTATATCAATGGGTGTTGGGGATTATACTTATATGGTTTGGGTATTCACTGTCATAATTTAGATGCGTATTTTACCGGTTTTCATGCCCGGGATTCCTCTGCCAAGTGAGGCCAAAACAAGTCCCTGGTGAGGCCTAAATAAATTTGAAAAAGATACGTTTTCCACTTAAAATTGAGAATTTCAGGACACTGGCACAAAAGTCCCGGAAACTGTAAACTAGCGTAAGGTTATGCCAAAACCAGTTCTCTAGTCCGCTGCAGCTCAGTAGGACAGTTGGGGTGGCTGCACAAACGTCTAACTGAGGCTGAGGGGCAGGGAAAGAAGCCGTCCATGTTCCATCGAGCGGTGATGCGGTCCACCGCATCGGCCGACGATCATGGATACGGGTTACCACGGAGCCCCCGCCTGGGCGGCTGTGGTGGGCTGGTGCTGGGTTACCACGGAGCCCCCGCTTGGGCGGCTGTGGTGGGCTGTGCTGGGTTACCACGGAGCCCCCGCCTGGGCGGCTGTGGTGGGCAGCTGTGGTGGACTGTGCTGGGTTACCACGGAGCCCCCGCCTGGGCGGCTGTAGTGGGCTATGCTGAGTTACCACGGAGCCCCCGCTTGGGCGGCTGTGGTGGGCTATGCTGAGTTAACACAGAGTCCCAGTTTGGGCGGCTGTGGTGGGCTGTGCTGGGTTACCACGGAGCCCCCGCCTGGGCGGCTGTGGTGGGCTGTGCTGGGTTACCACGGAGCCCCCGCCTGGGCGGCTGTGGTGGGCAGCTGTGGTGGACTGTGCTGGGTTACCACGGAGCCCCCGCCTGGGCGGCTGTAGTGGGCTATGCTGAGTTACCACGGAGCCCCCGCTTGGGCGGCTGTGGTGGGCTATGCTGAGTTACCACGGAGCCCCCAGCTTGGGCGGCTGTGGTGGGCTATGCTGAGTTAACACAGAGTCCCAGTTTGGGCGGCTGTGGTGGGCTGTGCTGGGTTACCACGGAGCCCCCGCCTGGGCGGCTGTGGTGGGCTGGTGCTGGGTTACCACGGAGCCCCCCGCTTGGGTGGCTGTGGTGGGCTGGTGCTGGGTTACCACGGAGCCCCCGCCTGGGCGGCTGTGGTGGGCAGCTGTGGTGGACTGTGCTGGGTTACCACGGAGCCCCCGCTTGGGTGGCTGTGGTGGGCTGTGCTGGGTTACAGCAGAGCCCCCGTTTGGGTGGCTGTAGTGGGCTGGTGCTGTGTTACCACGGAGCCCCAGCTTGGGCGGCTGTGGTGGGCTGTGCTGGGTTAACACAGAGTCCCAGCTTGGGCGGCTGTGGTGGGCTGTGCTGGGTTACAACAGAGTCCCAGCTTGTACGGCTGTGGTGTGCTGTGCTGGGTTACGAGTCCCAGTTTGGGCGGCTGTGGTGGGCTGTGCTGGGTTACAACAGAGTCCCATCTTGGGCGTCTGGTGGGCTGCATTGACCGGTTCTGCCGGAAGAAGGCTCTTTGTGGCCCCTCACCCCGTTTGTATAGCAGAAGCCGACCAAAGGCGGCGTGGGATAGTTACGCGGTGTTTGGTGTCTTCCGTCCCCTCCCCTCCGTTACCAGTCAACACTGCTGTCACTCTAGAGTCGTTTCGAAGCCCCGTAACTGGGACAGGTGCGGGTGCGACGGTTGTTGACCCCGGAGTCACTTCCCTGCGGGCAATCGATTCTGCATTGTTCTCTCAAGAACGGTTGTAACCAAAAACCGGTGCTCTCAAAATATGTTTTGAAAATTGGTGGATAATTATATGCTTTTATCATATGATATTAATTTTATCCTAATTATTTACTTATGCCCATTAATAGCATAAGCATCACCAGATAGAGACTATTACAGGGGCTCAATCACCCATCGTCATTAATGGAGACAAGCAACCCAATATCCGAAGCTCAATCTCAGCTATGAATTAGGTTTGTTTTGCGCCTAAAATAAAATGCTTCTTTGCATCACATGATCAAGATTCAAAATCAGTGTGCTTCGTTTCAATCTAAGTGGGCATCACACGTTTGACTGCGTGTTTGTATCAATAACTTCAGTGGGACACGGCCGCTCTAGTCATCTGTGGTGGCCAGGCATTATCATTGAATTTTCTAATTTCCATAGAGCCACTCTCAACAGGCTTTCTGGACCAGTTACAGGGACAATTGGCGGGAATTTTTAAGCTTTCCCAGTGAGCCAAATGGAACACGGAAGACAGTTGCCCGCTGCGGAGATGAAGCTCACGTTAATCCATGCAATGACAATCTGGAGTCTAGCAACGAAGCCGCTAGGCCACTTGGGCCCTTGCGTGATTATTGAAAGATTACATCGATGTGATTTGAAGAGCCAAATGCTCAGTGGCCCTCAGCAGGCCATCTGAGCAGCAGCTGACGCCGAAACAGTGGGTGCGTCGGGGTGTCCTTGCGGCCCTCCCCGCGCGGCCGCGTGGGTCGATCACATAACGGAAGTGGGGCGGCCCCTGGGCCCCCGTCTCGGCGCCTCCTCCCACCACCTCACCGCTCTCTGGCAGCCGAGACAAATGTCCCAGAGGACTTCAAAGAGAGTGTATATCGCCTCCAGAGCTAGATCAGTAGATTTTGTTTACCGTGTCATCATTCTGAGCAGCTCAGTGCGTCGGAGACCTGTGTCCTGGGTGCGTGCATCGGCACGGCACCGCGATCTATCCTCTTCGGAAGTGGGTCAGTGCGACGCTGTCGACACATGGCGGCTGGAGCTGTGACCTTGAACTGACCCGGTGACACACGGACGTCCCACTGAGCCCTCGGAGGCGACAGGACCGCCGCCGCACTGATTCACTTTACAAAGGAGCGTCGCTGCGGTCACATTATCCGGGTAAAAAAGCGGCGGCCGCCGGATCTCTAAGTGGCCGAGGTGGGTGATATATGGGAAGCGGTGCCACATTACCGCTCTGAGGTGCCGCCGACACGGAGGTAATGACACAGGCCTCTGCCTCATTCAGAAAACACGACACTGGCCGTCCCACAGCCGGATGTAGAACCGAACCAGAAGCTGCCCCTGGAAACCGGCCGCTTCACCTCATGTGTCAAACAGCATCCTGAACGGACTCTCGCAATGTCTTTGAGGAGATTTTGCGATCGCAGAATGGTTTGGAAAGCCTGGAATTTACTCGAAATCTTGCATAAACATCCATATGCTGTTTTAGCTGAATAATTCAACACTCGTTGCAACTAACTTCATTACATTCTTTAAAATGTATTCAGGTGTTGGAAAAATTGTTACAAGTATTACAGCCCATGAATATTTCAGCCTTAAATCAATGGGGCAGTCAGATATCCTACGCCTTCGTCATCCGCTTAAAA
Organism: Lepas anatifera; assembly: GCA_034440635.1. Lineage (NCBI taxonomy): Eukaryota > Metazoa > Arthropoda > Thecostraca > Lepadidae > Lepas > Lepas anatifera. Next base: position 849,983 of record JAOTON010002229.1, read on the forward strand.
TGGCTGTGTGACATTAAATTTGAAGGACCAGTAAACGATCATCTTGAAATCGCTGCCATCCCAGCATTGCCTATGTAAGCGTGAGTTTGTATAGTAATATGCTGGATTGAAATTCCAGCATTGGCACCCAGACCAGAGACAAATCATGTATAACTTAGCATGTACTGGAATCTTGACACCAACTTATGATACGAAGCTTCTTCCGTGCATCCGTGTGTGTAAGAATCTGCTGGCCCTCTGGCTCTGCGCTGGAGCGGTTGTCACCTGGGTGGTTTCGGTTGCAGCGCCCGGCATTGGCGGTCCTTTCCCGTTCGGTGGTGGCGGCGGCGGCGGTACCGACGGCTGGCCGTACCCTGGCGGAGCTTACCCTGGCTTCCTGCCCGGCCTGGGACACCCAGCCGCCCTTGGCTTCTCCCCAGCTGACCTGGCTGCCCACCTGAACGCTAACGCCGCCGCCAACGCCGCTGCGGCGACTGGGGCTTCAGCGGGAGACCACAGCCCGGGACATCCCACCACAGGTCAGTGTCGGACCGGGACATCCCACCACAGGTCAGTGTTTGACCGGGACATCCCACCACAGGTCAGTGTTGGACCGGGACATCCCACCACAGGTCAGTGTCGGACCGGGACATCCCACCACAGGTCAGTGTCGGACCGGGACATCCCACCACAGGTCAGTGTCGGACCGGGACATCCCACCATAGGTCAGTGTTGGACCGGGACATCCCACCATAGGTCAGTGTCGGACCGGGACATCCCACCACAGGTCAGTGTCGGACCGGGACATCCCACCACAGGTTAGTGTCGCACCGGGACATCTCACCGCAGTTCAGTGTCGGACCGGGACATCCCACCACAGGTTGGTGTTGGACCGGGACATCCCACCACAGGTCAGTGTTGGACCGGGACATCTCACCGCAGTTCAGTGTCGGACCGGGACATCCCACCACAGGTTAGTGTTGGACCGGGACATCCCACCACAGGTCAGTGTCGGACCGGGACATCCCACCACAGGTCAGTGTTGGACCGGGACATCCCACCACAGGTCAGTGTCTGGCCGAAATTGTGATTTTTACCGAATCTTATACATTTTATGTTCTAAATCGACGAAACTTAACGTGCTATATCAACTAACGTGTATGTGAACGACCTCAGTTGTGCTTTGTTGGGACAACCATGCAGCTTAGGCTACGTCTCATACCCCTCCCTCCCCTTCCCCTGACGTCTCCGATCGTCATCAGGTTGGATTCTGACTCCCTCCGAAAAATGCCCAGTCCTAGTTGTAGGGTGACTACGGCGGAGAATCTGTTTGGGTTTTGTTGACAAGAGTGCATATTCGTTTTCGCTCAAGCCATGAAGATACTATGACGACTGACCCGGACTGATTTCTGCAATTTCACTTGAATTGTGCGCGAGACACCAGTTTTCACTTGTACAGGGGCGGTGCGGCTGATATACAAGCGAGATACTGGACGTTCTGTTACCAAGCCTGGTGCTGGGACCTAACCACTCCACTCGATCGCTTCTCAGATCATGACAATGGGACCAGTTTTTCCTTCTTCAGGAGATAAAGCAGCTTCGGGGCTTAACGACACACCGAGTGCTGGGTCAGGGGTGTCGCCAGCTACGTGGTGGGAGGGTATCATGGGGATCGGAAATGCTTATGCAGAATACCTGCCCGGGGATTTGAACTGGGGTCAGCGGCGTGGAAGTCGAATTATCTTCCCACACGCCACCGCCCTCCCAGTTCAGGAGATGCAAAATGTGTGGATATCAAGCCCGTGGCTATATTTATTTAGTTTTGATTCACTCGTTCAAGACAATATCTACAAGCTTTGATTTCCAGGGAATAAGAGGACATAGTCGTCAATGACCCATTCTATTATTTTTGCCTAGTACAATATAAATAAGTCTTAAATAACTTCACATTTTATATACAAATATGGTCGATCGTATGTGTCACAAATAGTGATCAAAATGTGCCTCGACTCCATGTAATCCACGAACCACAGAATGAGCCGGGTATTGTACCACGCTCACTATTAAAAGGGAGAACGACACTGCAAAGTAAAAAAGTTGAAAGGTAAATGTGTCCCGGCTGAACCCCAAAGTAATTGTTGGCGGCCTTCTCCATTCGTGGCAGGTGATGGCCCCCGCGTCCATCTGGCCTCATTTCATTAAGCTTCCTATAGGGTCTGAACCTGAGTCTGAGGTCAGGGCCCTCCTGGTCGGATTATTGTAACATTGGTGCTATAGCGACAGACACAAATACCTGTTTATGCCTCGGTTACACAACAAAGTGGGGTAGGGGGATAGATTCTGGTACAAAACGTGACAACTTTATGTAAAACTGATCGATTGTTTGCCGTTTTATGCTTACTGATGGCATATTCACTTTTCAGAATGGTACGGGTAGTACATATATACCTATCACGTTGGACTTTTACCTTAAATCGACCTGAGCGGCATATGACAAAGCAGTCGGTGCACCCTAAAACCCTAAACATGATGATGACTTCAAATCGACCAAAAATCGCCCCCCGCGACATCAACACGCGAGCGCCTCAGCACAGCACCCGGCTCTGCAAGTTTAATAGCCGTAATAGTCGGTGAATATCGGTGGGCCCCGAGCCACAACAAAGCACAGAACTCGACCCCGGGGGCGTATTGAGTGCGCGCACGCGGCGCCGCGGGCACCGATCAACAGCGGCTGCGCCGCGGCATTCTTGGCGGCGCTACTGCCGCCGGGCACGACACATTCGGCGAACACCTGATTAAAGTCGCCTAGGCCGGGCCAGGTGCGGGCACGCCGGCGCCGCACGGACGCCCCGCCAACGGGCCAGTAGCACGGCAGCACGCCGGACGTAGGCACGCCCTCTCACACCGCACACCAGGGCCACCGTAAGGCCTGCTCAGGACGTAGACACGCCCTCCCGCCTCACAAACCAGGGTCTCCGTAAGGCCTGCTCAGGACGTAGGCACTTTCACACCGCACACCAGGGCCGCCGTAAGGCTGCTGCTCAGGACGTAGGCACGCCCTCTCACACCGCACACCAGGGCCGCCGTAAGGCTGCTGCTCAGGACGTAGGCACTTTCTCTCACACCACACGCCAGGGCCACCGTAAGGCTGCTCCTCAGGACGTAGGCACGCCCTCTCACACCACACGCCAGGGCCGCCGTAAGGCCTGCTCAGGACGTAGGCACGCCCTCTCACACCGCACACCAGGGCCGCCGTAAGGCTGCTGCTCAGGACGTAGGCACGCCCTCTCACACCGCACACCAGGGCCGCTGTAAGGCTGCTGCTCAGGACGTAGGCACTTTCTCTCACACCACACGCCAGGGCCACCGTAAGGCTGCTCCTCAGGACGTAGGCACGCCCTCTCACACCACACGCCAGGGCCGCCGTAAGGCCTGCTCAGGACGTAGGCACGCCCTCTCACACCGCACACCAGGGCCGCCGTAAGGCTGCTGCTCAGGACGTAGGCACGCCCTCTCACACCGCACACCAGGGCCGCCGTAAGGCTGCTGCTCAGGACGTAGGCACTTTCTCTCACACCACACGCCAGGGCCACCGTAAGGCTGCTCCTCAGGACGTAGGCACGCCCTCTCACACCACACGCCAGGGCCGCCGTAAGGCCTGCTCAGGACGTAGGCACGCCCTCTCACACCGCACACCAGGGCCACCGTAAGGCTGCTCCTCAGGACGTAGGCACTTTCTCTCACACCACACGCCAGGGCCACCGTAAGGCTGCTCCTCAGGACGTAGGCACGCCCTCACACCACACGCCAGGGCCGCCGTAAGGCCTGCTCAGGACGTAGGCACGCCCTCTCACACCGCACACCAGGGCCGCCGTAAGGCTGCTGCTCAGGACGTAGGCACGCCCTCTCGCTTCGCACCAGGGCCGCCGTGAGGCTGCTGCTCAGGTGACGGACAGTCAGTCACAAAATAAAGCTTTCGGAACTTAGTTATAATCATGTGCAGTGGTGCCAATTAATTTGGGGATATTAAAAGAGTTGTTACAAATATAACATATATTTTGTTATCCCATGCTGATTCCTGGTTGGGAAAAGTTTCTTTTATCAGCTACTGTGTTCCATTGGTGGATCCAGGACTTCATTTCGGAGCTGGAGGACTCGAATCTCCCCCGCCCTCTTACAAAGCGCATGCCTCTTCAGCCTCAGCCTCCCCCTCCCACCATTGCCTCGAAACAGTCTTTAGCTATGCATTTACTAAACACACTCACCTTTGGAGGGGAGGGGCTTGAGTCCCTAGCCCCCCTTATTTCCGCCACTGCCGTGTCGATTGTTATACACCAATATGGCATATATTGTTGCAACCGGAGTCACGAGGATTGTAGTCGACTGAGAACAATAAACTGACTCTGGGAATCGAAATTGCTGTTGTGAAGCACCGTCTAGCATTGGCAAAACAAGGAAGATCTGAGCTCGGGGAGCATTTTGATAATAATATATTCTGGGTTTACTCTGATTCTGGCCTTTGTTTTCATCATTTATCTCACTATATAACATTAATAACCCGTTTATCTTGGACTGGAGCTCTTTTTAACATAATGTGCCCCTTCAAAGCCCAGACAAGAACGCCTGGAGAATCTTCCATATAAAAATATCACCTCCAGCCAGCTTCAAAATCTCAAGCAAAATCATCAACCCTGGTTGCCACTGGCATTGTTTAACCCAAATGTAAGTCATTAGGTAAGAATTTTGGATACCTCCCGACCAGTTGAACGCTTTGGGTAGAGTTTTAGGCAAGATATTGGTAACTTTTAGGGCGACTAAAGAGGCAGTGATGTTTCACATGATCCAATGGTTCACAGGTTTCTGGTCCTAGACCCTTGGTCACGCTAGGCCCTTGGTTACCTCCGGTAGCATTCACGTCTACATCCTATATTAAAAAACTCTCCTGTATTTTGTGCAAAGCTCCACCCAAAGAGTTACCCAGATCTAGAAGTATCTGGCCTAAGCGTGAAACTATTTATAGGTATTCTATCTTCGATTAATAACTTGTCATGCCGTAGCACACATACATCAGATCATAAAAATTGGTGGCTAGAGGCTGGCCATTGGATCATTATGTAAGCAGCCGAGCCCTTCAAATCCGGCATTGGGCACAAGGAGGGTCTCAAGCCATGACACGTGTTATCTTTAGTGGCTCCGCAATTTCTACCCAAACTTCAGGCCAATTTGGACGAAACCGCCAGCATCAGTTCTGACCATGCAACAGGACACGTTTGATTGTGCTGTTGAGTCTGATTGATGGAATTGAAGGGTCCAGTGCGGAATGGTCGGATGTTGACCACAGCTTCCTGGAGACCCACGAACTCTGACCCCGGAATATTGCACCATATAACCCCTGCAGAACTGTGAAACCTGATGGCACTCGCATCGTGGGCTGTGGCATCACGCGCTTGACATAACTTTCTGGAATTTCGAGCATGTTGGGAGACTGTGGATCCTGTGAAATTTTGGAAGTTAAGATGGGATTTTGTTGGCCTCATGGGCAGTTATGAGTTTACCTTCTCTTCGGTCGGTGATGGGGAGCTTACACGCTGGAGCCCAATCTGACAACATGCCCCAAAAATGTCCGGCTTGGCGCTGTGCATGCACGCTATACCGCTTCAGAGTGCAAGAAACAAAACGGCAGGGTCAAGTGGTCTGCAGCAGTGTAACTTTGTATACTTTTAGGGGTGTGCGAGCACCCCTAAAACTTTTGAAAGCACCCCTAAACTTCCAAAAGCACCCCTACAACTATTCTGCGACATTCTACTAGGACCTATTGTCAGGATTATATAGCAATTAAGTAAAACGTGTAAGAAATTCGAAGCTCTCTAGAAACTATTCATCTGGAGAGATCATTTCTAGCTTAAAAGATTACTTACGTGATATGGAGGTTTCATATAACCGCATGAAGTCATATGTAGACGGTGGAAGTAACCATGGAAATTTGGTATCTGCCACTTGCGACCAAATCCGAAAGAGTGCGTTTTCCAAAATGTTAATTGCCGTGTCGCCGTTGTCTCAGAAGCAGTATCATCGAGTGAATAGATTTTTTGGGGGTTTTTTTTTTTTTTTTATTTTTTTTAAGAAAAAAAAATTTTTTTTTTTTATTAGGGGGGGTTTTTTTAGTGCTTCCCTATAGCCATATTTATGCCACTTTTAAGACCGATTTTGTAATACATGTAGCATTAGGTTCGGCGACCATCGAAGAAGCTTGGATTTTAGTCGGCGACCACAAGCTCACTTTTTAGACCCCTGCTGGGTCATTCCACGACAAATCAACAAATCGATCGGTTGAAATAGCACCCTCATATCTCAGATTTTCATGAAAATTTGGGACTAGGGTTCTCAGTGCGCTGAAAACGACTGTGGTATTTTTAGTCTCGTCCGGATAATTGTTTCGGAGCTATAGCCTCGGGCAATCCAGCATCGGACGCGTGCATCGGACTTTTCGCTTGAGTTTTTAGCCATTTAAACTAAAGTGGTCCTTCAAGAGGTTACATGAAAATAATTACAGAAGTCTGAACAATGCAAATATGTAAGCTTAATTATATCAATTGGCACAAATATGTATAAAATATACTTCCAAACTTTTGCAATATAAGCATGCATATTTTCTATGTTTTTATTGACTTCACTTCAAAACAACTTCATGTGAAAGAGCATTGCTTAAACTACATATAACGCCAATAAAAAGAATGGAGACTACAGACCAAAATCAGTAACGAGCAAGGGCGGACGCAGACCCGAGTTTTGGGGGCCAAACCCATGTCTGCTTCTCTTCCTGGGGGGGGTGTGGGAGCGAATATCCTTTTGCTCTACAGACCTAGTGTAAACACCTTTTTTAGTGCTCGACAGACCTAGTATAAGCTACCTCTCCAAGTACATAATCGTTCTCCGGGGGGAGCGAAGATTTTTTTGCTCTACAGACCTAGTGTAAACACCTTTTTCGAAAAATTTCCGGTGTTTGGGGGCCAAAAGATAGTTTGGCCCCCTCCAGCGCTTTGGGGGGCCATGGCCGGAATGCCTCCCCCTGCGTCCGCCAATGGTAACGAGCACCGCAGACCAAGCCCAACACCGTCGCCGGCCACTCAGCCTGCAGTCGGCACGCTGCATAGACGCGTCCGGTTGGAAGTGGGGTAACGGGGAGAGGAGAACTGAGTAAGACTGCGCTTCTGTGACATTGCGAATGAACTAGATGTGTTGTGGAGGCTACTATTGCTAACATAACAATTTGAGCCGTTCCGAAAAAAAAACTGAACGCATTACCGGAACATTCTGAACAATTCCGACACTCTGGTGCCTTTGGTGGAAAATTTAGTGGGAGGATTATGCGTCAGAAGCCGATTATTACTGTTGCCTTAGGTTTGTTTTAGATAGTTTTCTTTTTCTACCCATACCCTAAACAAGTTGCATGTATCCCAGTTCAATGTATATTAGAAAGCACACATCATAAACAAAAAGCCACATAGCGTCCACGCCGACAACTGCTTTTCGAACATATAAGATTAAGACATGCTGTTTTATGCAAGATCTGACCCACGGATCGGAAGAACAACTCCATCACAATGTGCCATTGAAGTTCACAGATTCAATTATTCGAACCTTCTGTCCCTCATCATTCGAGAGTTCCTGTACAATAACGGTCTTCGAATTAACCGGTACGAACTTGTGAATCTTCAATGTTTTTTCTCGCGACTGCCTTATTGAAGCGTTTTCTGAGCTCAGTAGCTAATTTGAGTACTTTTTGTTGAAGCATTTTGGGTAGAGATCGAGACAAGCAATGGAACACTGCTTTCCGTGTCCCCTTCCAAGCATGTTTGCTAAGATCGTAAGGGGATGGGTAACCCTCCTGCTACTAAAGGTGGCCCGGGGCCTCATACCAGCACGTGTTAACCCGCGCCCCACCGGGGGTCCGGCGCCACCTTCGCCCCACCGGGGGGCCATCAATGGCCCCCCTCTAACTCCGAAAATATGGGCGTTAGCGCAAATCTGCAAAGTGCAATAGAAAGCTCGCGTGAATTCAGTAAGAAATTACTTCGCATGTTTTAGTGCTCAGGTCAATGGTTTGACCTCCAGAGGTCAAATTAGGTCAAGATCGGCTATTTTCACTCAAATATGCAATGATTAAGCAAACTGGGCATAACTCTTATGTCATTAGAGCTATTGAGGCCTGGTAAAGTACATTTGATAGCAAATTGCCTGTACTTTGTCCGCTATGTGGAACGTAAAGACCTCCCGCCAGTGGTTTGACCGCCAGAGGTCACCTCGTGACCTAATATGACCTGAGGTCACGAAAGGTCAAAAAGTGACCTTGCCGTATATCAAATGAAAGCCAGTGACAAGACAAACACGATGGTGTTTGTTTCACCGCTCTAGCTCAATTAGGTCAAAAGTTATTGTCAAAATACTGTTTTTGACCTCCGGTGACCTTGGATGACCTTGGAAAAGTCAAAGGGCAAATATGACCCCTGGGATCCGTGAAAGGGTGTCCAAAAACGTTGTTCTGAGCAGTCTGAGTATTTGCAATCATTTTTGTGGCTTTTATATCATGAAATAGCTTTTCCCCATGCTTTTCCAATGGGAGAGGTCGCCTCGTGACCTGACCTCAGGGCACGAAATCGAAAAATCCCGGATATACACCTTGTAGACCCTGGAGGGGTTATGAAGTGTAGGAAGTTTCAAATCGATTGACTTTGAAATGTAGCTCTTACAGAGCTCTAAAGTGAAGTGAGGTGACCTTGGTTGACCTCGTCTGGTGACCTGACCTTGGGTGACCCGGGGTAAAAAATTTCAGGGATGATGGGAAAATGATGCAGTGAGAGGTAGAGCCCTCAACCGCGGTGCTGCGCCTCGTCGTTTTTCTGCTATCCCGGAAAAACCTTAGGGGGGGCCATCGATGGCCCCTTCCGGTGGGGCGAGGGTTAAAAGCACACTGGGGCGGAGCCTCGGAGGCCCCTACCTATTTTTTCTAGGTGGCCGGAGAACCCTTCGTGGCCACAAAAACGCTATTTCGCTACTTCTGAGAATATGCAATGGCACGTCGATTGGTCAAATAACCTTGAAAATCGGCCCCAATTTGTAATTATAGGCTTTCAAAGTTAAACATTTTATTTTGAGATCGCTGCAATCGCACGGTGCACCAGTTCGCGTGCACGTTATAGCGCCATATAAAACGAGATTTTATGTCAATTTCACTCCTCATGAAGGTCAAGGTCACATTTCAAGGCCATACCAGCATTCTCAAAGTCATTGGTCCGGTGCTTCCGGTCGCATGGCGTTACCCAGTATGACGTATATTATGCTACGACGTCATAGTTAAGATAAGTCAATGTAAAGGTCAAGGTCACAGGTCAAATTAAAATGTCATGGGTAAAGTTCAATGCTCATTTCCCGTCCAACGTTTGCTATGGTGCTAGTCATGGTGTAACTAAGGGGAATATGTCATATTGTGACGTCATAGGTCCATGACTTTGAATGACCTTAACCCCAAAAAATTAGGGTTACAATTCTTGGGACGTTCTCACTATGATCTTGCTCTGTTTTTAGTGCATTCTGGACTTCTTTGAGCTTAATCACGGCATTTCCGGATGAATACCCAGCATGGCTAATACTTGACCTTTATGACCTCGTTTGAACTTGACGATATTGACCTAGGTCAATTAAGATCAGTCATAATATAGATTTTAATAGGTCCCACCCAGTCCCCAACCGGAGTTTTTCTAAGCCTCCTAGTTTCCGAGAGCTCAGGGGGCCTACTAGTCCCCCCTCCAATGCCCGTAAGTGTCGGACGCCTCTCCAGTGCAGATGTTAAGGAATGGGACATTGATTACAATTTATTGTTTTAAATATATCCTTACCTTCATTGCCGACCAATTCCACCATTGGCGCCTTTTTCGTGGCCAGAGATGTTTGAAAGTTGCAGCGAACGGCGTGCCGCACCGGCGCACGAACCTCACAAAAGTGGGATCGGGATGGTTGGGAGCTCAGATCTCGCTTTCTGTATAGTCTCCATTCCTTGTATTACTGAATCTTATGGAGAAAAGTATAAAGAGTAATGTGAGCCTCAAAAAGTTTAAAATAAGTCATAGGAAAATAGTTTCTATAGATTTTGAAAAATTGAAAAATATATAATGTATCTAGAATTTAATTTTTTGAATTATATTTCTAATGAGCCAGAATTCGTAATTCGCCCTTGAGATACTTAGATCAAGTTTTTATGGCATTTGTAGAAACATACAGGTAAAATTTCGTCTTTAAAAAAGACATGCAAGTGAGTATGGTCAAAATGCCTGAGGCTATAATTTTCAAACTGTAAGTCAGGGAGGAAAATAAATACGAAAATCGTCATCAGACTCTATCAATAGCCCCCTATACACCGAAATCTGCGACTTGAGGGTGTTGTCGACTGGTCGATTTGTCGTGGAATGCCCCAGCTCTCTTGGAAGCAGTACATAGATGAAAGTCGTTGCCGTAACAACAAATTGTAGTATGATGTTGCAATAACAGAATACTTTTTCTATTGCGCTGATGATAATATTTATGCTGCAGAATAGGATGTTATTAAATTATTTTGTAATTCAGCTATTCATGCAACATCATCCTTTATTTCACGCTTGCACTATTTCACTGTGCAACGTCAAACACTAGCTGGCGGCCATAGGCTTGTGATATCTAGCTCACGTGTCGTTCTGTCGTTCCCACGTCCACCGATGGATATGATCATCATTGAAGCTCCCGAAGGCATGAGAAGCAGAAAAACGCCAGCCGAACCAGAACGACAGCAGGCGTCACACGGGTGCACCGTGCACATGTCCAGGGCAACCAAATGCGATGCGTGCACCTGGCGTAGCTGGTGGTGGCCGTTCGGGAGCTGGCGTCGTCACCACCTGTGCTCAGAACTCCGTCACTGCCACACGGCAGACCAGCACGCGATCCTGGCGAGCCACGTCACCCGCCAACTGTCCCAGTCAACACCCCACACCCCGCTTTTACAGCCACCGCAGAACACGACACCGACCGGGTGGGGAGCGGCTCAGCTCCGGCCAATCAAATCGGGCCAAAAGTTGGGAAAGATACGAACTCGCCAATACTGTTGGGGACAGCTTTGGGAGAGATAATGCAGCTTTTTACAATATTGTAAAAGGCAACGGGGGGACTGAAATATAAAACACCTGCATTGGTATCGTTGTCTGGTACTTTTCGTTTTCTTCCCTCTCGGTGTACCAGTGAATTCATGAGTGGTGCATTTTTGCATTTATCTCAGCTTACAGCTGACTCCCCTTTTAACTTCGTTCCCACTGTCTTTGTTATCACCTTTGAGAATATCTTTGGAATCAACCGTCCCACTGCGTCCTTGTTTGATACTGTGTGTGTGCTGCTTTATCACGTTTCTTACATTGAGGTGGTAAATACCCACTTCCAGTATCATTCTGCTGGTGTCGCTCCCACCTGTGTTTGTGCCTAGTGTGACCGGTGTGCTCCCGCCGTGTCTGTGCCCCCGTGTGACTGGTGCATTCCTGCCTGTGTTTGTGCCCCGTATGACGGGTGCACTTCCCGCCCCCGTGTGTTTGTGCCCTGTGTGACCGGTGCGTTCCCGCCTATGTTTGTGCCCCGGTGTGACCGGCGCTGCTCGGTCGACAGCCACCTCCGGAGAGTCATCGCGACTTCCCAACGGTGCCGACCTGAAGCCAGAGTTCGACCTACGCCGGAACTCGCTGCTGGGGCGTCCGGCGACAGTGCCGGCAGCCACGCCGTCCCGCCCTCTCCTCTCACTACCAGACCCCGCCGCCTCGCTGTACCCTCCGGTACTGCAGCTGTACTCGCAGTTGTACCGGCCGCCGCTCAGCTCGACTTCAGAGCTGGCGCAGCTGGAGGCTGGCCCGGCGGCTGTGGCGCGGGCTGCGCCAGCCCCAGCAGCGTCCACCACCGCTCCGGCTGCGGCCTCCTCCACCAGTCAAACCAGCGCTGAGCAGACAGCCAAGGTCTCAGAGGAGCCGTCGGCCGCCTCGCCTGCGGCACAACCGAAAGCCTCTAGTCGCGGCGCCGTCTGGCGGCCATATTGATGTTTCTGCGTTGGTAACGTGTGGTGGAATGCGAGCACTTGTGAGGTGTTTCAGGACCTGGGCGGTACTTCCCATAGTAGTTCCTATGCCATTAAATCGGCCGGTCCAGTTTAGGTTATGTGAAATCATGCTTTCATGATTCTAATGTGGTCAGTATGGTTGTTGTTAGCTGGTGATATGTGTAAGGCTCTGGTATACAATGGAATTGTATGCTTCATATTCTGGCGTCAGGTTTCAAAAACCACAGTCAAGCTTGTTGGCAATATCATTCTATTTTTGTTGAAACGGTTTTGACCGATGAGCGGAATCAGTTTCACACAGCTGTTTCTGAGTTGTGTCCATTCAATTGAAAAATAATAAAACAAATATATTATGGACGCTATGTGCTTTGAATAGGTTACCGCTTGGGGCAGAACGTCTGACTTCTCGGTCAACCAGTATTTCTGTTTAGAAATTGAGACCGTGTAAACTTACCGTAGCGGTAGATTTCATCGTGGGTATAACAACATCAAGAGCCAGAACTCACCCCAGAGCTTATGATGTCGCAGTTGTGGAAGAGGCCCCCTAGCGCTGACTGCCCAGCACCCCTCCCCGTGCCCGGGACCCGACTCATGCCAGTCTCAGGAAACTAAGCTAATCAGCGACGCGATTACTGTGTGTTTGTGTGCGTGTGTGTGAGGCGAACGGGCCGGGATCCGGTCCGTGTGTGTGTGTGTGCGTGTGATACCCCCGCAGACGCCACAGACCGAGTGGTGGAGAGCAGGCATGGGTGCGCACAGGTGTTGAGAAGGCGACGGGGCACATGCTAGACGTGCATGTGATCTGAACCCATTGGTTGAGCTAGACGGATTGGTGCTATAATTTATTTGATTGTCTCTGATTGTCATAATTTAAAATATCTGAATCCGGTAAAACATTTGTAACTGTTACATTTTCGATCTGGTATTTTTTGTTTGCAAGTACGAAATTCTCCAGTTATTGACAGAACTAATCAAGCCCGTCCTCCAGTGGTATATTTATTTGTGACAATTTGTTGGTGAGAGGCTGGTTGAGAGAGTGTGAGGCGGCCCGAAACGGAGCGGCGCACCGCCAATACCTGTGTGAACTTCGTACACCGAGCCACATGTCGCCTATTGATTGTTTGATGTGGGGAATATGTTACTGTCGCCGCCGCCCGACGGTGGATTTATCATGGTGGGCCAGTTGCGGGCATTGTCCGTATGGAAGGCGTGTGCAGGGGTGAAGGGCGGGTGGCGACGCTATCGACGCCACTCGCCCACTCCCGCCTCCTCGCCCACAATCTATTGAGTGTACAAATATACCATTGCATCGCAGCGTCGGCAGTGTGCAGGGGTCGAGTCTGAGCGCGCGGTGGACGACGCGTGCACAAAGGCAGCCGGCCCGGTTATGAGTCACAGGACGGGTAGTTTGGCCGCGCCGACGCCGTTTGGACGCGGCACTTTGACATATGTCGAGCCGACGAGAATGGACAGACGCCGGAAGGCCGGCCGTTTCGGAGGGCGGCGGCGGTTCCGGCGATCAATTCGCGGCCCGCCATCGCCACCGCAACGTCGACCGCGACGTCCAGCTCGGTGCAGGCGGGCTGCGTGCGTCACAGCGTCGTGACGGTGTGACGACGTTGTGACGTCGCCATTCAGCACCCTGCTTCACCTCACAGTATCGGAGGAGGGAGACGGCGCGGCACGCAAGGAAGTCGGTAATGATCCAGGCCGTTCAGGTGCATACGTATTGTTGTCAACATTTGATGGTCATTAGAGCGAGTGTGTGTTGTGCTCGGATTATAGAGCAAAGGTAACTAGCTCATGTTCCAGTAAGGTTTTCGATGATTGGCCAGGAACATTGGAACACAGGCAGACCATGAAGGTCGGTCATACGATAGTAATCCAAAAGACGGGGCCCAATTTATATTCGTAACAAGCTAGACGTGCAAGCTTATTCGATCCCAATGAATGTTTTTATTAATCAGCTTGAAACAAAGATGCAGATCACAAGGGTGTTGACGGGGGGCTCAAGTTTTCCTACTAAACGGCTGGCATTTTCGACTAGTCAATAGGGACACATGTTAAGCTTGCAATCTAGAGCCCCGGGGAGTATCTTAAACCACGCGCGGTTCCGAAAGCAGTTCAATGACGCCGGACATTTTATTTTTTTCGGGTCAAACCGCCAGCCGTGACATTAACCAGCGGCTGAAGGCGAAAACCGGTCCTGTTTTGGTTTATTTTCGGCGTGGGTTCGAATCCTGAGCGGCCAACTTTTCTAGGTCCAATGTGCAAACACAATGTATTCGCTTGAAATTTGCACTTTGGCCCTTTGTTTTAGTCTAATGGATGCTTTTGCCTAGTGCGGGCGGATCCGGGTAAATACGTCATGTTGGGGCGGATCTAGGGGATGGTGGTGATGTGGGCGACCGCGTCTTGCCTGGCCTTGGCACGGCAAAGGCCCTCCGCGGGCTAGGCGGATCCGGGGGACAAGGGGAACGTGCCCCCGATCGACCCTCGGCGCCCCTGAAATGGTCCGGCGCCCCCTGGGGTCGATGGCACTCCTCTAAATGTCGTTCCTATCCCCTGGGATGCGAAATCAGCGCCTACCGATAGAATTTTTACCCACCTGTAGATTTTACCGTTTAAAATGGCGCCCCGGAACGGATGGTGCCCGTTGACATTCTGGATCCGCCTTGAAGCGGGGGCTCCTTTTGTTCGTGGGCGTTTTTAGGTAATTCAAGGCCCAACGCCACTGTACTGGTCTCGGGGGTCCCATGGCTGGCCTGGGTCCCCAAATTATCAACTTTAGTACGTTTAAATACATACCACCCGTGATTTATTCTTTTAATGCTCATTTATGAAAATGGAAACCACGGCGGGGCTCCTCGATTGAACCGAGCCTCTTTTTGAAAATTCTGCATCCGCCCTGCCATGGTCCCAAGTGGCTGATTGTCCCCTTTCAACCGATTGTCATCGAAACGACACCTGTTCGATGTTTCCTGGATTCCCTTCCAACGTTGGCCTAGATCCGCCCTGTCTATAAAGGGACATGATTAACCTTCGGCGTCCTCTCAATGTTCTGGCGTTGCTCTGTGGGTGTGGTGCCACCTGAATGTCACCTCACCCCTCCCCGCTGCAAAATCGGCGCGCCGCTATAAATTTGACATCCCTGTGGTTTTGTGGCCAAGTGCCCCCTTGTATGGTGGCGCCCCACCCCGTAGATGCCCCTCGATCTGCGACCCTGGATCCGCTTTGCCCGCTGGTGTCGTATTAATTCACTGGTCGCGTACGCTACTGGCCGACATCGCACCTCTGCTCAATACCGCGTGACAAACTACACGAAAATAATTCGATGATTGTGATGCTGCTTCCCCTGTTTGGGTACAACAATACACGTCCGCTGGCCGTTTGTGTTTTTAATCATGTCTAACTGTATTTTTTGGTATTCTTTATTATACTAAACTGGTACTAATTTATGATTCTGATCATTGGGTACAAACTTACCGTTGGGTGTCGACCCGTCACTTGTCTTCCGCCAGAAGGAATATGGCGTGATAGTCCAATTATGTGCCTCTCCCTAACCATCTTCAAATTCCTCGGATCGTCTCACTCTGCGAAATATTAAGATAGCATAAGTGAATAACGCCTTACCACAGAACTACGTGCTTCACCAGCCTATCGCAACGTATGCACTGGGCACGACAGCCCATGAGTAGCCGACCGGGCTAAGGAGACCTCACGCAATCAAGCTGACCATCGACCACGGCTGGATGCAGGCCTCGTCCTTGATTAAGACGCCGGCCTATTGCTCTGTTCGGCGGGGGTACAGTTGGACATGAAGCACGCACAGGCGCGCGTGCCGCCGCCGCCGCACTCGGCATATTGCACAGCCGCGCCGGCCGGCCGGCCACGTTGCATGCGGCGCCGCCGTAGCGCGCGGCGCGAGCCAGCCGGGCCCATTTTTACGAGGAGCCACCGTCCTGGTAATGACTATTGTATTAGCTCCGGCCGGTGCCGCTGGCGTGCCCCCAGGTAGTAGGTGCGGTTTGATTTTTCATTAGTTAGCTGATGATATGCCATTTCAGCCGCACGCTGGGATGATAGGTGGACCCGTTGAGACTGGCGATGCAGCAGGAGGCGCAGATTTCGCTGGTTGCCTGTCTAGCACCGACGAAATAGAGAATCGGACACTGGATAGCTCCATCAATTGAGAAATGGTGTAAGACTCCCTTTTTGAAAGTGATAAGCGTACTAAACCTAATGGCGGCACGGTGCCAGTCTGAGAGAACCTGTAGTTACAACGCCGCTACGCTTAGTGAGCCACTACACAACCAGTCATCTGCAGACATTTACAGATTTTGAATAAAACATTGCGGCGCTGAAAGGAAGTTTGGCTAATAGATGTCGGAAATTTAGAGGGCTCTTCATTTCCAGGTCTTATATGTGAGAACCATCTATTAATCATAGGATGAGTTATCTCAAAGTGAAAGAATTCGTCTGCAAACACTTGGAGAAGCTTGGAACGTGTGAAACACCATCCCAACGCCTCCTCCGCTCCTCCGCTGACAGCTTTACAACATCTTAGGCTGGGTGCTAGCAGATGTGGCGCGCCACTGAGTGCGTCGCTTCACTTCCGGCGCTGTCGACGCCATTCGGCGCCCTGGCGGCCAACAAGTGTTGGACAGCCGCGCTGGCTCGCCGGCTAGCACAAACAAACAGCGACGTCGCCGCCGCGCCGGCCTCGGTAACAGTGGCTGCTTCGCTGGCGAGCCCGCCGCTGACCTGCTGTTGAGACTACCGCCGCCTCCAACGCTCTTGGGGCTGCAATGTGCGTGAGGTGTCTGTTTTAACAATGAGCTGGTCGTTTTTTTTCGGTAGGTGTCGTTGCTTAGAGTTGTGCTGTGAGTGTCGGATCTAGGGATTTATATTGTGATTGAGCAATAGCTTTCGTACTTATGTCAATTTATCAGAGTCTTCTTTAGGTACAGGCAGGGCGAGCGTCAGTGTGTGGGTCGTGCCTGTTCATTGTTTTCGTTTGCACACTCATATGGGCGATTCTACCCCAAGAGGCTATTCCTCACCTCGATGCAAAGTTTTAAAAGTAGTGCGGACAAATTCCTACACACCTTACGGTAAGCACACTCACGGTTACGAACACACTATGTTTGCTATATCACCAAGTTCGACACACTTCTATATTTATTCCTCAATGTTCCCAGGATGTAACATGCAGGGTGAGTGTAGGGGTAAAATTGTGAGAAGGTCTTTAGGGGTGCTTTTCCGGACAGGCAGGTGATAGGTTAAATGTATCTGAGTGGAAGAAAGAGAGAGGGAGTGTAGATATTTCTATAAAACTGGAAATATTTGCACTGGTCAAACACATTCTGAATACATATATTCAGGTATACGTAATATTTCCCTGAGAGTCATATCACTAACCCAGGCTCAGAAGTGATATCGTTACGTCTAGGTGCATGGATGAATGAGAAGGGGAGGGGGCTGCAAGGGCTCATGCCCCTCTCTCCCCGGCCCCCCAATATCAGATTACCTTGAGTACATGCATAGCCGAAGGCTGATTTCTGCAGCGATGGCGAGTGAGGCTCGAGTCCCAAACCCCCCTTCCCTCTGGAAAGGAAGTTCCGAAATCGCTTCTCTCTCTCTCGCTCTCGCTCTCTCTCTCTCTCTCTCTCTCGCTCTCGCTCTTGCTCTCTTTTTCTTGCTTTCTTGCTTTCTTGCTAGTCTGTCTCCCTGTCGCTGCTCCAACAAATGCAGGTATTTCCAATCCAATTTGCGTACAACTGCGATTGTTGTCGCATCATGGGCTCTTGTTGGCAGTTGGTTCATTGACTGTCTCTCCCAGGTGTTCCCAGCACCCCTCCAGAGGTTTCTAGCGCGGGTTGAAGCGGTGATGAGCAGCGTCGTAACGCTGATCGCGCGTTACATGTTGAGGATTCCTCTACAACTCCTCCGAGCATTATAGCTCTGAATTGAAATAACGTAGCAAGGACATTGATTAAACCCATTTCAGTTAACCCTTCACCTCCTAGGGAGTCTGCATCAGGTCGGATCAGGTCAACGAGCTATGACGTCATTTATAAACCCATGTGGGACAATTCTGTTCGTCAAAAATGAGGCTGACAAAACCCAAGTGAAATTCGGCTTCTAAAATAGCTATATTAAGGTTTTAAACATCATTCGAGATCTCTTGAAGCGACCAATCTGCACGCTGTCATCTATTTCGAGTTCAGGTCAATACCAAGGTCACGAGAAGTCACCAAATGTAACGGTCTTACGACACTTTTGGTGACAAATGTGTCGTATTGGTGACAAATGTGTCGTAATGTGTCTTAAAAATAATAATGTTGACAAATGTGTCGTACAAATATTATCACATTTGGTGACAAATGTGATGTATTTGTCAAGAAGACAAATACATCAATGCATTTTGTTTTGTTGTAGGTTTAATGGTTCCCGAATTATAGAGATTTCCTAAATGGACCTAAATCTAACCTCTGTTTCTTCTGTGAAGTCACGGGTCAACGGATATGGTTCAGAATATCCGTGCAGATCCATTTTGCTGACCATACAGATGATTGGCTATTTCCAAAACTGAAACTGGCATCTATTGCAGCGCAACAAGTCCTTGAAATTAGTATAGCATCACGATCTAGCCCCTAACCTTTTCATTATGTGCGCTGGGGATAGTCGTTTTCTCCCTTGTAAGATCCCAGCAGGTTCTTTCTTTGCGGTCCGCTACGTCCTTGTCTCCAGGTAAAAGCTTGTCTCCGGTAGGTTAAATATATAATATCCAGGTCTCTAGGGACGGCAATACGGACTTTGGAGATGGAGAATGACACAAATCAGCAATCAGGAAAAACATACGAGAAAAATAAAAGGAAAGTAAGCCAATTTTTTCTGAGTTTGCATTTCCGATAAAGAAACCACTAGTTTTGGATGCGATACACAGATGCACAGTAGATTTCCTCTATATAAATTCAAATAGGCGATAAAAATGCATTTTTGGCTAGTGCCTTAGTTGCGATTCATACTAAGAAACAACGATAGCAAAATAGCAGGGTAGCAAGTAGCCGCCTGACGATTTTCACAAAGTGGTGCTAGTAGCGGAAACAGGTTCAGCTACCCAAGGTATCAGGGCCATTTCAAGATTTGGTAGCAGTGCCCGCCTCTGCCGGTTTGTGCGTAAACTTGTGCTGCGTCACGCGACATGTAAGACTATGGCAGTTGGGTGCATTAAGAGGCCGGACCATTAGTGTTGTTTCCCGTTTGGCGTAGGCCTTGTCACCGCCCTGAGGCCACCACTATCTCTCGGGAAGAGGTCATCCTCACGTGGCAGAGCGTGGAGATTCTTCCCGGCTGAGATGGGGTCCTGACGTGGCTATGGGGCTGTGGAGATTCTCTTCAGTTGTTGGTAGGCCCTAAAGCGTCCCCCACGGCCACAGGGGCGACACCTGTCGGCGGTCTCACGCCAGCGGCGGCAGCCGCGTCGCCACCAACAACTCTCATTGTTATCCTGCCACAATCGCACTCGTAAACGCATCAAGTGGCGACCAATAAAGTCGGGCTCACACCGCTAACACCACCGATCCTGCGAATAGAGGGTAACGAGGAGTACAACTACCGATCATAAAAACAACCCATACCGATACCTGATGAAAATATAAGCACGTTATTAAATAGCTTACCTGTATAGATTAAATTATGCAGCCTTAACCCAAACAGTCAAATTTCTGTAGTGATGATTATTATAGGATTCTCGATCGTATTGCAAGGCTCTGTAGCAAACACAAGTTATGCAAAATATAAGAACTTGTAACCTCACGACACCTCCTCAACTAGATCTGCTCTCTCAAATCTGTGATAAGAATATCGTTTTATTTTTCGGATGTGCTACACCATGTTCCGTCCGCGAGAGAACCGTGCTTCATATCCCAGCAGTAGCGTGCTCGTCATACACGACCGAACCAGAGCAGTCTGGTGGGCAACTTTACTGCTAGCTGGGCGCTGCTCGGCACCACCTTCGACCGCCGAGAGGCTGCAATTTGTTGACCCGGTGGCGGCTGTTTGTAAGGATTTGTTCCCGGCGGGCTGCCGCCCGGCCCGAATTATGGCGTCCGTAATAAGATCAGGCCTCGCCGCGTCTGCCCGCTGATAAATGGAGCAGCAATCTCTGCTAAGAATCTGTGTAGTTTACGGCCAGCTCGAGTTAAACTGGAAAATTAAACCTATCTATCTTCACTAGAAGTGGAAAAGTTTGATTTACGCCGCCCAGACCGAGTGCTGGGATATGCAGAGCCGGAGTCCTCGGCATCGAGGTCGTCTGTGAGTTGTTGGCGCCCGCAGCTGGGCTCGGATGAAACACTGCCACAGTATATTCACACAGTGAGACTAAAGAACGACCTGAGCCATGCAACCGTTGCAGAGAAAGAGCAGCTGCTTACTGCGCGACTCTGCACTGGGTGGGGCACCTGTCAGGGGCCGCCACCAGCAACGCACAGCCTGGCCGTTGGATCTTACGCCCCTTACTTTCTGTAGCGATGCCAGCTTCGATTACCTCATGAATTACCAACTGTTTTTCCATAAAGATCCTATAAAACTACTGTCTGGCCTTATGACCCACTAGTTCATAATCGTGAATTAAAAGAAATGTGAAGCTTTTTGCATGGGGTTTGAGCCTAGTTAGCCTTGTGGTAGAGATTATTGATATGCCATTGGATTTGTCTTTTATTTATCCCAGGACTCACCAATGTCACTAAAATAGCGTGTACTTAGAGTGGACTCCGGCCCCGACAGGGTCGCCACTGCCGCCAAACGGCCGCCGTCAGCCGTCAGACCCCTAGGGAGCCGGCTCAGTACCCGTTCGATTCAAGAAGATCGCTCAAGAAGCGATCTTGCTCCTTAAAAGTGCGAGTTCTGGTGAAAACGAAATGTGAAACCAGACCTTTTTTGGTATGTCGACGAGACTGACAGGTCGGTTAAAATCCCGTCAAGATGTCATATTCCCCTTAACCCTGCCCGGGGGCCATCATCCCCAGGTTTTTCCGGATAGCAGAAAACGACGAGGCGCAGCACCGCGGTTGAGGGCTCTACCTCTCACTGCATCATTTTCCCATCATCCCTGAAATTTTTACCCGGGTCACCAAGGTCAGGTCACCAGATGAGGTCAACCAAGGTCACCTACTTCACCTTTAGAGCTCTGTAAGAGCTACATTTCAAGTCGATCGATTTGAAACTTCCCAACTTCATGACCCCTCCAGGGTCTAAACGTGTATATCCGGATTTTTTATTTCGTGCCCTGAGGTCAGGTCACGAGGCGACCTCTCCCATTGGAAAAGCATGGGAAAAGCTATTTCATGATATAAAAGCCACAAAATGATTGCAAATACTCAGACTGCTCAGAACAACGTTTTTGGACACCTTTCACGGATCCCAGGGGTCATATTTGCCCTTTGACTCTTCCAAGGTCATGAAGGTCACCAGAGGTCAAAAACAGTATTTTGACAATAACTTTGACCTAATTGAGCTAGAGCGGTGAAACAAACACCATCTGTTTGTCTTGTTACTGGCTTTCATTTGATATACGGCAAGTCACTTTTTGACCTTTCTGACTCAGGTCATATTAGGTCACGAGGTGACCTCTGGCGGTCAAACCACTGGCGGGAGGTCTTTACGTTCCACATAGCGGAAAAGTACTGGCAATTTGCTATCAAATGTACTTTACCAGGCCTCAATAGCTCTAATGACATAGAGTTATGCCCAGTTTGTTAATATTGCATATTTGAGTGAAAATAGCCGATCTTGACCTAATTTGACCTCTGGAGGTCAAACCATTGACCTGAGCACTAAAACATGCGAAGTAATTTCTTACTGAATTCACGCGAGCTTTCTATTGCACTTTGCAGATTTGCGCTAACGCCCATATTTTGAGTTAGAGGGGGCCATCGATGGCCCCCGGTGTGACCCTGGTTAAAGGAAATGCGGCACCTTTGTAACGTGATTTTTACTGAGATAGCCAAGTTATAAAGCAAGTCGGAAAACCCGGTACTCTATATATCATTCGTTTTGGAATTCGATATTTCCGTAGAAAAAGCTAAAACCTACCCGAAATGTATCTCTCATGTACCTCTCGCCAGGCGGTCATTGTTGTGAGCTGCTGGTGTGACGACATATGCTGACGTCACGATGAGCATCAGCTAATTGAAGCCCTTGAAGCGTTTCGGGTATGGTAGTGGTTGTCAGATCATGACATCATCCACAGGCAGATATTTATTTCTTTTCCCAGAGGAGTATTTTAAAATAAAAATTTTGAGCTTATTGTACATTTTCAGGGAAATCATGAGTGGTTTCATTATTTTCGGCTAAAAGTACATCTAATTACACTAAATTCCAGGATTCGACCAAGGTGCCACATTTCCTGTAAGGCGGAGTTGAGCAAAACGGGTCCTGCAAGCTGCATACGCAACAGCTTTATCACTGCCCCAGACATTAATCTGGTAGGCTTTCAGATTGTGACGTGGAGAATATTTGAGTTAATGGTGCTAAAATCCGCTCCCAAGTGGGCCCGAACCCGTTACCTCTTGAATACGAGTACAGTGTTTTTCAATTTAAGTGTCCACAAATACTTGTTTCACAGCGGTAAAGTGGCAGTCTTCATTTGACCTACAACTAAATACTTAAGACGCACCCCGCTGGGGTCCCTTGCATGACGCGCCCCGCTTGGGAGGCGTTTTTCGCCCCCTCAGTATCTCGTTCCCCACGAAAGCTAAAGGAAAATTACGGGCGGCATTCCAAAGCTCTTGACAAGACGAAGATATTTTATACGAAGAATCTTTATGTCAGGTCAATATTGAGGTCAGCATAGGCCAAAGAATGCTCCATAGGCTTACAACAGAGCAGTGTACGTTTCCCTCTCTAGATCTGCCCCTCAGGAGTGCTAGAGCAAATCTTTATGCATCATTGGATTTCACTCATTGCGGCGAATCGAATGATGTACAATATGACCTTGCTAGGTCAAATAGTCCAAATGACCTGACCTCGAGCTAGGTTAGGGTCACAGAAACACCTGGTGTGGTCATGTTTCATATCAATCGACTCACCGTGACAATATAAACACAATGCAAGTAAAATGGTAGCTTTATCTCAATTCAGTGAAAATTTATTGGCAAAATAATCACTCTCTGCTCCCGTGACCTGATATGACCTTTGAGAGGTCAGGTGCTCAAAAACTCAACTTAATGGTCAAGATCATGGTAATAAAAGATAGTTTGAGGATTTTCAGCCCTATCTATCCAGTATTTCCTGAAAACGAGTCCATTCTATTTTTCACCCTAGACTTATAATGGGGTGACCAAAACATTGACCCCACCTTAGGTCACCAAGATAAAAATTCCGAGATAACAGATTTGTAAACCCTAATGACCTTATCATATTGTAGAAGTTTCAAACTGATCGGTTTGCTAATGTTCCCTGGGCGCTGCTTCAAACTCGTAATTTTAGGTTTTGAGGTCGGGTCACTTGACCCTGAATAGCTCCTTGACCTGACATGACCTTAACTCAGAAATTTAATCAGATGTTTAAAATTAATTAGGGATGAGGTACCGTAAGTTTCGTTGACCTGCGTCTCTTCGTTTTTTAGCTATCTGGGAAAAACCAGGAGGGCGGCGAATTCTCAGCGCCCCCGCTGCAGCGGGGCGCGTGTTAAGCAAGTAAGGAACGTCCTCACACTTATTAGATAATCAGCAATGTAATTAATTACCTGCGAACTGCAAGAAAACTTATTGCATACACTGTACTCCTCACTTGAGCACTGCTGCATTTCATAAGATTCATAAGATTCCATAAGATGCTGCATTCCAAAGCAAAAGTTATACACAATAGCTCAATTTAGTGCATACTTCCCGCTAATCAATTCGTTCACAAGGAGGCTAGCACATCGAGTAATGTATTGAAATCAACAAAACATGCAGCATTAGGGACACCTTTGGTCTATGGCACCAGGTATTCTCAAACATTTTTAGACATTTATAAACAGTTGTATTTAACGATATATATTTATGCTGATATTTTACTTACTGTCTTATATTGGTAAGCGCTTTTTTGTATTTCTTCTAGTTAATAACATGTCATGACATGACAATCTGACAATCCGAGAGGTGACTACATCGAGTATTAAGATGTATTATAATTTTACCAGAAATGTAAGACTGACATGCCAGATGCATTAATATTCATCGCACCACTCATCGAGTATAAATTCAATATCCAGTGGCATCACTATATTATGAAACACTGGTTCTTCATTGCTCCTTCACTGACCCCACCTGCAGAAATAAATATCATGAACCACCCAACAAACTCCCGTTGAAGCCTGCGAGAAATGAATTTTGACCACACGATCCATAATGGTTTCACCTTCCCATGAGCCATATCCCTTCACCGCCTGGGGATCCGACCAGCCCCCTCGATTTTTGGCAAATAATTCCGAGCTGATTTAAATGTGAGGCATGTCACTTTGCACACTTGTAGGGTAAACCAATTTGACAACTTATGATAAAAGATTGGCATCAGGTCAGGTCAGGTCAACGAGGTATGACACCACTTCTGAACCCATTCAAGGCGATTACGATCCTCTAAAATGAGGCTGACAAAACCAGAGTGTAACTTGGCTTCTAGAAGAGCCAAGTCTAGATTCTACAATCGAATGCTCTTGCGTCGAAACATCTGCATGCGTATTTTGAGTTTTGGCCAATACCAAGGCCACGAGAGATTCATCAGAGATCACGATTTTTAGACTTGTTGGAGTCTTTAACTTTTGAACGAAACAAGATACTGACATAAATTTGGTATCATAGTAAGGAGCGCGAAGGATCCGGATGATATGCACATTGCACAATGACCTGGACAGGTTGTTATTTGACCTTAAAAGGTCATGTCGAAACATCGACAATTATTTTAGTCCTGACACAAGTTTTGTACTTGTTGACCATCCAATAAGCAGCAAAGCAGCAAGTGCTTCCGTTTCTTGGTATAATATCTGGTTTTACCTTGGTAGCGTCTCTATTATACCTTACTCTCCATAACTCTTCCTAGGACACAAATTTAGTTTTATATACGCCTTTTTCCTTCCCTAGGTTACCATCGCACCGGGCCCCACTCCTCTCAGCTCAGCAGAAACCCATCTCAGTGCTTTTGACTTCAGCTAACTCGGTCGCCGGCTAGCCTGTGCTGACTGCCACCGCGACGCCCTGCCTGCACCGAAGGGTAGCCTAGGATGGTGGAGCAGATAATCAAGTCAAGCTTATAGAGAGCAAAATATGGCTAGGGATGTCTGAAATAGGGTATGGTAATAAATTGCCTGGCTCTTGGTTTAAAGCCTTATCATTTTTATGGATAAATTTCCCTTCAACTTCTCGCAATGTAAGTGAACGCGCCTCCACCAATCAGGGACCGCCATCCGCTGAATGGCGATTGCCTGCGGGCACAGAGGTTAGGGAGGTCACGCTGGGCACCGCTGACGCCGAGTTCAAGCGACGGTGGGGAGGGGCCGCGTGGCGGGTTATAAAACATACATGTGTGTGTTGAGAAGGTGGTGGTTTTGCTTGCTAGTGGAGTGGGGGAATCAGGTGTAGGTGACGTGCGCACGTGGGTGGATGGATGAGTTAAGTGCCTATACTGTATGCGATGTCGATAGCAATGGAAAAACATGAGTTCATATGAATTCAGTCTCTGAATTTGCTGAGCGGACAAAATTGCAGGCGTTGATTTCGAGTCTGATACCTACACGTTTTGATGTCAGGACACATGTTGGAGCTTTCCAATCCTTTTTCAGCTTTCACACATTTATTGACAAAACCACACACACGGCGCATGTGAGATACACGCTTAGTTGACATTTTGTGCTTATTGAACACTCGGAACCATAAGATGCTGAAACTATCATTTGGGGCGGAGGGTTCAGATGATTTGAGCGGAGGGTAGTTCTGATTCACCCTGTAAACAACAAGCATCCAAGGCAAATCACGGTGCACGAGGCAGTTAAGTGAGCAGGCATGTATCTTTGGTATGGCATAAAAACCACTGAATTCCTTTAGCATGAGCCATCCCCTATCACATCCTATCGATGCCCCCACCACCCAGTCTCCAGGTAGCCCGAAACTACTATGCACGACCGTTTAACTGTGATTGTTAGCTTTCTAGTTTTAAACCTAAAATTGGTTTGTATGCTACAATATTCCGCTTTTAATATCCCGGGTGACGTCGCGTTCCTAATTAGTCACTGATTAATATCATAAGTTGTTAATGGTGTTGTACCGTCATTGATCAAGGCTTTCAGCACTCATCTTTCGAATTATACCTAGTTTGATGGAAATGAGGAGTGAGTGACGTCACAAATCTTGGGAAGCACTGCAACTGGTGAATCCTAGGAAAAGTAAGACTTCTTTGAAAGGTGCTGATTTTCTAGGGCCAAAATTGCTCATACTGATGAGGCAGGGAGGACACTAAGGAAACATCATGCAACGTTGAATAACTTGTTTAGATCGGCGATATTTGCTAGCAAACATGGTTTTGAGTATGCTCAAAATGTTTAAAATTTCGTTGTAAAATATTTATACTAATACGGCAACGACCATGGAAACGGTAGCTGAACGGTCCCGAATACTGGTGGGATGTTGCTCGGAGCCTAAAGGGAATGTGGCACCTTCATAACGTGATTTTAACTGAGATAGCCAAGTTGTAAAGCAAGTCAGAAAACCCGGTACTTTATATATTATTTGTCTTGGAACTCGAGATTTCCGTGAAAAAGTTAAGACCTTCCTGAAATGTACCTCTCGTGTACCCTTAGCAGCAGGCCACAGTTATCATGGCCTTTGGTGTGACGACATATGCTGACGTCACGGTGAGTATCAGCCAATCAAAGCCCTTGAAGCGTATTTAATATGGTAGTGGTTGCCAGATCATGACATCATCCACAGGCATATATTTCTTTTTTCCATGGAGGAGCATTTTAGAAATCAAAATATTGAGCTTATTGTACATTTTTCAGAGAAATCATGGACGCTTACATGGTTTTCGGCTAAAGTACGCCCAATTACACTAAATTCCAGCATTTGAACAAGGTATCACATTCCCTTTAAAGGGAATGTGGCACCTTGGTCGAATGCTGGAATTTAGTAAAATTAGGTGTACTTTTAGCCAAAAATAATGAAACCACTCATGAGTTCTCTGAAAAATGTTCAATAGGCTCAACATTTTGTTTTTAGAAATACTCCTCTAGGAAAATAAATAAATATCTGCCTGTGGATGATGTCATGATCTGGCAACCACTACCATACTTGAAACGCTTCAAGGGCTTCGATTGGCTGTTGCTCATCGCGACGTCAGTATATGTCGTCACACCAGCAGCTCACAACAATGGCCGCCCGGCGAGGGGCTGATGAGGGGGCTGGTGTCAGGTAGGTTTTAGCTTTTTTCTACGGAAATATCGAGTTCCAAGACAAATGATATATGGAGTACCGGGTTTTCTGACTTGCTTTACAACTTGGCTATCTCAGTTAAAATCACGTTATGAAGGTGCCACATTCCCTTTAATGAGTGGTATCTACTATGCAGGGTGTGGACACTGGGGGTATGAAATATATTTGTGGGTGCCCAGGCCACCCTTATGAAACATCGTGTTAGATTCAAAATATCTTTAAGTATAATTGTTGATCTTTTTAAGGATTGAAGAGGATTATGTGGTGGCTAAAACAAGTATAATATTATACTATATCTTTTAACCCATTAACGCCCGCACCTTCTTCCAGCTTTCAAATTAGCAAAACAAATGTTTTTCTTTGCTTAGAATATGCCCAATAAAATGTTCCGAAAGTTTTTAATCGATACCACTTTTAGATTCTGAGATATGACACCGGACAAAAATGACCCGCTGGGCGTTTGGGACATCGGCTGGCACTGCGCGGCCGGCTCCCGGGCGGCGCAGTCACCGCACTCAGCGGCCCAATGCGCATCGCTTTTGCTGCAGTTTTGTGAAGTGTTTTTATTTCCTCTTGTATATTAGCCATAGTAAAATGTTTAGACAGTTTTATGCTCTTAACCCTCGCCCCACCGGGGGGGCATCGATGGCCCCCTAAGGTTTTTCCGGGATAGCAGAAAAACGACGAGGCGCAGCACCGCGGTTGAGGGCTCTACCTCTCACTGCATCATTTTCCATCATCCCTGAAACTTTTTACCCCGGGTCACCCAAGGTCAGGTCACCAGACGAGGTCAACCAAGGTCACCTCACTTCACTTTAAAGCTCTGTAAGAGCTACATTTCAAAGTCGATCGATTTGAAACTTCCTACACTTCATGACCCCTCCAGGGTCTACAAGGTGTATATCCGGGATTTTTGATTTCGTGCCCTGAGGTCAGGTCACGAGGCGACCTCTCCCATTGGAAAAGCATGGGGAAAAGCTATTTCATGATATAAAAGCCACAAAAATGATTGCAAATACTCAGACTGCTCAGAACAACGTTTTTGGACACCCTTTCCGGTCCCAGGGTCATATTTGCCCTTTGACTTTTCCAAGGTCATCCAAGGTCCCAGAGGTCAAAACAGTATTTTGACAATAACTTTTCACCTAATTGAGCTAGAGCGGTGAAATAAACACCATCGTGTTTGTTTGTCACTGGCTTTCATTTGATATACGGCAGGTCCTTTTGACCTTTCGTGACCTCAGGTCATATTAGGTCCGGGTGACCTCTGGCGGTCAAACCACTGGCGGGGGTCTTTACGTTCCACATAGCGGAAAAGTACTGGCATTTTTATCAAATGTACTTTACCAGGCCTCAATTGCTCTAATGACATAAGGGTTATGCCCGTTTGTTAATCATTGCATATTTGAGTGAAATAGCCGATCTTGCCTATTTGCCTCTGGGGTCAACCATTGCCTGGCACTAAACATGGGTAATTTCTCTGATTCCGGTTTCTTGCCTTGCGATTTGACTAACGCCCATTTTTCGGAGTTGGGGGGCCTCGATCCCCCGGTGGGTGGCCCCTGTTAAGGCTTAATTAAAGACAACACTGACTGCATATTTGCAAATAGCACACAATAGTGGTTAACCTAGACTGATGATTTGCGGGGGATAGACTAAAGTTGTGAATATCATAGTATTTTAAGAATATTTGTGAATATCAAAGGTTTCGGGCAACCGTTTCTTTTGTCTCTACCCCCTTCCTCCTCCGCCTCCCAGGCTTTGTGACTGATGCTCACTGAGCTTTCAACGAGTAATCATAATATTCAGCATACAGATAAAAGTTTTGAAAACTCAATCCGTTATCTCCCCCACGCGGTGTAAATTTGCTTGATTAATCTCCAAATCTCCAAACGGGTCCATTTCCATCTTTCCAACTTTTCTTTGGAGCGAGTAGCGTGCTCCATAGTTGCATCAATGTGAGCCTCCACATTTCCAGTCACGCCACTGGTTATTGTAACGCTGGTCAGCTCATCATCTTTCTCATCCTCATGACTAATATATTTTGTGATGGTATGCTCATGATATGCACCTGATCCGCTCCGCTACTTGCGCCAGGGGCCAAAAAAGTGTTCAGTGTGTCACCATTGAAAATTTCGAACCATAAATCTGTCACCAGCCCAGGCTGCAAAATTCGGCACGTTTTGCGTTAGGAAGATAATAATGGATACTCCTGGACCATCCTAGTCGTTGAAAAACATTTTGAGTTCAAAATACAGATGCTAATTTCGCCAATTTGTTCCATTATCAGTCTGTATGAAACATGTCTGCTTATTCTTGTAACCCTGCGCACCCTGGGCTGGCACCATTTAGAATGCCAGAATGGTAGGTTTTTCGACCCCTGTCTTGCGCACTTAAAAGCAACTTATTTTGCTTCTCTTCCTGCAGAACATTTGATCTGTGGCATTGCTAACAACTATGCTTTCGATATATTTATGTCTCCATGGCTGGAGATTTCTTCTCAATCCAGGAGGGGTTCTGAAAGGTTTAACGCTGGCACTGCAATCCAAGCCCTAGACAAAGTCTGTGGGAGACCAAAAATCCAGGCGGGTCTTGACCTCTCCTCCTAACCCCCAGGATGTTCACTCATGGTAGTTTCACTTGACTAGAACCAAGCCGCAATAGTGCTAGTTTCGTTTTAGACAGAAGTTCTAGAACTTCCCATGCTTTCACCCATTTTATACTGTTCCGGACGTTTGACACTGCACCATCTTGTCAAAACACACCAGCGTGGCGGCCGCGATAATTTCCAACTCATTTTGTCAGCTGGTCATTGGCTTTCAATCAGTAGTGGACACAAGGGGGCTAGGAAGGCTCAAGCCCCCCCCCCCACCAAAATGTCAGTGTGCCTAGAGTAACTGAGGGCTGTTCCGAGGCCATGGCGGGAGAGGCTCGAGACCCCAAACCCCCTCCCCACCACCCAATGAAGTCCTCAATCCGCTACTGCCCTCCCTCATCCCTCACAATCATCGGGAAAAGACAAGGCTCTGCTAGCTTAACAGTGAAGTCAGTGCTAAAATTTCGATAAGTTTTCAAAACCCCTGAAAATTGTATTTAATAACGCCTTTACAAAATACTGGAACCATCCTCCATGTCTCCGTTCAAAATATGTGATAATCATTCCCCAAATAAGACAGACCCCGAAAACGTTAGGAAGCATTTCATGAACTTCAAAGTTTCCAAACGTATCGACATTGCACTAAAAATCTTGAGATTTGATAAAAAGTATCTAAACTGGCAACCCTGCATTCGCAGCACCCACAATGCCTCCCTTCCCTCTAGGTAACATTATGCACTTAACGCACCAGACGGGAGGACAGGACACATCCTTTTCCTCATTTTCAGCGGTCCGCAGATATCCGCAACGCCCAGCGGGTCATTTTTGTCCGCTTCATATTTGACGATGTCTCATGACAAAGCCGTTCAAAAAAATCTTACTGCTTCTTCACCATCTGACTCCTAGTGGTCTTGACTTAATGTCAATCCTGCAAACCCTTTTCAGCTTTCCATATGTTATTGCGAGAAATAAAATTTGCAGAGCTATCTCACGCTGACCAAAACCCCGCCAAAATAAGTTCCACCAAAACCGTCCCATAAAAACCTAAAATTTACAAATCCATTTTTCCAGCTTGTCCACGCTCTGAAACACACATCCATATCATAAACATGAAGATGACTTCACTGGTACTGATTCTGCAGCCTGTCAAAGTCAGAGGACAAAAATGACCCGCTGGGCGTTAATGGGTTAATGTGGTCGGCATTTACTTGTTTCTTCAAATCTGGGCACCCCTAATGATTCTAAAAAATGCACGCACCTGAGGCTATATGACCACACATTCTGAACAATAGAAAGCCAGCAGGGCGCCGCAACTCCCCAAAACGTCAACTTCCACTGGCGTTGGAAATAATGACTGTTTGTACGAGGCATACAACGGGTGCAGCTCAAGCCTATTTATACCAGCCGCCGGAGTGGCAAAAGGCTAGCAAATTTGGTCGCTGGATCATAGAAGGAAGACTTTTGTGCCCATTTCTAGTCCATAAACTTGTCAAAGCTTCTTTCTCCACAGCACGTGTTGACTTGAGTCTCACGAATTTATAGCAAATGCTTAACCCTCGCTCCACGGGGCGCCATCGATACCCCTAAGGTTTTTCCGGGATAGCAGAAAAACGACGAGACGCAGCACCGCAGTTGATGGCTCTATCTCTCACCACATCATTTTTCCACCATCCCAGAAATTTTCTACCCCGGGTCATCCAAGGTCAGGTCACCAGGCGAGGTCAACCAAGGTTACCTCACTTCAGCTTCCGAGCTCTATAAGAGCTACATTTTGAACTCGATCGATTTGAAACTTCCTACACTTTATCACCCCTTTAGGGTCTACAATGTGTATATCCGGGATGTTTCGATTTCGTGACCTGAACTCAGGTCACGAAGTGACCTCTCCCATTGAAAAAGCATGGGGAAAAGCTGTCTTATGATCTAAAAGTCACAAAACGATTGAACATGCTTGGCTTACTCAGAAAAGTCTTAGACACACCCTTCATGGATCCGAGGGGCCACATTTGCTCTTTGACCTCTCCAAGGCCATCCAATCCAAGGGTCAAAAACAGTATTTTAACAATAACTTTTGACCTGATTTAGCTAGAGCGCTGAATCAAACACCATCGTGTATGTTTCGTCACGGGCTTTCATTTGATATACGGCAAGGTCACTTTCAGATCTTTCGTGACCTCAGATCATATTAGGTCGCGAGGTGACCTCTGGAGGTCAAACCACTGGTGGGAGGCCTTAACGTTTCAAGTAGCGGAAAAAGGTCGGTAATTTTCCTATCAAATGTACTTTACCAGATCTCACTAGCTCTAATAGCATTAGAGTTATACCTAGTTTGGTTAAGCATTGTATATTTGATTGAAAATAGCCGATATTGACCTAACTTGACCTCTGGAGGTCAAAAATTGACCTGAGCGCTTAAACATGCCAAGTAATTTCTTACTGAGTTCACGTGAGCTTTTTAATGCACTTCATATATTTGCGCTGACCCGCATAATTTCGGAGTTAGAGGGGGGCATCGATGGCCCGCTGGGGCGAAGGTGGCGCCGGACCCCTGGTGGGGCGCGGGTTAATAGAAAAATGTTCGGGTCATAGCTTCTTTGGACCATATGACCCTGGCAGTTGGTGCGTTGATAAGCCCCATATCTTCTTTGGTCCGCCCCCACTCTTAACACACGCCCCGCTGGGGTCCCTGGCATGACACGCCCCGCTGGGGGGGCGTTTTTCGCCCCTCCGTATCTCGTTCCCCACGAAAACTGAAGGAAAATTACGAGCGGCGTTCGAAAGCTCTTTGCAAGACAAAGAGATTTCTTAAAATAATTTTTTATGTCAGGTCAATATTGAGGTCAGCATAGGTCAAAGAAGGCTCCATAGGCTTACAACAGAGCAGTGTACGTTTCCCTCTCTAGATCTGCCCTCAGGGAAGCTAGAGAAAATATTTATGTATCATTGAATTCCTCTTGTTGTGGCGAATCGAATGATGTATAATATGACCTTGCTAAGTCAAATAGTCAAAATGACCTGACCTCGACCTAGTTCAGGGTCACAGAGTGACCTAGTATGGTAATTTTGCTTACCAATCGACTCCCCGTGACAATATAAGCACAATGCAAACAAAATAGGAGCTTTATCTCACTTCTGTGAGAAGTTATTCGCAAAACAATCACTCTCTGCTCCCGTAACCTGACATGAACTTTGAGAGGTCAGATGCTCAAAAAATCAACTTTATGGTCAAGATCGTGGTAAGAATAGACAGTTTGAGGATTTTCAGCTTTATCTATCCAGTATTTCCTGAAAACGATTCCATTCTATTTTCATAGACTTATAATGGGTGACCAAAATTACCCCACCTTAGGTCAAAAATATCAAAATTCCAAGATAGCAGATTTTTAGACCCCAATGACCCAGGGCATCATTTTTAAGGAAAGTCAGTGGGGGGGGCATTTCTTGTGCTGGCCATTATAGTGTCTTCAAGGGATCAAGACCTCATTTTGAGGTGGTTTAATAAGACTTAGACGCGTTAGTGTTAAGAAAATGTTTTTTTTCATTTTTTTAGTTATTTCAAGTTTAGAGATTATAGATGCTGCCACAGGGCTGCCAGGTTTTTTCCAGCAAAAAAGGTCAGACCGAGTTAGAAAAAGGCTAAAGAGGGGCTAAATTTTATTTTCACTAAAATAGCCCAATAAACACCACAAAAGCTAGATTTGAGGCTAAAGCGACCCCTAGCGGTAGTCATAAAACCACAGAAAAAGTGACTTGTATCACTGTTTAAAACTAAGTGTTGACAGTTTGATATTGCCGAACAATGTCTGTTCACACAATGTCTTTTCTAGACACTGGTATTGGGGGCACTCCAGGACAAAACGACCAAAAATATTTAAATTTGACACCACCATGTCTAGAAAAAATCTGAGACTTCGTCTCCAGGGTAGTTTTGGGCCAGGAACACGCCTGTGAGAATCTTAATCCCCTCTGACCAACGGTGACCGAGATATAGCCCGAGGAATTTTCGAGAGGTCACCTTGTAGATTCATTTTTGATTCTTCATAACTCCAAAACGCATTGCCTGATTAACAAGTTTTGTATACCATTGAAATTGTCTTGAATTTTATATTATTTTGAGAAAAAATTAAAAATTCTAAAAATTTGACTTATAAATCGATTGATCTTTTCTTTTTTACCAACCTTAACCTTTTCGCAGTTGAAATTGCCCTTTTAGACACCTCAAAAATGTTTCTTCATTAAATATATTTCGATGAAAAAAATTTGAAAAAATGTTTTCCTGCTCTAAATTCCAAACTTTTAGCACCTAAGGTAGGTATGCAGACGGTTTTGACCACTGCGGTAGTACAGCCTTATGTTTAGCACCGCAAACAAAGCAAGTGCTTTTTTAATCAGTTGCTTGCAATCATATTGCATTGTCTTTACGAAATTTTCATCGTGCAAGTGTCAGAATTAATGAAAATTAACACGCGCCCACACGAAGGGGTAGGCAAACGGCCTCCTCAGGTTTCTACAGGTAGTAAAAAAACACATCCGCGCAGAACCACCGTACTTCATCTACCTCTAACTCGATATTTGTTTCAACTTCTGGCAAAATAAATTAGGTCAACTGGCAGATGGTAGGTACCGTAAATACCGTAGGTCAGCTGGCAACTGACTGGTGAAGGGGAGACCTGAGGTAGATGGCCATCGTTATGCCTTGTAGGACTTTCAACTTTGGTTCCTTAATCAACTCTTCATCGTGGGAGTTGATCGTTTGGATGGTAGGGTCGGGGTCTCCGTAAAAATTCCCTTGATGACTCTAGTGAGACTCCGACTCCTAAAACTGAACTGGCAACAACTGGCACAAAATTTGTAAAAATAAAAATAGCAGTCATTAAAAGTGATAGAAAGGGATCTGTAGGCGCCGATTCAGGCGTTGTCTGCAGGAGCGTGCAGGGGGGTGTGGGGCACCCACTGCCGCTCATTCTGGGCTGGGTCCATGGTCTGGGCGGCTCGGTGGAGGGGTTTGGCTGTCCCCCACCATGGAGTTCAGGAGCCCCGGAAGGGGAAGGTCCGAGTGGTTTTCGATTGCCGCGCGCGTTCCGAAGGTGTTGGGCTGAATGATTTGCTCAGGGGCGGGCCCAACCTAACAAACTCGTTGGTAGGCGTTTTGTGCCGTTTCAGGGAGGGTCCCATCGCCTTTATGTGCGATATCGAATCGATGTATCACAGGGTCTTAGTACCCGACTCCGACTCAGACTTGCTCAGATTCCTTTGGTTCAGGGACGGCAGTCTTGATGGGGAGGTGGAGGTTTTGAAAATGCGGTGCCATATTTTTGGTGCTGTGTCGAGCAGTAGTGTGGCCACATTGGCCCTGAGGCGCTGTGCGCAGGAAGGTTTAGAGCAGTTTCCCGAGGCAGCAGATTGTTTGTTGCGAAGGACGTATGTAGATGACTGTGGGGTGGCTAGTCGATCTATAGACGAAGCGGTTCAGGTGGCCGGTGACCTGAAACGGTTATGTGAGAGTGGTTCGTTCAACATGCGAAAGTTCGTGAGTAACAGTCCGGAGTTTCTGAAGCATTTGCCCGTCAAAGACCTAGGAAAAAATATCAAAAGCGTAGACCTAGATAAGGATCTTATGACAGCAGAGAGGGTTTTGGGGTTGAAGTGGTGTGTCGAAGATGACACCTTTCAGTTTGAGTTTCAGGGGGGAGATAAGCCCTTTACTCGGAGGGGGGTCCTTTCGACTCTGAACAGCACATTTGATGTGCTGGGGCAGCTTGCCCCGTTCACTTTGCAGGGCAAGGTCCTGCTGCAGCGCCTCTGCCGTGAACCTGTTGGATGGGACGATGCCCTGCCGCCTCACTTCGCAGATCAGTGGCAGAGTTGGTTGACCCAGGCCAAGGATCTGAGCGCTGTTCACTTGGACTGGGCTATTTCAGGACCTCCTGGCCGTGTTCTGAGATCCGAGTTGCATCTTTTTGCAGATGCGTCTGAAGTGGCGCATTCAGCGTCTGCTTACATCCGGAAAGTGATCCTAGGCGAGAATGGAGAGGAAATTTTCGTGAGGTTTCTGATTGGAAAGTCGCGTCTGAATCCGATCCGATTGGTGCAGTCTATCCCTCGTCTCGAGCTGACGGCGGCAGCGCTGGCTGTTAAGCTGAAGGTGATGTTGTTCAGAGAGCTAAGCACCCCATTATTGTGCCGCGTAAGCATCACGTGACTCAGTTGCTGTTGAGAGCCGCTCATGTCGCTGTAGGTCATCAAGGGCGGGAACATAAGTTTTGGTTTTTGAGGCGGACATATCACGTGATGGGGGCAGGGGCTGAAATTAGGAAACTGGTGAAATCCTGTGTTGTGTGTAGGAAGGTAAATGCTCGCCCGCAGGAGCAGTTGATGGCTGATTTGCCGGACTATCGTGTCGCAGCCGGGAAACACGCATTCGAAGTCTGTGGATTTGATGTTTTTGGCCCGTTCTTGGTTAAGTCAGGAAGAGGGGACAGGAAGCGGTTTGGCCTTATGTGTACCTGCTTAACGACTAGGGCGGTGCACCTGGAAGTCCTGAACTCCATGACAGCTGATTCGCTGATAAATGCTCTGCGGAGAGTGTCAGCCCGCAGGGGGGCAAATACGTCACATCGTGTCGGATCGGGGGACGAATTTTATAGCTGCCGATCGTGAGCTCAGGCAGGCATTCGAGGAGATGGATCCACAGGACTTGCTGGATAAAGCTTTGCGGTGTGGTATCCGCTGGGACTTCAATCCGCCCACAGCATCCCATTTCGCCGGTTCCACAGAACGTCAGATCCGCACCTTCCGTAAGATATGGCAGAGTCTACAGAAGCAGCGTCTTAATGACGAGACGATTCAGACGTTATTCTGTGAAGTCGAATCTATCATGAACAGTAGGCCTCTAGATTATGGCACCACCAGTGAGGGTTATTTAGAGCCTGTTAGTCCGAGCCATTTGCTCTTACTGAGGGGTAGTGCGTGTCAGGTGCCAGGACGTTTCAAAGAGAGAGACTCATTTTCTCGTCGTCGATGGAGACAGGTGCAGTTTCTCGCATATTTGTTCTGGAGACGCTGGAGGCTAGAATACCTTCCCACGCTGCAAAGGCGTCAAAAGTGGAATAAGGAGACGCGAAATCTTCAGAAGGGGGATATAGTGCTCTTGGCTGATAAGGACCAACCTCGAGGGGTGTGGCCTATGGGCCGTGTAATTAAGTGTGTTCCCAGTGCCGACCAGAGGGTGCGGACAGTCTTTGTGTGTATTGGCAGGGGAGTTTACTTGAGACCCGTTCACAAGTTGATTCTGCTGTTTTCCCCTGGAGACGCAGATTAGTAATGTCAGGAGCTGGTAGTATGCCTGGTGGCTACACTTAGTTAAGTTAGGGTAATGTCGACTAATAGGTATGAGGCCTTAATGGCTATACTAACCCACGCATTAGTTACACCTTCGCTAATGTGACTATAGGCGGCGATGTATGCTGGTAGGTACAGGATTTATTTATTTAAGGTATTGGTTACATGGGCCTTGCACAGCGGCTCATAGTAGTAACGGTAAGTCGTAGAGAGTGCTGGCTGGTCTGGCACCAGCACAGGTTCGACTGGTAGTATAAGTTTTTCTCTGTGTGGGCGACACTTAGCTGACGTTAGTTTAGCGGCGTGATTACGGTTTCGCCGTCTTAAGGGAGACTACTACGGGTTTACCTCTCCTTCTGAGAGTTTCGTGAACGGCAAGCAGTGTGAGGACGCCAGTGGGGGCAGCCCTGGCGTGGCTATAGGTATGTGCTTAGTTTTACGGGTGAGCTTAGTTCTCACGGTGAGTTTCAGTGGGCGTTTGTGTAGCGGCGTGATTACGGTTTCGCCGTCTTAAAGGAGTTTCCACGGGTTTCACCTCTCCTTCTGAGGGTTTCATGGAGGGTAAGCAGTGAGAGACGCCATTGGGGGCAGCCCTGGCGTGGGTGTAGGCATGTGTTTAGTTATAGGAGTCCTAAGGCGGGTTTTAATCGCATTTAACGCATGTGGGTTGCATGACGTAAGCTCTGAGTTTCCGCCAGTCATCTTTTTGCCTAAGGAGGACGATGCTGGTCTGGTTATCAGTTATTTGCCTTGGGAGGTTCATGGGAGGTGGTGGTCTTGGGTCGACCGGTGATTTTCCGGTTCGGCGCTTGTCGGTGGTTCAGCCAGGTAGCTGAAGGGGGCAGTGTAGGCGCCGATTCAGGCGTTGTCTGCAGGAGTGTGCAGGGGGTGTGGGGCACCCACTGCCGCTCATTCTGGGCTGGGTCCGTGGTCTGGGCGGCTCGGTGGAGGGGTTTGGTTGGCCGACTCCAGCGCTGCCCTCCCCCGTGGCTTTGCTATCAGCTGTTGTACGGCAGCGGTCGTTGGAGTTTTCATGGAGGTTCGCGCTGTATTTTTGGAGACCTCTTGAAATTAACCGCAATTTTCTCTAGTGAGCCAATCTGGTATAGGATTGTTTTGATGCGTTTAGCCTATCTGGTAGTCCGTCGGTGCGGGGGTGGATCAGTGAAGTCACATGATCAGTGAAGGTTCGTTGTATATCCATGTGAAAGAAAGTAGTTCCAAACTGCGATGTAAATCTTTGTGAACAACCGGTGATTTCAGGTCTTAAATAGTTTTCTATATTATTTATCGTTTACAACAGGTGTAGGCCGCTGAAGTTCATGAAGTGAGGATGATGCGTTGTATTTTGGGTTGGAGCGTGAAATAGTGCCGACTTCGGAGCATTGTTTTGAGCAGCGGTTCTTTCGGTAGCCTGATCTCGTGCGGAGCAGACGTGCGTCTCTCGCTAGATAAGTCTCTGTCAGTTTCGGGATCGGATCGACTCTATTCGCGTCTGTTTGTTGCTGAAATTGGCCTTAATATGTTTGCATCTTGAATAACGGTCTATTGATGACTTAAAGTAGGCAAAGTGGTGATATAATTCTGAACTTCAGTAGGTGCCCGAGATGAGGTGGTGCGCGCAGCGATGCGCCGTGGAGTGAGCGCGGTTCGGCGCTGAGCTAGCCATCTTGGCCGTGCAGCTGTCCTGTCTGAGTCCTGAAGTCGCCGCGGATGTGAATGGAAGGCATCGAGTAGGTACGAAACCTCATTAAGCATCAACGTGTGAAATCGTATCATTGAATAGTGAACTTGGTATAAAGTAGCCTGCAGTTTATTCACGGATAAATTGTACTTATTTATTGTTCGACGATTGTATGGTTCTTCCGCTGGTAGTTTCATGTGATAGCCGGTAGTTTTGCTTAAACCTGTTTGATTAACCGTAATTGAAGTGAGTTGGCAGGTTGCCAGATACCTGTTTATTAGTAATATTGGTCGTTTATCTCGACATTTTTCTCTCGGCTGTTTTTCAGCACAGTTCATGTCATGATCGTTCTCCGATATTATTTACGGTCGTTACCGACATATTTTTGGCTTGGACTATTATCAGTGTATTAACTTAGGGAAACGCTTGGGTTTGCAGCATGTTTCCTGTGGACTGGATTGAACTTATCAGGTTTCTAACAGAATTTGTTTTCGTCAGTTCACCCTCATCAACCTCTGTCGACCTCTGTCAACCTCGACCATGTTGAGCTCGACCTGCCGCCGAGCAATAAACAGAGGTGTTGAGCTCCGTTTCTTCATACCGCGTGGCGGTGACTACAGGATCCATTATTTCGAGGGAGACGAGGGCAAAGGAACCTATTGGTAATGAGCCTTGCAGCCTTAAACGAAAATTTACGAAGATGTCGCCACTTTATCGATAATTGAAACAAGTATAATTTATCCTATAAGCACCACTAACTCACACAATTACATCGTTCCCGGAGATGGAAAAATAGTATCAATACAAGGTGACCCAGTGCAGCACAGCATACGTTTGAGAGGGTTCATAAAATGTAAAAAACGTTTGAAAGGCTTTCATTCCCAGGAAGTAATTTCAATCTGCTCATATATGCAAATATATTCTGAAATCATAACGCATTTGGCTTGGTCACTTGAACAGGTTGCCTCACATGATATTTTTAAAAGGTGATCATTTCATAGCTGACACAGATCGATCCCAGGGCAAACGCCACTTCGAAAGGCTTTTGATTAGTGTTTTTTTAATGATTAGGAGTGGGAAAATTTGAAGCAATATCGAGAGCAACTACGTGAAAATAAATAGCAAAGTGTATCATGTGTTTAGCCCTCTCACAGGCCGGTTGAACTACATTGCACCAATAAGTAGTATTTGAAATGAAAAAAGAGAACTTTCAAATGATGTTTTACCACGCTTGCGACTGTTTCCAAGGTTCATTGGAGGTGGTCGGGCACCCACAAATAGATATAATTCCACACTCTTGGTGCCTTGTATAATCATTGAAGAATAAGGTAGTACATTGAGATGATTTCAACACTGACACTGACTTTGTTCTGTACAGACGCATTCATTCACCTGCAATGATGGCCGTCAGATCACTCATTACTTAAGCTAAATAATCTGTACCAGTATGTTTAATATTCCCTTTGCATTGGACATTCACCATGACTAAATTTGCGACCATTCACGCAGCACCCATAAAAGAAATTTTATTTGCACAGCACGACACTGTTTGGTTCGAACATAGGTATACGAAACCCGATCCTCTCTTCCTTTGTTTGTAGAGATTTTATTTACCGCTGGTATTCTTTGAAACTTGTATTCATTTTTCATGATCGCATCGGCGAACAGACTTTGGAGCTATCTGGCAGCATTGGCTATGCTTGATTGTGGAATGTACAAGAACTTAATCCTGCTGAAAAAATGTATGCGTAAGAAAAGCATGCGTACCTTTGGCATCACGTATTTGATCTTTCGCTGGACTTTTTAAACCATCGTGATAGGTTGACGGTTTCGCAGTGCTCCGATAAAGTCACAGGCGCCCTTGATGAGAGACGTAGTGAAAACACTTCATTTACATAATTGAATATTACTTCGATATAACTTCTGCACTGGAATTAAGCCTTCGCATTGCTTTGGAATCGTGCGCATGGCAGCACCATTTGATGAAGTTAAATATATTATTGCATTGTGCAGTACAGCTCTCCGTTATGAGATGTTCATTCTTCAGTCACTTCTCTCGTTTTCATGGTCCAGGCATAAGTTCTGAAAAACACGAGCCATCGCAGTGTTGTGTTTGGAGGCATGTTATATCACACAGGCTCCGGGGCCTAGTTGTGGATTATCTCTGCTGTTCCGTAAACCATGTAGAATGAACAGTGCACTGGGAGCGACGCCGCTAAATAGCCAGTTTTAATCACTGCCGACAACGTTACATACAATCATTTGGTCGGGTCACCTTTGAGGTTGCTCGAGGTCAAAGTTTTCCTTACAGAAACTAAGTGGAAACCTAAATTTTGTGGCATAATAGCTGACAGAGGAGAGCTGTAGAAAAATTGTTCAGCACTGTTGGAATGCTCTCGTCGAGCCCGATCGGATTATATATCTTATAATCTTGTCTAGTCAAATTTCAAAATAAGCCCGCTTTGACCTGGAGCCGGGCTTAGGTCTGTATGGGAAAAGGAATATTAATCAAACCGCAGTGGCAAGTGAGACAGTACAAAGTAAAAATAACGCCTCCATTGCAATTCTCGACAATTCTCAATTCTCGCAAGTTATCAAAATTTACCAATTGCCCCATGCATTTCAAATTGAAAGATCGTGACCCTGACCTTGTCCCCAGCTATCGATATAGAAATCCTGTTACGCAAAATTATCTTGCTCGGTGACCTTACTATGTGGTGCGAATCTAAGCACGATAGGTTAAATTTGATCTTACTGATGCACCTCCAAAGTTTTTTCGAGGTTAGGTCTCTTGACCTGAGTTGGCGATCTGACCTGGTATGACCCAGACCTAAAATTTTGCCAGAAGCTGTAAAAATTCTATTTAGAGGTAGATGAAGATCGGTGGCGCTGCGCGAATATGTTTTTTACTACTTGTGGAAACCTGAGGCGGCCGGTTGCCCGCCCCCTCGTGTGGGCGCGTGTTAATTTTCATAAATTCTGACACCTGCACGATGAAAATTTCGTAAAGACAATGCAATATGATTGCAAGCAACCGATTACAAAAGCAATCGCTTTGTTTGCGGTGTTAAACATAAGGCTGTACTACCGCAGTGGTCAAAAACCGTCTGCATACCTACCTTAGGTGCTAAAAATTTAGAATTTAGAGCAAGAACGCATTTTTTATTGATAGATATTTTATGAAGAAAAATTTTTGAGGCGTCTAAAAGGACAATTTCAACTGCGAAAAGGTCAAGCTAGGTCAAAAAGGAAAGATCAAGCTAGGTCAAAAAAGAAAAAGTCAAATGAATTATATGTCAAAATTTTCAAATTTTGAAATTTTCTTTTATGAAAATAATTTATAATTCGAGACAAGCTTAATGATATATAAAACTTGTTAATAAGGCAATGCGTTTTGGAGTTATGAAGCATCAAAGATGAGTCTACAAGGTGACCTCCCGAAAATGCCTCGGGCTATATCTCAGTCACCGATGGTCGAAGGAGGCTAAGATTTTCACAGGCGTGTTTCTGACCCAAAGCTACCCCGGAGACAAAGTTTCAGATTTTTTCTAGACATGGCTGTGTCAAGCCTTGGTCGATCTGTCCTGGAATCCCCCATTGACTTGATGCAATATTTGTTGCACACTACCCATCTAATAGGAAGCCAGGGATGCCCTTCCATCCCCGCATGGCCATCGAATGATTTTATCCACATGACCAGAACATTTGTTTTGGGATCATCAATCACCCCCTTCCCACTTTTTGACCAACAATTTCCTGGTCTCAGTCAAAATAGGAGTAAACCGTAAATTTGTATAAGCAGCCGCTGCGGGAAGGCAACGAGGTACCCAAATTCGAGACGTTTTTGGTACTAACTTGGAAAGTTTGCTGTCAGCATCAGGCTGAAGTTTGGCTGGACACCTCACTTTTTTGCCGGTAGCGACGCTTATGTATGCTACCACCACAATAATAAATAAAAAGGCTAGGCACTTCATACTGCCACACCAACAACCAGTCTTACGCACTTTGACTACACCGTGTCCCGTCTAATCCACGAACGAGCTCTTAGCGCTGACAACTGACTGCGTGTGAAATGAGAGCATCATGCAATGTCATAGTACTGGCTGGGATGTGGGCTTCCGGACGGATAGAACAAGATGTTTGATTAGTTTTAGGCCAGCGTTATTCTCCAGCGTTGTGATTAGTTGATGCTGAGGCTGCTTTGCCGGGATGTCCTGTAACTACGCACTTTGTTTCGTTCTCGCACGATGGAGCAGACAGCCACGGTGGAAATTTTTAACACAATTTTTGTGGATTGTCAATTTGGGACCAGAAATAGAACAAAGTAATAATTATCGGGTGGTATTCTGTCTTATTTTCGTTAGGCGAGTCTGCATTTGGTCAATTTTAAGTAATATGTCTATTTCACTGGGGGGGCCAATTTCTGGGCACTTGGGGAGCATTTCGGCCGACTGGGGGGCAAATGGTCCCCCAGTTAACATGTTAAAAATGGCCTGCAATGACCTTATCATATTGTGGAAGTTCAAACTGATCGGTTTGCTAATGTTCCCTGGGCGCTTTTTTTAACTCATAATTTTAGGTTTTGAGGTTGGTTCACTTGACCCTGAATAGATCCTTGACCTGACATGATCTTAACTAAAAAATGTGTTCAAATGTGTAAAAGTAATCAGTTATAAGGTACTGTAAGTTTTGTTGTTCTGCGTCTCTTCGTTTTTGAGCTATCTGGGGAAAACCAGGAAGGGAGGGGCGAATTTCGCCCCCCCAGTGGGGTGCGTGTTAACACGTGCCCCACTGAGGTTCCTGGCATGACGTGCCCCGCTTGGAGGCCAATTTCTGCCCCCCCCTCTGTATCTTATTTCCTAGGAAAGCTTAACAAAAATTACCGTCGGTGTTCGAAAGCTCTTTCCAAGAAGAAGAGAAATCATGGGGAGTATTTTTATGTCAGTTCAATATTGAGGTCCGCATAGGTCAAAGGAGGTTCAATAGGCTTACAACAGACCAGAGTACGTTTTCCCTCTAGATATTTGCTCAGGGGAGCGGAGCAAATATTTATGCA
Source organism: Lepas anatifera (assembly GCA_034440635.1). Taxonomy (NCBI): domain Eukaryota; kingdom Metazoa; phylum Arthropoda; class Thecostraca; family Lepadidae; genus Lepas; species Lepas anatifera. The sequence continues at coordinate 894,233 of JAOTON010002229.1, forward strand.
TAATTGGATTCCCCTCATCGTGGCAAATCGAATGATGTATACTATGACCTTCCTGGGTCAAAATATGAAAATGACCTGACGTCGAGCCAAGTCAGGGTCACAGGGTGACCTGGTTTATTCATGTTGCATGTCAATCGACTCCCTGTGACAATACAAGCACAATGACCTGACCTGTATGACCACAGTGACCTGACATGACCTTTGAGAGGTCAGATGGTCAAAAACGTACCTTAATGGTCAAGATCGTGGTAAGAATACACGGTTTGAGAATTTTCATCTTTATCTATATTGTATTTGCTGAAAACGAGCCATTCAAATTCTTCACCTTGGACTTATAATGGAGTGACCAAAAAATTGACCCCACCTTAGGTCAATAATATCAAATTTCCGAGATAGCAGCTCTGTAGAACCTAATAACCTCATCATAGTGTAAAATTTTGAAAGTGCTCGGTTGGCAGACGTTACTTAGGCGCCGCCTCGAAATCGTGATTTTAGGTTTTGAGGTCGGGTCGCTTGACCTTGGATAGCACCTTGATCTGATATGACCTAACCTCAAAAATTTGGTCAGATGCGTAAAATTAATCAGGAATAAGGTACTGTAAGTTTTTGTGCTCGGCGTCTTTTCGTTTTTGCGTTATCTGGGGAAAACTAGGAGGCAGGCGAATTTCGCTCCCCAGCGGGGCGCGTGTTAAGCTTATTTTACGGAATGGTTTTTCTTCTTACGTTTATGCAATGAATGTTTCCGTTCCTTGGTGCCCCGAAGAAGGATTTCTTTGTATCCAAATGTACAAATTTTGGTATTTCAAAATGTGAATCATGGTATTTCAGAAAAAGGTATGTAACTGTTGCAGCTTAGATACCTTTCAGAATAAAATCGTATTGCCTTTAGATACTTGTTCTTTTCGTAGCTACACTTCTGAATTTCTTCTTGGAAACTGCGGTATTGACATTATTTACTGAAGGATTGCAATATCCTGAGTTCAATAAAAACCTTTGCCTCCTATGAAGGTGCTGGAGAGTATCTTCATTGGTTCTTGAAGCAAGGTGAGTCATTGCGCCGCCTACGAATTCGGACAGGGCTGGCCACCTCACCTACCGCAGCAGCCGAGTCACGCCAGGCACCGATGTCCCCTGGAAATGCCTCATTTGTCTGGCTCAACAGTTAACTTCAGGCTCAGAATGAGTCAACGTTTGGGGCCCATTCAAACGTTGGGAATCGGCTCACCAGCTAGTGCCTACACGTATGCTACTTGTGAAATTCGGAAATTGTAGACAGGGGCGCGAATATTTTCATTACTAACCATACTTTGTATTCTTCATGAACTTTGGCCCTGGTGTTTGATTCTCACAAAACAGTACATATTGTCAGATAATTGATGCACAATGTTCACATGACTCAGATATTTGAAAGTTTTAAGTCCAGTGGCGAATCCAGGGCTAGAGCTATATTGTGATAAATATCGGTATATATATATATATATATATATATATATATATATATATATATATATATATATATATATATATATATATATATATATATATATATATATATATATATATATATATATATATATATATATATATATATTACATATTTTTGTTGAATCGATTAAAAAGCATCAGACAATGTGTTACATCTTTCACATGTGAATAGATGCCATTATGTAAAAGAAAACATGGTAGGCAGTTGAACGAAAGCAAAATAGTGGGGTAAGCAGACTTGTTGAGTTGCGACTCAGAGTCGGAGTCGACTCTGAGTCGGCTCAAGTTTTCCTTGAGTCAGAGTTGAGTGGACTCACTTCCAGATTTGGGTTGAGTCTGAGTCGACTCAAGTGCTCGACCAGTTGAGTCGAGTCAGAATTGGTGTCAGCCTCTGAGCTGTGAGTAAGGAGTTGAGTCGACTCAACACTCTATTTTCTTAACATATGTGAACACATGGCTGACACTTTAGAAATTGTCATGACTAATTTCGAAGATTTCATATGGCAATTTTCTAATGGTAGGTATCTCCAAATCTGAACCCTGGACGTCAGTGACTGGCGTAGCTAATAGCTCACAGCACAGATTATCACGATGTAGCACTGCGACACTACCTCTTCACTTAGCTAAGTTCATGTTCTTGGCCGGTCACGGCGAACAAAATATTACATCCTTCGATATTCATCAAGCGGTGGCACACGTTAGGCGAGAGCCAGGCCTCGCACAAGGCGAGTGCGTCAAAACCGTACACTTTGTTGATGTCGTGGCGAAGGTCTATCAGCGTGGGCTTGAGGGACTAAATATGGATATGTCCAAATCTGATGCCCTTTTCTCGGATGTCATAATCACGCCTCCAGTTTGCTCCGCCCCTGCATCCTCGTCGCCTGGAGCCGCCCCTGTGACCTCGGCGGGTGTCGTTATCGGCCGATCTCGGCGATCTGGTCCTTGTCTGAGTCTGGTGACCGGCCGGCTGAGCGGGAGGCGGCGGGCGGGGCATGCGTGTCCTGAGACGAGTGGGCGTGCGTGACCATGGGCGTTCAGCAGGCTGCGCGGCGTGGAGAATGGTGTGCAGTGTGTGCAATAACACCAACGTCCACACAAGAAGAGAGGTCGGTCTCAAAATATCAAGTGAACGCGGAGCCATAATCGGTGAGCTTTATCCTTAGCCCTCACCCCGGTGGGATGTGTTTGAACGCCCCCCTCAGGTTTGTCCGCCTGCACGTAAAAACGGTGGAGCGCAGCGCTGCCGTACTTGGCACAATGTATTCTTGACCAATTCCGCAACTTTTCTAAAAATTCTATGGTTTACTTCATCTCAGGTCAGGGCACTAGTGCAAGTCAAGTGACTTCAGCTCCAAAAATGTTTGAGGTGGCATAAGCAAGAGAAGGGTGAATCTATCGAATTGAAACTTATACCACATAATGAGCCCGCCGAGTACTAACAAATATATTCCGAGATTTTTCATATCGATGACCTCAGGTAAGTACCATGACCTCTCCATTGGAAATTGATGGGAAAATGTAGATCTGACCACTGAAAATACTTTCTTATTATCCAAATCAGAGTATCCCAGGCCCCTTTATAGCTTCATGCTGCTAGCTTGGATCTGTGATCTATGAGAGGTCATCTGGGGCTACTTTAGCAGGTTTTCCGACTTGGGTCAACAACTTCGCAGGAAATAATGATAATTTTTTTATTTTACTACCATTACTTTGACATTGCTATTGCGAGTCAATTGATATGCATATTGAATATTCTAGGTTAGATGATGACCTTGACCTGATCTTAGGTCAGGTCATTTTTCAGGGCGTTTCAGAAAGAATTATATTTTTTAAACTTTTATAAAAGAATTAAAAATCCTTTAAAGCTATCGACAAAATAGTCATTTTAATGGTGATTTGTGGGATATTTAAAAAAGACATGTTTTATTAGCTTAAGTATTTTCTTCCATCTTAAATGTACTCGAAAAACTTATGCACGAAAAATGAAATATGCCAGCTTATATTCGAGAAAATGGAACTGACAGTACTCTAAAAAGGCCTCGGCGCAAAAATGGCACGTTGGCATGCACATCAAAAGCACAAGTTTCAGTAAAATTACAAGTTTAAAGTTTTTGGCTCAAGCTATTCTCCGACCTCAAATATGAATGACTAGATGCGGCGGACACAGCTCAAAAGACCTCACTGCTCACCGCAGAAATCACTGTGCTCCAGACATCAATAGGGCATGAGTTAATTTTTGCTTGGACCTGAGCTTTCCTAGGGATAAGAGGTGTGTTTTTGTAATTAATTGCCGCAGGCAATGTGCGTCCGGACTGTAATGCACCACAGTAACGATGTAATGTTTGTAGTGTCATGGGCTTGATACTTGTCACGTGATACACGCCAGGGGTCTAAAAACTTGCCGATCTACCTACGCCGTCGGCGACCCTATCATCTTTTAGTTGGCGACCCAGCAACCGTCTCAAACTCTGATTCCATCTGTTTTCCCATGATTTTAGCTTCCACCATCCGCTCCTGCTTCTAAATATGGGTACCCTCTCCACTGTCTCCACGCGTCATCGTAATACATACAGTGCCCATCAAAATCTATTGGATGAAGTCTGCCAGTTCCTTTAGCCAAGAATGGGCAGAATCTACTTCGACAAAGAGCCAAGTTAGCCTTCGTTTCCAGCTTGTTTGGCGTTTCTGAAAGACAGCTTGGCTACCACGGGGCATCTTTGGCCGATTACATCTGGCATCATCACCGCCCTTAGTTGCTGCTAGTCTTTGCTAGTTATGTTTCTTCTTATTACAATTTTTGGTTCCAATTTTATGAAAAGCGACTGAAATTACCTGGTACCTTAGTTGATGCCATCTCCTCATACCGTATCTATGTATTATTTTTAAGTTCAAACTAGAATGTACTAGAATCCGTCACGAGTCGGTACCAAGTCGGTGATTTTCATTTTTTTCAATAGGCGACCAATGGGCGACCGAGTCGGCCGAAACCGCCGACTTGCGTGGTTGCCTGGTCGCAGGTGGTCGCCCTGGTACATTTTCGGTGTGTGCGGCCGTCAGAACGAGCGCGGCGTGGGCTGCCGCTAATATTTTTGTATTCTTGTTGGTGGGCGCCGTTTTTGACGACTGGTGTTCAATTTGTTAAATCCAAGGGGTTAAATCAAGATGTGCGTTTATCATAGACGGTCCGTGCAATCTAGGTGGGTTTTGGAGTCTACTTGCAATGATGTTTCCTTGTTTTGCTTTACCGCGAAAAGTCTCAGAAGGAAAAAAACTTGAATACCAGTGGTGCATGTTTAAACTCTTTCCAACCACAATCACACTAAAATGTCATCGTAAACATTGTTCTATAGTCACACATTCCCAAGGGCGTGGATATTCTGAACGATTTTTGTGGTGCCTAATTATGAGACTATCCATTACAAGTATACTATTTTTTATACCACCATGTTCTTGCCTTATAGCTGGACATATAACTGGGTGACCAAGTAGGCCTGTTATTTAACGATTTTAAAGTCCCTGAAATGAGAAATAGGAAAATTTTTTAGGATGCTCTTAGTAGGCACAGAAATTAACATGAGCTTCCATTTGGGGTGCCACAGCAGTGACAGGTCCAAGGGATCCCTGAACTCGAGTTCAGGACCCCGTAAGTTTGAAAGGATTCAGGGCGGCCTGAAGAAAAGGGTACCCCAAAACTGATTAAACCAGATCTGCGAGGCAGAAAATACCTTGCTACTGCCCCCACCACTAGAATACAAATGATGGGGCTACAGATGGAGCTTTGAAGTTTAGAAGTTGTGTAAAATGGCATTAAAGGTGCTGAAAACAGGTTTTGTTATGCTAGGTTGGCTCGCATCATGTTCTGTATGGCCATATGTCTTGGTCTGTATATATTATTATCTCAAGTGGCAATATAAATCAAATATTTAAAAACTTTTTGTTGTTTTTCTAGATATCTATTAATTGATTTTGTATATGACTAGTGTTTTATTTACACAGATGCACCAAGACATGTGAATGATCATAATAAACATGTTGAGCTTCAATATTTGAAGCAGGGTATAAAGTATGATTTCCTGTTTCTGTTTGAAAGATGAATGCCCTCTAAAATTTGAAGAACAGAAATAAGCCAGGTAGAAAGACGAAAAGTTTGTTTCATGGCCCAAAATTTTGTTCTGGAAAATGGTCTCAAGCATTCCCATAATTGGGAATGGGTGTTCCCATCTATGGGTCAAGCATTCACATTTATGGCACTGTTACCATTTTTAAGTCACACCAATTACAGTTTTCTCCCACTGATTGTTGACGATAGCCACCCTTTTGGGTAAAGTGTGCCCTTTTGGTTGACAGGATGCAATCTCAGAGGGCTGTCCCCTACTAAAATCCTAGATCCATCACTTTGCATTGGTACCCCATAAGGGATATAAATGTGCATTCCTGCACAGCACAAAGATGTGAAAAACCATTTCCAATTTGCCAGAAGACTCCACTGCAAGGACAATGGTCCAACCCAAGTCTGCCAAACATAGAATAAGCTGTGTCTTTTGCACAGATGGATGCACACTGGGTGATCAGGGTGTGTGTGTATGTTTTTTAACTGATTGATTATATGCATCCAAGTTTCTGATAATATCTTGTATTTTTGTCACAAGAAAGTTGACTCGTTTTGTTTTCTCTAGCATGGATGAACTATGGAAGCACTGCCACAGAGGTACAGTAGAAATATCACAGATTGTGTCCACCACAAAAGAACAGGTTGCTGAAATGCAAACTGTTCTTCTCAGTACCCAATCCTGGTCCAAATGGGTCATCAGCAACTATTCTGAAAACTTTTTCAGTCCTGATTATTAATGCTAAAATGCATCAATTAAGAGCTTTGGAAATAGTTATCATGGGAATGATGTCATGCAAAGAAAATAAGGTTATTCCCAAGAGACAGCATTGCTATTGCTTTGAGTAGAACCATGTTCAACAATGGAGCAAAAATTGGGCCTCATCTTAGCAATGGTTGATATTTTCCACTGTACTTCTGAGGAAATGTTGCCAATGAATAATGTTTGAATTATTTATTTGAAATGTTACAGGAATTTATCTGATTTGTGGCGCCTCAAGGTGAAGAATGACAAGTATTTCATGACGCATGTATGTACATGCGTCATGAAATACTTCATTACGATGTAATACTTCTTCATCATTACATCGTATTCACTGCGATGTAATGATGAAATATATGTTATGTTATGTTATGTTTACATGAAAAATGTTTTTCTCTAGTTAAATGAAACATCGGAACTGTTTCTGAGGCTCTTTCTTAAGGTGCTGCAAACCCTTTTATTTGTCTCTAAGATAAGGCCTAACAATTTTTCACATGGATGGACACAAAATAAAACCATTATTGATGAGAGAACAACAATGGTGAATCAATAATGGTTGTATCTTGCTTGGTATAGAAGTAATGGGCGAAAATTTTAATGCCCAGGGGTGCTGCCACGGAATTTTTACAGGGGAACGGACCCGGGCTGGTGCTGGCCGGGGCAGGGGAATTGTGAGCATATTTGGTACCTGACAGCATTATTGACGATGAACCGAAAATTTTGGGGAGATGTCCCCCTGGTTGGCCAACAGGGGGATGCGTAGGTACCCCGTCCCACAGCTTTCGGCGCCCATTTGATTGCCCTTGTGTACGGACAGCGTATCATCTTTGACCTCGATTGACCTCCAAACAGACTTAGCCTAAGCTCAGTGGGCACTATCGATACGTATTCATGACTGCGTAGTGCGTATAAATGACTGATCACTATCCAACATTGGCTTTTAGGTCCGACATATCACGCTGAAAGCGAGTGTTCTTCTTATTATAACTTGAAGCTACGTGATAACATCTCCAATATTCAGTGTCCTGTTGCGCCCTAGCCTTTGACCTGATATGAAAATGGATGTTGCCTTAGTGAAAGAGCTGGTCGGGCTCTGTCGAATAGCGTTGAGAAAGTGGTTCCGGCTATTTTGCGTACGGAGATAAGCAAGGTTTTATAGAGCACTGCATTTGATACATTTTGACGTATATGAATTTTTCCCCTCTGGTGACCACAGTATTGACCTTACGCAAAAATTCCAGGAGTAACGCCGATTGCATTTCCGGTGACCTTTCGATCGCTTTTTCCGCTTCTTTCTTTGTTTCCGAGATCGAGGGTGTCATTTTTAACACCCTCCCACCAGGGGGGTTCATAGGTGATTCATGCTGGTCACCGGGGCTAGGGTTAAGGGCCAGCATGTATAGTTTTGTTGCTTTCAGATCATAACTTTGACTTTAATACTGAATTATAATCTCATGAAATCACTTAGGTAATGACTTGATTCTGGCTTAGGTCATCGATATCGAGAAACTCGATCTATATTTTATAGGTTTTTTATATCTATATTTTATTGGAACCATCCCCCTTGCACTCGCCAGTGCTTCCCTATAGCCATATTTATACCACTTTTAAGACCGATTTTGTAATACATGTAGCATTAGGTTCGGCGACCATCGAAGAAGCTTGGATTTTAGTCGGCGACCACAAGCTCACTTTTTAGACCCCTGATACACGCGTGATTTCTACGAAAATTTTCGATGAAGTCAAAAAGACTGTGTTTTCAACTCATTTTTATGACTACTTTCAACAAGTAAAATAATAAAAACAACTATAAAAATGCGTATATCGTAAATGTCCCGAAATTTGCTTTCAATTGATATGCAAACCATACCATAACAACATATTTATAGCTGAAATTTTTATCAGTTCAAAAATATAATTCATTATGAAACACCCTGTAGTATAATCATGTTATACACCATTCAATTCGCCTGCCGTAACAAGAGGAAACGAAGCGAATGGTGTCTAAAAATGATTTTAACTAAGCTCTTCCAGATTATAGAGCCCATAAACTCTTCTCTAACATGCCACCTTCTTTGACCTGTCATGACCTCAATATTGACCTGAGCACAAAAAGTGTTAGAGGTAGTTTCTTCATGCATTTTTAGAGTTATCCATCAATTTCGCTTTTTTCTCTATCCCACTTTGGAGCCGAGTTCAAGGGGGTGTTTAAACACCCACCAGGGTGAAGGTGGCTCGGAGGCGCACCGGGGCGGATGATAATTTGTTGAGCCGGTGATGTCATGATGGTAACTACCCTCTCAACCTAGATGTCAAGCAGAAGCTGTTCCGCCACGGTGTCGCTCGCTGAGCCTTGCTTAAAAGTGATATTAATTTTGCTCAGAAAACTCACTTACTCACAGACACATGTCACAGGTAAGGTACGGCGGGGCAAGAAGCACACTTGCCCGATGAGTGAGGATAGTTTTGCGGAATATTGCTACTAAAATTTATAAACCAAAGGCTTCTAAGCCAATACCTCCCTAAATACTGTGCCATAGTTGCGCCCCTGGTTGAGATGCTATTGACTAATTTCAGGCAATCTGCCAAATTTAGCTTTAGGAAAAAATGAGAAATTGTCCAAGGCCCGTCGCCAATTGTAATGGATATATCTCGAAAAACACGAGGGATGGGCAAAATCCGTCCCCCACTCCTCGCAGAACTATATTTTTAAAGGAATGTTAAGTCGGGCTCGATTGCTACAAAGTAGCTATGACTCGTTAGGTTATTGTGATTCATTTGCTTTTTTCTTATAATGTTCTTGGCTCCCTAACTTTATCGTAATCCTCGCTTCAAAGTCAACTCATTCTTAGGAAATAGTTTTTACGTCAATTGTCCATCATTCCATCTTATAGCTATGCTATTATATTGTATGATCAAGATTAAAAATTACATCGAAATATAAACTCCAGCAAAACATGGGTGGCCATGTTCATTTTAAGAATAATTTCTATTGAAACTAGAATTGTACACCTCGCACAGTGGCGGATCCAGGGGGACAAAAACACATCTGTCCCCCCAAACGGAAAAGCTCGGGGAAAAACTGTTTCCCCCACCCCGCCCTAAGCGATCGACCTCCTTTTTCCCCGACACCCTTTTAGTTAATAAGCAAGATTTTGGTACTTCCACTCTCAACTTCAAACAGAACCAGCGAATTTCAGTGGAAATGCGGGGCCTTGGATAGGAAAAAAGTATCCCGAGACCATATTTTTCACCCCGTGACGTTTTTTTCTTTTCGCCTCAAATACCCAAAATTCTACTGGCAAGTTTCATTGCGTGACGTTTTTTTTCTTCTTTGGTTTGCCCCTCCCAAGCCGCCCGGCTAGACCGCCACTGACCTCGCAGCGCTTGTTTTGCTCCTACGATACAATAACTTGTGGATATCAGTTTTTAGTATATTAGGTATTTAATTCTAAATCCCAAGGAAGTCAGGGAGCAAGAGTTTGCGCTGATCGAGGTGAGTCACGTCTTTGCACTGTATGCCATTGCCAATATATGGACTATAATTATTCATAATATGTTTGGCCTTCTGAATGACAACATGTGCAGAAAAAAGAAAACTTGACAAACTTTGAAACTTGAAATATCAGTGATAAAAACAAAATGCCTAACTGTTAACCCACGGCCCGGTGGAATCCGAGCCACCTTCGCCCTGGTGGGGGAGGGGTGTTTGAACACCCCCTCGAACTCGGCCTCTATGCGGGATAGAAAAAATGTGAACGCTGGTGGATAGCTCATACAAATTTATGAAGAAACTGTATCTGTCAAATTTTGGCTCAGGTCAATATTGAGGTCATGACGGGTCAAAGAAAGTGGCATTTTGAGTAGAGTTTGTTAGCTCTGGCGTCTGACAGAGTTAAGTTAGATTCTTAGTTAAGTTATAATTTTTATGCAGCATTTGCTTCCCCTCGTCACAGAAATCGAATGATGTATAATACGACTATACTAGGTCAAAACACAAAAATGACCTGACCTCAGGTCAGGTCCAGGCCACTTTTTAACCTAGCATAGCCAATATGCATATCAATCGTCTTGCAATAGCAATCTTAACGCAATGATTTCAAAATAAAAGCTGTATCATCATTTCATGCGAAGTTATTGACCTAAGTCCAAAAACTGCTTGAATAGCCCTAGATGACCTCTCAGAGGTCACATATTAAAATTGCAACATGAATCTGGAAAGGGGACCAGGATAGGTACTACGATTTTGAGAATATGAAGGGATTCTGAGCTGCATCTACACAAATACAGCCCAATTTCTGTTTTTCCAATGTATTTCCAACGGAGAGGTCATTGTCCGTACTTGACCTTAGGTCATCGATATGAAAAATATTGGAATATATGTTGTAGCACTCGGTGAGCCAAATATGTGGTATAAGTTTCAATTCGATAGATTTAGCCATTTCGTACTTATGCCACCTTCAACATTTTTGGAGGTGAGGTCACTTGACCTGCACTGGTGACCTGGCCTGAGATGACCCAACCTTAAAATTTTGAAGAAAGCTGCGGAATTAATCAAGGATAAGGTGTGCCAAGTACAGCGGCGCTTCACGTCGCCATTTTTTCGTGCTGCCGGAAAAACCCGAGGGGGATGTTTAAGCACCCCCACCAGGGCGAGAGTTAAAATACTTCAACGTCGGCTGGTGCTAGCTAAGGTGACATGCTATTGGGAGCTCATCTTCCTGTGGTTCTTTAAGTGAATAGTTTCCATCTTTTGCTAGCAATGGAATTAATTACATGTAAAAATCAAAAGACTTGGCAAATATTCATAATAGCAGTCAAAGTCGTAAAATCTGCTCGGCATTTTGTGGATCAGACCATATATTATGAATACAACTCCACAGAGCCATTGAGGCCAGGCCCAATAAGGCTTACATCTTTTTGGTTTCTCAAAAAGCAGGCAAAAAGTAGTAAATAGGTGAAGACACACATACCGATGAGTGGGGATAGTTTATCTGAGTATAACTACTTAAACTTCTAAACCAACTCTTGAGTACCCCCGAAACATTATGGAAACTATCCAACAGGTCCAGTTTAGGAGTCGACCAAAATACCCTGTCCATATGCGCTCACGGAGCAATAGTTGAAAACATTTTTCCAGCTTCGGACAACTCTGGCTCCAATTCTATCTCTGACTGCTGCGTGGACTTCGATTCCGCAGCCCTGACCTTCATACATCCGGAGGGTTTTAAACAGTTCAAAGACTTTTCAAATCTGCAGAAACTCACGCGTAATCGCACGAATTTATCAAGCACACAAAGTGCACAGAGACGGCGCCCACAGCTGCGTCGCTTTGCCACCGCCAGTGTCTTCCGCTTCCCGCCAGCAGTGGCAATTTCTGGCGCGCTGCGGTGATAGTGGCGCGATGGCGCGATAAGTGACGCAGGCTCATTCTGGCGTAACTGGGGCGGCCCCAGCGTGGCGCGTTTTTTTCGGCGCGCGGCCGCTGAGAGAGTGGCGTGGCGGGAGATCCGTCGGCGTGATTACGGCTGAGAGTCACTGTGGACGGGGGAGACCGGGCCACAGGAAATTGTGTGATGTCGGCGGCGGCGGGAACAGGGGGTGCACACAGCGGGAAAGACAGAGCGATGCAGACAGCGGGGAGGGCAGAGCGCTGCAGACAGCGGGGAAGGCAGAGGGCTGCAGACAGCGGGGAAGGCAGAGGGCTGCAGACAGCGGGGAAGGCAGAGCGTTGCAAACAGCGGGGAAGGCAGAGGGCTGCAGACATCGGGGAAGGCAGAGGGCTGCAGACAGCGGGGAAAACAGAGCGCTGCAGACAGCGGGGAAGGCAGAGGGCTGCAGACAGCGGGGAAGGCAGAGCGCTGCAGACAGCGGGAAAGACAGAGCGCTACAGACAGCGGGGAAGGCAGAGGGCTGCAGACAACTGAGAAGACAGAGCGCTGCAGACAGCAGGGAAGGCAAAGGGCTGCAGACAGCGGGGAAGAAGAGGGCTGCAGACAGCGGGGAAGGCGGGGCCGCTCGTGGGGAGGACAGAGGATGGACAAAGGGGGAATTGCAGACAGCGGGGAGGACAGAGGACTGCAGACAGCAAGATAGACAGAGCGCTGCAGACATCGGGGAAGATAGATGGCTGCACACAGCTGGGAAGACAGAGGACTGCAGACAACTGAGAAGACAGAGGGCTGCAGACAGCGGGGAAGACAGAGGGCTTCTCACAGCTGGGAAGACAGAGAGCTGCAGACAGCGGGGAAGACAGAGGACTACGGACAGCGGGGAAGACAGAGGACTTCAGACAGCGGGGAAGACAGAGGGCTGCAGACAGCGAGGAAGACAAAAGGCTGCAGACAGCGGGGAGGACAGAGGACTTCACACAGTGATGATTCAGGAATAGACAGAGGACTGCACACATCTATGTTTCGGGAGTGGATAGATGACTGCAGACAGCCAGGATTTGAGAATAGGCAGAGGATTACAGACAGCTAGGATTTTGGAATAGGCAGATGACTGCAGGCATGGGCGATTCGCGAATAGACAGAGGACAACAGAAAACAAGGATTTGGGAATGTACAGAGACTGCAGGCAGTGAGGATTCTGGAATAGCCTGAGAACTACTGACAGCGCAGATTTGGGAATAGACACAGGACTACAACCGGTGAGGACTCGGACCTAGACAGAGGATTACAATCAGCGATAATTTTGGGTATGAATAGGGGGCTACAGACAGCGAGCAATCGGGAAAAGCCAAAGGACTACAAAACAGCAAGGATTCGGGAATAGCCAGATGACTATAGGGAGCTAGGATTCGGGAAAAGACAGGACGCAGAAAGCGAATAATAATGTTTGGAATTGTTCGGGTTACCCACGCACCAGCTGCCAGAATTATATGGCGTCACCAACCCTTTCCATTTTGGAAAGGTATCTGGGAACCAAATAGCAGCCTGCTCAGGGATTCCACCGGGTCTTGAACCCGTGTCAGCCACGTTGGAAGAGAACATGCTAACCACTACACCATATCTTCCCTACCGACAGCGGACTGCAAGCAGCGAGGAGAGGTGAGAAGTCAAGTGACTGCAGGCAGCGAGGAAAGGTGAAAGGTCAAGTGACTGCAGGCAGCAAGGAAAGGTGAAAAGTCAAGTGACTGCAGGCAGCGAGTGATCCGTAGGAACCAGGAGGAGGAAGAGACTGGGGATACGGGGAGACAAGGGAACAGACAGCAAGAATAAGGGGAAAACATACTGCTCCAGACAACAAGGATGGAGGATTAAAACAAACAACTGTATACAAAAGGAATTGGGAGGCGAGGGATGGCGGTAAATAGCACGGGGTGAGAGAAGCCAAAGTGGAATGGATGGCGAAAAGGCAGTGACTATTTTTTGTCAATCAATAAATCAATCATAACACCAATCTTATTGAGCGATTGCAGGGGCCGAAAAATCAACCAGCTCACCAACAATGGTGGTGACAAAGGTAAACCAAGGCGGTGACAAAATAGGAAAGATTACGCACACCTCAGTGTGCGACGTTGACGCTCAGCCTGTTAATACACTATCTTAACACGCCCCGCTGGGGGGGGCGAAATTCGCCCCCTCCTGGTTTTCCCCAGACAACGAAAAACGAAGAGACGCAGAACAAGGAAACTTACAGTACCTTATTCCTAATCAATTTGACACATCTGACCAATTTTTTTAGGTAATGTTAGTTCAGGTCAAGAAGCTATCCAAGGTCAAGTGACCCGACCTCAAAACCTAAAATCACCAGTTTGAAGCGGCGCCCAGGGAACATCAGCAAACCGATCAGTTTGAAGCTTTCACAATGTGATAAGATCATTAGTGTCTACAAATCTGTCATCTCGGAATTTCCATATTGTTGCCCTAAGGTGGGGTAAATTTTTGGTCATACCAGTATGAGTCTATGGTGAAAAATATAGTTGGGCTCGTTTTCAGCAGATACTGGATAGATAAAGTTGACAATTTTCAAATCGTCTACTCTTACCACGATCTTGACCACAAACTTGAGTTTTGAGCATCTGACCTATCAAAAGTCATGTCAGGTCACAGGGGCATAGAGTGATTATTTTGTCAACAATGTCTCACTGATTGGAGATAAAGCTCCCATTTTGCTTGCATTGTGCTGATATTGTCACGGTGAGTTGATTGATATTGCAACATGACTATACCGGGTCACTCTGTGACCCTGACCTGGCTCGAAGTCAGGCCATTTTCACCATTTGACCTAGCAGGGTCATATTATACATCATTCGATTCGCCGCGATGAGAGAAATCTAATGATACATACATATTTTCTTTAGCTCCCCTGAGGACAGATATAGAGAGAGAAGCGTACACTGCTCTGTTGTAAGCCTATGGAACCTTCTTTGACCTATGCTGCCCTCAATATTGACCTGATATAAAAATGCTGCGAATAAAATCCCTTCATCTTTTAAAGAGCTTTTGAAAGCCACCCGTAATTTTTCTTTAGCTTTCGTGGGAAATGAGATATGGAGGGGGCAAATAAACGCCCCCATCCCAGCGGGGCACGTCATGCCAGGGACCCCAGCGGGGCACGTTTTAAGATTTAAAAGGGGCTCGTAGGGTCTGGAAAAATAGTCCCCTTTTGGTGCCAAGCTTCAATATTCTTGGGTACACAAGCTTGGTTTGAAAGTCCATCGGTGACAATCAAACACTTTCACTGTAACACATTTCTCGAGCACTCAAACAGATTTCTGAGCGATTGGTTCAATGTCATGTCCATAGTCGAGCCTTGAAGTCTACCCTGTATTGATATTGTCGAATTCAGAAAACCTTACTGTCGGAAATAATATAAGAAACCCAAAAAGCTGCAGCTGCTGCTTTGTTTGCTCTAATCTACATCATATAACCTACATTTTAAAACCAGGCTCAGGCTGCTGCTGCTGCCGCATTGAGGCTCACAGGTAGTATGTACCAGGTGGCAACACGCCACACCCGGAGCGCAGCGCTGAGCCTGGCTGTTTCTGCTGGACGCGGTGTCGGACCTGACTGACTCGACGATATGCAAATAACCCGGCGACGCCTCGAGATGGACTCGTTACCGATGTATGCAGTCGTCTACGGGCAGGATCAAAGCGGGCGAAGGCATCGCCCGACGCGCGATTGGCGCTTCACCGCTGCTGTCGGAGAAATCCAGCAGCTGGGGCCAGACTCTGGGCTCATCGAACGCCTGCCGCAGCACGTTCAGAGGCCTCTGCCAGGCCAGCACACAATAACGCCTGTCGGATGCAGACAGGTAGCGGGGATAGCTATGATTGAGAGGTCTGTGGGTTTTTAACCTGCTGTTCAAACTTGTAAGCTATCCCTCATCCAGAGGTGCAGAAAGTATGCTGGCTGTCACAAACTCGATGCGACGTATGCCTCCTCTGTCACACAGAGCCGGAAATTATAATTGTATACTTGAATAGTATTTCCAATATGCTGAATGTCCTCTACCTGTCTCTTACTTTTTGCAGCAGACAAGGTTCAAGCACCAAACCATTAAAGCATGAAAGTAGTAAACTGTGTTTTCATTTTTAGATCATGTTTTTTTAAGGAAAATTTCGAATTATGGATCATTTTTTCCAGTATTGGGATCATAACTATTATTGGCAACTCTGACCGCAGTTTCCCTCAATGACAAGCGTTTCCCTTTTTGAAGAAGTTTCCATTTTTGGAAGGAGTGTTTCCAATTATGGTACATTTCACCATGATTAAATGTAGCAATTATCATGAAAATAATTATTATTGGGAAAATATCTATTAATGGGAATGTACACACAATTGGGAAACCTAATCACAGCTTCCCCCCCCCACTAAACTTCTATCTCACATACCAACAAAAGGGACAAAAATGTTAATGTTAACATAGGATTTGGATCTATCTAAAAAATTTTGGTAAAGTGTACCTTAGGTAACATTTTTATAAATATATCAAATGCTTAAAATTTGCCTCCAACCCACGATTATCACCTGCCTGGTCATTTTTTCTTGCAGTAAAAACTCTGAGGCAACTAGCCTGCATAGATGTAAAATTATGTCTATTGGCCTAATAGGTACAGCGGTATTGGAATTCACATACCAAAGAAAGATCCAGTGTAGTCAAAATCCTGCTTTAACTCCATGCAGTTCAGGTCCTGTGTGTTGCTTACTACCACTGGTAGTAAGCAACATACTCTCAACCAGCGTTTTTCGAAGTCTCTTTCTTTCTGAGTTTTGCTGTGATTTTCTGAGATGAGAAGGAAGTCTACTAGGCCCCCTCCAGTACACGTTAGTGCCACTGCCAGGCCCCTCTCCAGTGTGGGTGTTAACACTTTGTGGAGGACTGCATTGGCACACATTTCCTATCTGTACAATATTGATATGATAATTTGATCATGGAATCTCTCCTGAATCCCTGTTGTTGGCAGCCTGTTGCTGGCGCCAACTCTCCCAACTTTCTCCAGCTCCAAATCGATCTAGCGATCTAGGGCACAAATCTATCTATCAAATCTATCGATCTAGGGCACAAATAAGCTAAGGCACAAGCAAGCCAAGGAATGAAAAACCAAGTTTGATATGTGAAAGTGCATCAGTCTAACAGTAGCCTACATTCATCTTGGATTAGCCATGGGCAGCAATATTTGTTCTAGCTAGTTTTAGCCCTGCACTTATCTCAGATACACCTAATAAATATGCCCTCAAAATAAGTGGCTTCCCACCTGTTTGAATTTTTGGCAGGCTCTACATCACATAAGAATTCCGAGCTTTTCTTGTCGCTGTTGCGCAGTTTAAGAAGAATTGCTGCCCAGCTATGTTTATTTTTTCATTCATTTAGTACTTATCTTAGTAGCTTTTAGGCGTACTTTATACTAAATTCGAAGAAATAGGGGCCAATAAATCGAAGAAACAAACTGTATATATGATTTAACCTGAAAAAATGGACAGAGAAGTACTTGATAAAGTATCTGCGTTATCGTTAAGGCCTTAAATATGCCCACAATCGTGTATTTCTCGAAAAAATTGACTGTCACATTTCGGGTATCTAGGCGAAGACTTTCTGCTAACTACTAACAATCAGCACCATTGGGCTGCATGTTAAAATCTGGCAACTGTGACAGCGGTTTGCGAGTTTTCTGCAGCGGGGTCCCTCGTTTTAGTAGAAACTGAAAACAGTGCCAATATTGTGTCACTAATGGTAGGCTGTGCAATTAAAAAACGGAGCTGCTAAATTAAAATATTTGCTACACGCTTCTTTCTGTATTTCGAAAATATGTGATTTGATTTTGAACCATATAGTCAGGATCGCTATTTTGTCATAATTATGCACCTCGATTTTCGTAAATGTGTCACAAACTCCAGTAGCTGAGTTGGCAAGTTTCTACACCTCTGCCCTCATCCTAAACAATGCCTTCAAACATAGAGAATTTCTTGGTCTAGCCAACCAAGCCACGAAAAGACCCAAGCAACTATTTCATCACGCCAGAAATGGAACGGAAACGGCTCAGTTCCAGTCTTCATTTCCGCTTGATTATAATGGTATTTCAAAATAAATCATAGTTTGTCTTTGGTTTTTTAGCTGGTGCTCTCGAACCGACGCTGCATCGCTAGTGACGTAACATAAGCGGCAGCGACGTACCACCACCTTGAGGGACATAACACCATCTTCAGTGACGACCACGTAACACCACTTTCAGCAACGTAACACTTCTTTCAGCGATGCAACACCGCCGTTAGCAACGTAACACCACCACCAGCAGCATAACATCACTTTCTATTTATTTATTTATTCAAGTAGATCGCCAACAGAAAATGATCCATTAACAGGCGAAGTCGATGTAAGTAAAAGGAAAACTATGTACACAGATGAGAGACACACATGTAAAAAGCGGTAAAAACAACAAAATGTGAGTGATGAGAAAGATGCAGCTGATGATAAAACCGATGGTAAAAGTGACGGTAATAAAAATTAAACAGTGCGAATATATGCAAGAACATGTTTCCTAAAATCGATAAAAGAGTCGTTGAAAAAATCTGCATTTCCCCGCCGCAGAAATGCATTTAACTCCCTCGGTATACGCTGAGGGAAGCCGTTATTGACGGTGCTGACACGACCGCGGCGCTCAGCGAAAAGAAGCAGCGTGCGAGTTGATCGGGATGGCACATGCAATGGGAATTTTTCGAGCAACTCTGATGACCTAATTTTGTTCGAAAATAGACCTTTAAGAAAGGGCAAGTCGTGTTGCAATCTACGAGAAGAAAGCGAAATGACGCCGAAGTGCTTAAGAAGAGATTCGTAAGAAAGGGAAACGCAATGTGTGGTAACATGATGATTTAGCCAGATGAGAAATTTGTGCTGTACCCGATCAACCCGCACCGTGTGGGAATTGGCAGCACCTGACCAGATAACGCTGTTGTATTCTAACAAAGACCTAATGTTGGCGTAGTATGCCGTCAGAAGAGATTTTTGGTTGAATTTAGTCCTTTTTGAATTTGTCTGAAATGTTCGAATCAAAAGGCCTAGTGCACGCTTTGCCCTACTAACTATGCTAGA
Organism: Lepas anatifera; assembly: GCA_034440635.1. Classification (NCBI taxonomy): domain Eukaryota; kingdom Metazoa; phylum Arthropoda; class Thecostraca; family Lepadidae; genus Lepas; species Lepas anatifera. The sequence continues at coordinate 913,129 of JAOTON010002229.1, forward strand.
AATGTTAGCCGAGAAAGTGAGTTTGGTGTCTAAAATTGTGCCTAGATCACGAATTTGGTTAACAGCTTCAAGAACAGCGTTATCGATATGGTATTGTATCTGAACAGGTGCGCGTCTGAGGGTCATCGTGAACGATTTACACTTTATGGGATTTAGAATGAGACCCCACCTAACGGACCACCTCTGCAAACGATCTAGGTCGTGTTGCAGCAGCAGCCCGTCAGCTGGGGCCGTGATTTTACGGTAAATTTTGACATCATCGGCGTACATTAAACAGGATGACTCAATTTCCAACGGAAGGTCGTTTATGAACAGAGAGAAAATCAAAGGAGCGACCAAAGAACCCTCCGGAACACCTGAAGTAACTGGCATCCAGTCCGATGCTTTTCCGTTAACGATGACCCGCTGACGCCTATCGGAGAGATATGAGACGAACCAGTGAAGAGCAGAAGCCTGCAAATGATAGGAATTTTTCAATTTATGAATGATTAGTTTATGGTTCACACTTTGAAAGGCGGCCGAATAATCCGTGTATATGGCATCCGTCTGATGGCCCTCCGATATTGCCTCCCACGCCGAGCTGAGGTATGAGGCAAGGTTGCTAGAGCACGACCGACCCGGAATGAACCCATGCTGTTCCTGGCACAGCACCGGCGCAACGTGGTGGTACAGCTGGCTGTACACAATTCTTTCCAGGATTTTTGAGAAGAGGGGCAAAAGAGATACGGATCGGTAGTTAGCCGGGTCCTTTTTGTCACCTTTTTTGAAAATAGGAACAATGTTGGCCAGTTTCCACCGTGTAGGGAAGATGCCGCTCTGCAGAGAGAGTTTACAAATTTTGGTGAGGGGCACAGCTAGCTCGTCGGCACACTCCAAAATAATCCTCGCACTGACATTATCGGTGCCACATGCCTTATTTGGACTCAGGGATTTTACCGCTATTCGGACTGCTTCCTCGGTTACGGTGAATCTAAACAATGGTTCCAAAGGGTACTCAGGTGCCGGAGGATAAGTGTTAACGGTGGGATTACTGAATTTTCCAGCAAAAGTCGTGTTCAGAAGAGCTGCTTTTTCTACATCGTCGGAGGTGAGCATTTGGTCAGGTCTGCGCATAATATTAGAGACGCTAGACTTTTTGCCGACACATCTGATAAAAGACCAGTACCTCTTGGGGTTGGTCTTCATGTCGTCGGCCAGCTTACAGAGGTGCTGAGAATATCTGAGGGAGACTAGAGATTTGAAGCTGTTTCGCTTTTCGGAGAAGTCGGCCCTGTTCTGCTCGCTCGGGTTTCGGCGCAGACGCCGGAAAGCTGCCTCCTTAAGCCTGAGAGCCGCGCGCACAGCACCGTCAAACCACGGAGGGCACTTCCGCCGAATTGTGACCGTGGGCACGTGATCCGCGATGGCAGACTCCAGAAGGGCATAAAACTTTCAGCAACGTTCCACCGCCGTTAGCGACGTAACACCATCAGCAGCGACGCAAAACTACTTTCAGCGACTTAACACCACCGTTAGTACGTAACAGCAGCATCAGCGACGTAAGATCACCAACTGTGACGTAACATCGTCGGCAGCAACGTAAGCCGACTAGCAACGACGTAACACCACCGGCGGCCGCATCGGTATCGACGGGGCAGCGGGCGGGCTGGACGGCGATAAGCTAATGGATATAGCTTTCTTACGTTTGATCCAGCTGATAGGCTCCTCACCCCTGACGGCTCAGATCTGCATCGGCAGATTCCATTAGCTCAGCTGGGACGCGCGGTTCAGGGAGTCACTGACTCCTTCAGGGCTGAGTCACAGCCGTAGTCGAGCGACAGGGCCGCTCGACCAAACAGCGCGATTGGGATTGTAGCCGAAGGTCAAAACAGATGACACGCACCTCTCATGCTGCGTCTAAGGCATCTCTTTCTGACGAATTGGTAGTGAAGTGCCAAGCTTTGTAAGGAACATAACCAGAAATGAAGATAATATGAGCTTTACGGGCTTATCTTCCAGTGGGCAAGGGACTTCTGATGTGTTTTCTACCTGATGCCACCACTGTCATTAGAAATAGATCGCACAGCCTGAATAGCAAAAATCCTGTAATAAAAAAATTATTTTGCATAAGTGACGTTTTCACACATGACGCAATTTAAATTTACCAACTACAAAAAGACCGGTCCGTGGCTTGAGTGCATCAAATCCACCCTTCAAGAATGGGAGGTCGCTTCAAGTGTGATCTCTTGGAAATCATTTACTTCCAATGAAGTAAATGATGTCTGTTTGAGCTCACATAAATTAGTCTGATGCCCATCAGAGTCAGGACGAGTTGTTACTCCGTTGCCTTGACGGAAAACCAGGCTATACTTTTTCCGAACTGGCATTCAGGCCAATCCATGACCTTTTGTGATAGCCAATCTGCTGGGAGATGCAGCTGGCATCTCTAGTGGGAGCAGGCATCAGCCAAGCAATGTGTCAGAATTGAGTCTCAGACCAATCACACACACACACACACAGAGAGAGAAAGAGAGAGAGAGAGAGAGAGGTTTCACCTCGCTCCCTCTTTCAAATCATTTTGACCAGAGAAAAGAAGAGACCAACAGACTCAGGGCTCTACAATGTTGTTCTTTTGCTCGAGTTCAAGACGACGTCAATTGATAAAACGCTACAGAAGAAATTGAATGATGCATCCAGCTTTGCAAAATATAGGAATGCCTTAACGCTTTAGTGACGCAACATCCTAGGACTATCATAATAGCTATGTGCTCTTTCCAATGACGTGCTCAGCTGCCCAAATTCCTTACACTCTAAGTGCAGGGGCTCCATAAAAATGTACCCCTCTCCTGTAATCACTGCACCCTGTGTTAGGATATATCTGCGGTAGGTATAAATAGATTAAAAATAACAAATATTCGTGCTTCATGAAAATCGATGAATTTTCTGTATTGGAAAGAGGTTACAGGCAGAGGTGCAGAAACTTGCCAACTCGGCTACCGGAGTTTGTGACACATTTACGAAAATTGAGGTGCATAATTGTGACAAAATAGCGATCCTGGCTGTATGGCTCAAGATCAAACCCCATATTTTCGAAATAGAGAATGAAGCGTGTAGGGAATATTTTAACTTAGCAGCTCTGTTCTTCAATTGCACAGCGTACCATTAGTAATACAATATTGGTACTGTGTTCAGTTTCTACTAAAACGAGGGACCCCCGCTGCAGAAAACCCGCAAACCGCTGTCAGAGTTGTCAGATTTTAACATGCAGCCCAATGGGGCTGATTGTTAGTAGTTTGCAGAAAGTTGTCGCCTAGATACCGGAAATGTGGCAGTCAAATTTTTTTCGAGAAATACACGATTGTGGGCATATTTAAGGCATTAACGATAACGCAGATACTTTATTAAGTACTTCTCTGTCCATTTTTTCAGGTTAAATCATATTTACAGTTTGAGTGTCTTCGATTTATTGGCCCCTATTCCTTCCAATTTAGTATTAAGTACGCCTAAAAGCTACTAATAAAAGTACTAAGTGAGTGAGAGAATAAACATAGCTGGGCAGTAATTCTACTTAAACTGCGCAACAGCGACAAGACAAGTTAGAAATGTTTATGTGATGTAGAGCCTGCCAAAAATTTAAACAGGCGGGAAGGAAGCCACTTATTTTGAGGGCATATTCATTAGGTATATTTAAGATAAGTGCAGGCTAAAACTAGCTAGAACAAATATTGCTGCCCATGGCTAATCTAAGATGAATGTAGGCTATTGTAAGACTGATGCACTTTCCCATATCAAGCTTGGTTTTTCATTCCTTAGCCTGCTTGTGCCTTAGTTTATTTGTGCCCTAGATTGGTTAGATAGATTTGGAGCTGGAGGAAGTTGGGAGAGTTGGCGCCAGCAACAGGCTGGCAACAACAGTGATTCAGGTGAGTTTTCATGATCAAATTATCATATCAATATTGTACAGATAGCAAATGTGTGCTAATGCAGTCCTCCACAAAGTGTTAACACCCACACTGGAGAGGGGCCTGGAACTAACGTGCACTGGAGGGGGCCGAGTAGACCCCCTTCTTATCTCAGAAAATCACAGCAAATCTCAGAAACAAATAGACTTCGAAAAAACGCTGGTTGGGGGTGTGTTGCTTACTACCAGTGGTGGTAAGCAACGCACAGGACCTGAACTGCATGGAGTTAAAGCAGGATTTTGACTACACTGGATCTTTCTTTGGTATGTGAATTCCAATACCTCTGTACCTATTAGGGCAATAGACATAATTTTACATCTATGCAGGCTAGTTGCCTCAGAGTTTTTACTGCAAAAAGGAATGACCAGGCAGGTAATGATCGTGAGTGGGATGCAAATTTTAAGCATTTGATGTGTTTATAAAAATGCTACCTAAGGTCCAGTTTACCAACACATTTTAGGTAGATTCAAATACTATGTTGACATTGACATTTTTCCCTTTTGTTGATATGTGAGATAGAAGTTTAGTGGGGGGGAAGCTGCGGTTAGGGTTCCCAATTGTGTGTACATGTATGCTCCCATTAATAGGTATGTTCCCAATAATGACTATTTTAATGATAATGGCTACATTTAATCATGTGGAAAAGTACCATAATTGGAAACACTCCTTTCAAAAATGGAAACTTCTTCAAAAAAGGAAATGCATCTCATTGGGGGAAACTGCAGTCAGAGTTGCCAATAATAGTTATGACCTCAATACTGGAACAAATGACCCATAATTGGACATTTTCCTTCCAAAAACAAAAACATGATCTATAAATGAAAACTTACTACTTTCATGGTGTAATGGTTTGGTGCTAGAACCTTGTCTGCTGCAAAAAGTAAGGGACAGGTAGAGGACATTCAGCATATTGGAAATAGTATTCAAGTATACAATTATTATTTCCAGCTCTGTGTGACAGAGGAGGCATACGTCGCATTGAGTTTGTGACAGCCAGCATACTTTCTGCACCTCTGGTTACAGGGTTTGCGGAGAAGCAGTAGAAAAGTAAAGTAGAGTAGTAAAGGTTGCCCTCAGTTCTTGAGGGACATGATATTATCGAATGTAGACCTTTTGGTAAAATCATGCTACAAACCACAACAAGTTCATGGTAATTGTTGGGGTTTGTAAGATCAGCACGGAGAGTGTTGGAAAAATATGCATGCACAGGATTTGACGAGGCACGAACTACCACACCAACCGTCACCGGGGTTCAGAGGCAGATCCATAATTGCTGGTCGGGAGGAAGGGCACATGGTCGGGAGCGCCATCCAGACCAGGGGCGCCTCTTTTGGGCAGCAAAACCCTTCAGGTGGGCGCCAAGTCCTAGTCAGGGGCGCCGATACTCGCAACATGGGGAGAGGGTGAGGGGTGGAAAGCGTTATTTCTGGGGGACGCTGTGACCATTTCAGGCGGCGCCGAAGGCCTATCGGGAGCAGCGCCCCCACTTGACCCCTGGATCTGCCTACGCTGGCATCGCCAACTTTCACTCTGTTAAGAGGGATTGGGGGATCAGATCAACTTATTTATAGGCTCTACACATGAATTGAAGCCGGAACATGTGCGGCTCAGGGGACATGGCTGCTATCCACTAAACCACCCATCCCCCTCCTAAAAACGAGCAGTTCACTACTGATATGTGGGAAAACATGAAAGGCAGCATATCCCTAAACAGCTTTGATTTTGAAACGTTTTTTTCGAAAATATGGAGCTAGCCAATAACCGTCATTTTGCACATTGTGCAGCTCCTCCCTCTTTCACAACACCCCTAAACAGACATTGTAGCGCACGGGCTCAACGGCGCTAACACTACGAGTTCCCGTCTCCTTGCAGCAGACTGGGCTGGAGCCCGAGCGGTGTCGTCTCTGGACGGATGCTCCGCTCTGAGGCGCACTCATTACGACAGCGTAACATCATTATGACTCAGATGGAGCGGCGGTGATCCCGTCTCAGCACCATCGCCCGGCTCGTCCGCATGCAAATACAGCCACCCCTCACCCAAATAATGGCAAGTCCTTAAAAGAGTGAGCCGCCCATAAAAACAAAGCCCGCGCCAAACGGCTGCAGCGGCACGCCAAACGGCCGCCCGGGCGCGATTAAGATGGCGCAAAGTTTCAGCCGGCCCTTGTGGTAATGAGATGGTGCGGCGCAGCCAACTTGGGTAATTACTTAAGCCAGATTTAAAGTCCGAGCCTTGAGGGCAGGCGAGTGTGCCGGCAAGTGGTTCCAGCGGGTACAAGTGGAGTGGCTGACGGTGCTGGAAGGGCGTCTCTAAATCGGTCCACTCCGACGGGGTCACCTTCACTGGGCGACCGGAACTGGACTGGGGAATGCACCCGTGAATATGGCCCGGAACTGACTTATTTTCTAAACTTGTAATAAATATCACACAACCAGAATACATCAGACCATGGATGATGGGGTGAGGCCTATGCCACTTTCTCCAATACCTGCACTCGCGCACGGAGAACCTGAAGGCTGAACTGTCTCTGCAGCTCCTAGGCGCGGTTGCTCAGCTCTTCCTCAGAATGTGGGTAGTGGTGCCCCCTGTGTTATCCCACGTCCCTTACCTCATCACACCACCAAAGCGTGGTGTAGCTTGTGAGTAAAAATTGAAAAGCCAAAAATATTCCTCAATTTCATATAAAGGTGTATCACTGCAAAACGAGCACATACAACTATCGGTCAATTATTTGAGATCTTTACTATTTATCTACACCCTCGAAAGTCCAGTTGCATTAATTATATATACGTAATTTCCTTAGCACATTACACGAAAGCAGATTGTAGCTATGCTTTAGTAGCATGTATTTTCTTTACTGTCATAAATGCATGAAGCGTGTTTGCATAAATAATTTATCTCGATTTAGCCTGATTGGTGCTCGATTTCGTCCAATGGTTGTTTGTTTGGCTCTTTATGCATAACCGTTAATAAGAATCCAGTACTTCTATTTCCTGCATCTGAAAGAGCCAAGTGTCAAAATCAACTAACGCGTTATATAGTAAAGAATGTAATACTCTGGCAGCAACTCGCAGATTCAAGGGGAGGGGCCAAAGGGGCTGTGGCCCCCTCCAAAGCCTGTGGAAATAGTATCTTTTGGTTCCCCCAAAGGACCAAATTTTAGCCGTGCTGCTTTGAAATACTATACTTTCGCGATTTGTTCTCGAATTTCCCCCAAAAGTTGGTTTGGCCCCTTCCAAAAAATTTGTCTTGGATCCGTCAATACTGGCAGCATATTCCGACCGCAGGTGTTTGGGCTGATCGGCTCGACCAAGGCCTCAGCGGTCAACAGCTCAACTTTGTCATCAAAGGCGCCCTTGTCAGAAACAGCAGCATGTGTCTATCATCTCCCCAGAGCAGACTATTGGCACATCTCGCGTCACGTGGCCCTCTGGTCAGGCAACCAGCCGACCCCAGCCGTCAGCACCACCCTGGCGCCGGTGCACGTGTGGTGTGAAGTCACGCGCCGGACCAGCAGACTTCACACCAGGCGAGTTATGGTGTCCGGATGACACGCCGTGTTAAAACAAACTCTGCTATTTATGGTACGCCCCCTCCCCTACGTGAGAAGCTGGATCTCAGGTCACTTCTCCACAGCACAGGTTCCCCGCACCGCTCCGTAGGCCATACCTGGGCCGCTTATGATCACGAGTGCCGATGGGTAATTAAACAGTAACTGAACCTAGATCCAGACCCTCATGACGGGGACAGTCTCTCATCAAAGAATCACCTACTCTCAGGTGCTTGATTAAGTGAAATAAAAAGCCATGAAAGGTGCTCCTAAAGAGAGAGAAGAGAGAGAGAGAGAGAGAGAGAGAGAGAGAGGTGGAGCAGCCAGCCGCGGTGGGTGGTGGGAAATGGAGAGTTTGGGAGTGGGGGTATGTCGGCAATGCCGTCACATCAGTTGGTGGCATTCGGTTGTGTGCCGTCTCTCGGGCCTCCGCGCATTCTCAGAGTGTTCGTACCGTGCAGCGGTCCTTCAGAGATGTGGGCCGACCAGCACATCACTGTCGCCGCCGCGCCGCATAGGCCCACATCAGATGAAGGGTGAAGAGAAGATGTGAGGAGCGTGCCGCCCTGATTAAAGGCCGCGGATGCCAGGCGTGCCAGGGAGTCGTGTGCACTGAATATTGTTATCTTTTTACCTCTGGTCAGGGTGTTGCCACATAATTTTGTACTGGGGGAGGGGGCTGATCCAGGACTTGCGATGATGGGGGAGAGAGTGGGAATGGAAGGGGAATTTTGATAATATCGGCTGTGTCTGAAAATTCTGACGACGATAACTTTCATCAACACACATCTACGGAGGATGACCTGCCCCTATTTCACGAATTTGGGGGACGCGTCTCAACATCATCTCCGTTTTCGACGCCCATGCTTCTTGTTCTGGAAGTGAGCATCCAGGCTTTATTTTTGCCCTGTTCGAGCTAAAAATATGTTTTGGTTAGATTGTGAGCAAACCCCTGAAAAGAAATGGTGCATCAATTAAGTTTTTGCCATAGAATAATGTCAAGGGTCGGTCATTCTGGAAGCCATCCTCTTGGTCCCCTTCTCAGAAATATTTATGGAACAGATACCTACGGGTACTTCAGCTCTTTTTTCATAGAATTTCATAGAACAGCTCACTTTTCATTCAGCAAGTCTTTTCCATAGAATAATGTCAAGGGTCGGTCGTTCTGGAAGCCATCCTCTTGGTCTCCTTCTCAAAAATATTTATGGAACAGATACCTACGGGTATTTCAGCTCTTCGCTTTCTCTAAAAGCGGATGCAGTGTCCGCAACATTTGGAGTAGCGTGGTCCGATATATCTGATGTCACCCCAGTGCGACTATGACGCTGTCGTTTCCCCTCTCTCCCGCCTGCACCCGCCTCCGCCCGCTTCTGTGCGCTGCGTCATCCCATCTCTCATTAATTGTAACGCTACCCGGATTGTGCGGCACCCCGCGGCTCCGGCTCCTTTCAGCGCCGCCATTCATCATAGCAGCAGAACGCCACAGCCAGACGGGCCCTTCACCTGGACGCCACTCGATCCGGGATCACCAGAGCCGCGAACACCGCAGCGCCAACGTCCAAAGCCTCGCACCAGAACCACCGTCGCGAATCGACACCCGCTGAGCCGATTTATAAATTGTCCTCCATGTTTTACGGTTTTCAGAATTGGTGCATTGAGCTACTGCATTGAAGCGGAGGCGCGGGGCAGGCAGGTGAGCTTTCCACTTGAGAGGACGGCTGAGTACAGTGGCCGCCATCCACTCAATGGACGTGTGGAGAGCCAGCGAACCACAAAGACATCAGGCGAAGCCAAACACGAATTCCATGCGGCGGTGGGGAGACGTCGTTCTCGGCTGAGGTTTTCACGGGTGTCGCCAGGCGGTGCGCACACGCGGAGCTTTCATTGACGCCGTGAATCCGCCCTGCCCGGCCGTGAAAAGGCCGAGGTCTGTGTTGAGACGCCGAACAATAGCGGCACAATGTGCCGCGGACGCACCGTTGGCCTGAGTGAGTTGTCAGGGCTGGAGGGGCACGGCTGAGGCAAGACTCGGGCGTAATGGGGGCACGGTGGGGCACGGGTGGGCGGGACGGACACACAGCCGTAACTGGGACATCAACGACACTTCAGTCCTTATGTGTGACCTGCCTTTGCTCAGGTTGTGGCATGAGAAAGGAAAATGAAAATATTATAGGACTCCATTCTTGTCAGTGGGAATGGCTTCCGTCGCTACCCATGCCCAGTGCATTTTCATAGGATGTTCACAAGGATATTTGTTGATTATTTGTCTAATCAAGAGCGGTGTTGTCTTATGAAGCCTTCCCCATGTACTCGCAAATGAGACACTCTGTGAACAGGTCGTGCTATTTGCTGCGTTTGACACCCCCGCCATCAGACAAGCGCCCCAATCAACGCCACGCGGCCGGCCGGCGGGCCTGATCCGGCAGATCTGCAGATCTGTCTGTGGAGGCCTGTTCCGGCAGGTCAGCAGACCAGCCTGAGCGGGCCTGTTCCGGCAGGTCTGCTGACCTGCCTGAGCGGGCCTGTTCCACCAGGTCTTCTGACCTGCCTGAGCGGGCCTGTTCCGGCAGGTCTGCTGACCTGCCTGCGGGTGTGAGCCAGAGGTCACCACGGGACAAATCTTCAGCCTCCTTTCCATTCTGTTCCGTTTAAATGTATCCCGTCCTCTACCGTCCGGCAAAATGTATTCAAGAAATGATTCCGTAGCGTCCTGTCCCGTTTTGTTTTCCGAAAAATTATCACTTTTCTTATTTCCAAGAAACTTGGCTTTATGTTATAGCTTCTTAGTATTGACACCAGAAAGCATGAGCTTCAGATGCTATATCCAAGTCTACCAGCCGCGATTTGAAACTGTTCCCATGTTATTTATGTTCATTCATATTTATGATCTACATGTAAACCCAGTAATTGCTTGAGTCAATCAAATAAAGCACCGACATGGCATTTACAATGCAGTTCTGGAATGACTTGACCAGTGCCTTTTGACCTTGACTTTGTTCATCATGTGAGGGGATATATCACCCCGTTTATTTGGTGTTATGACGTCACCATTCGGTTTCCAACGCAAGCGAACTAGTCCTACCGCGCAATTATGGAGATCTCAAAATTTAAGCATGACTATGAAATCCGATAAGTAACATAACGATTGAAGCAATTTTCATAATTTTTTCATCGACCGACGCGCCGTTAACACGCGCATTGACGGGGGCGGGTACCCGCCGCCCTCGGGTTTTTCGGAGATAGCAGAAAAACGGCGGCGCTATGCGCCGCCGTACTTGGCATGCCTTTTTCCTCATCAATTTTACAGCTTCTGTGAAAATTTTAAGGTTATGTCATCTCAGGTCAGGTCACCAGTACAGGTCAAGTGACCTGACCTCAAAAATAATTTAAGATAGCATAAGTCAGAGCAGGGTGAACTTATCCGATTGAAACTCATATCACATAATGGGCCTACTGAGTTCTCTAAAATATTTTCCGGTATTTTTTATATCGATGACCTAAGGCCAGGTACGAGCCATGACCTCTCCATTGGAAATACATGGGAAAATGGGTTTTACTGAATAACTCAGTAACGGATGGTGACAGAGCGTTTATTCTAGCTGCATTAGACTCGTCTTGGCTTTGCAGCTCTAATTGTATGCTTTTTTATAATTTGACCCTGACCTGACCTCAGGTCAGGTCAAATCCTTGATTTGACCTGGCAAGGTCAAATTATATATCATTCGATTCGGCTTACTGTGAGGATTCATATAGTTCAAGTTGTTTTGCTCTATTTTTACTTGTTCAGATGTAATGGCCGAAAAACTTAATTTACATATTATCCCTATGACGGCATGTTTTGACCTCTCGTGACCTTAAATGTGACCTGACAGAAATGGTTCAATTATTTGCGATGGAGAAGTGGATGGGCTACCCAACGCCGTTTACCGTTTTTCGCTACCTACCGTGGTTCTCGCGATCTTAGGGGGGTGTACCCGCCCCCGTCAAAGCAAAGGTGGCTCAGACACCCGTCAATGCGCGTGTTAAATTCTACATAAGAGGTCCATTATCGTTTTTCGGTTACAAGTGGTTCTCCGGCACTTAGGGAAAATGGGTAGGGCCTCTGAGGTGCCCTCCAGTGCGCGTGTTAAATGTGTGTTTCGATACAAAATGAATATGCTAATAATTTTTTGTATCCCTTTCCTCAGTTCAAAACTCAGGTAAATTTCATATTCTCGTTAGGGAGCCTTTCTTCAAGGCTCCACTAGGCTAACTGGGATACGGAGACGCGCAACCAGCGTTGGAGACGGAGCCCACGTTCTGCTTCGCTGAGGTTCATGGTTTTAACCATGGGCTCTCCCAGCCTTTGTTTGGTGTTTCGAACCTGAATGGCCGCTGGGTGGTGCTGGTGCGTGGCCACTGCGTGCCGCTGGGCGGCGCTGATGCCTCGGTGTTGCTAGAGTTGTGCAACTGATTGATGTCGCCCGGGCATTGACCTTGATATGTCATTCACTACCAACCCCTGAATCTATTTCATTTTATTTTATTTTTCCCCTGATCCCATCTTTTTTTTTTTTATGAGCATTTCAAGTTTTCATTGTTTTATGGTTTGTTCTGCCGCAATTTTCTTGAACCTGGGTTCGTCCCATGCTGATCTTTAAAAAGAGTACAGTAGTGTTGTGTCTTCCTTCCACCTTTCCGCATATTTATATGTTTTTCATGCTTAGTAATCTGTCAGTAATGAATTCATGTGGTAAAGTTAGTATCGGTGACATTTTTGGGTGTTTTTTTCATGAAAATACTATTGTGAGATTATTGCATCATATGAATATAATCATAGTAGGCACTGCATACCATTCTGTACTGTCTTCCTTTTCTCTCCTAATTTGGTAGGTATTAGGACCTGGGGAGTGTGAGATCGGAGGCATGGATTATTTTCGTGACCAGAGGACTGCTATTTGATACAACCATACAAAATTGCACATTTCATTGTTAGAGTATTCATGTACAAATACTTCTTTTCCATTTCATTCCTGAATGTCCAGAACTTTATTTTCAGTTCTATTGAGAGAGCACTGAGTAGAATGAAACGTTACTTTTTTCTTTTTTTCCGTTTTCCCACTGGGCACCACACCCAGGGGGAAGTATATTTGCCACCAATAGTATTTCATGTACCTCCTCTGCTGCGATGATGTCAAGATCGGCCAAGATCGGCCGGGGAACAACAAATACACGCGCGGTACAGATAGCCGACACATACAAAGATATTCGGCGGTACCTGCATCACGGAGCTCGAGTTTGGAAATGAGGGTGGGTAGAGCGAAGAAGTAGATAGCAAAGTAAGGGCAGAGTAAGCCCCCAAGAATTAAGGTAAGAAGAAGCTCAGTGAATTTCGTGAACTTGAAAGATAAGCTCCGTGAACTTGAAAGAAGCAACATTAAATTCATACGTCACTTTTGTAACAAGCAAAAACGAGCATTTTCCCTGCCCCACTATATTGATATCAGAGCCACTTAAAAAATGACACACTCGCAAAATAGCCTAAACAATTTTTTTTTTAAGAATTTTTTCTCTTTTTGGATCATGATGATAGCTCAAAGTTCTTCTTTCAGGAAAAAAACGGATCAATGTTCTTACTATGACCTGCAGCTCCCATTGGCACATATAAAACATTTCTCATTAATTCATTTGAATGCAAGATCAGTCAAAAACAAATTCGATGACATTCAACATGTATTTACCAGATCAGGAGTTGTATGGTATGTAATTTGTATTGCAGAGACCTGGCTCAAAAAAGACATAGAACATCTTTTCGAAATTGACGATTATGTTCTCTATGCATCCAGTAGGCATGTCCTCCAAGGTGGAGGTACCGCAATATATGTTCATAAAAAGTATGAGAGCAAACGCAGGTGTGATCTTCAGGAAATGTTGATGGAGTCGACTTTTGTTGAAATCCCTGTTGTAGATAAAAATTATTGCAAAATAATGTTGTACGTGAAATATAGAATAGGCTCCAGTCTATAATAACTCGATATTCTTTGATCAGTTGGATCGTACCCTGTGCAAGATTGATAACAGGAATGAAACTCACGTCATTGGGGGTGATTTCAATTTCATTTTTTGGCAACTACCTAAGGATAAAAATGCTATTAGGTTTCATAACATTATGGTCTCATTTAATCTATGGCCTACTGTTCCAGTTTAAAGCCTCGAAATGTATGCGAATGTTCAAAACCAACCGGAGGACCATTGAAACTTCACTCAGTGCTTGATATCTATTTTTGAGTTAAGAGTAAAACAGTTAGGAGCAGCACAGCAGAGTTAGCCACCGAGGCTAACGATGGGATTGGCGACAATGCCAAATCCCCAGGAGTGACCAGCACTCAGATGCTGGGACGACGTGAGGCCGTGATCCGCACGCGCCCACTGTCCACGGATCACTATCCATGCCTCCGTCATGAGGCGTGGACGACGCAGGACTACCATCACCACATGGTGCGTAGCTCATGCTCTAAGACCCAAAAAGGCAAGTTCACAGAGAGCAAACACGTAAACCGAAATTGCTGAGAATAATGTAAACAATTGGAAAGATAAATCCATAAACAAATAACGACGATTCGTAGAAACACTACCCAAAAATATGAAGTAACAGACAAGGTTTTAGACTAAAGAAATGGCGGCCCCATACCCACACCGTCCGCACATCTGCCGCCCAGATGTGCTCCCGAGAGCCTCACAGTGGACCGGCACAGCAGGGCGGGGGCAGCTGAAGGCAGAAAATGAAACCAAGCACTTGTGTTATAAGAAAACGTTCCAGAAGACTAAATATTTACAAACTAAGATTTTGTTCGGCACAGCCTACAATATCTAAATCAACTAGGATTCACAAAAACCATGATCCGTCCTTGCTAGATAATTTCTTTATACATAATTTAGACTTGATAACATGTTCAGGTGTCATCATTGATGATGTATCAGACCACTTTCCTATCTTCCTTAGCCTGGATATATCTTAAAGTGTAAAAAATACAGTTGCAATAAACAGATTAAATTATTCGACAAAACGAAAATTTCTGAGCTTAATGAACATATAACAGATAGGCTCGTAAATTTTGAAGAAATAACTGACCCAAACATAGCTTGTAATAAACTGATTGACATATACAGAGGTGGAATTGAAAAATGTTCCATAATATTTACGCCAAGCAGGAAAAAACGCCTAAAAAACCATGGATTACTCCTGGTCTGCTCTCATGTATTAATCGCAAGACTAAACTCTGCAATAAAGTCATAGCTGAAAAACATAAAAGAATTCAGGGAAGGAACCTTCAACATACCGAAACAAGTGAACCTGAGATAAGGTATAAAGGATATAGAAATATTTTGACTAAACTCCTAAAGGATGCAAAGAGAGCATACTATGACCAGTCTTTTGAAGCCAACAAGGGGATTGGTAAAAATATATGGCAATTAACACCCGCACTGGAGGGGGTCTGGCACTAACGCGCACTGGAGGGGGGCCTGGTAGCCCCCCTAAGATCTCGGAAACTAAGAGGGTTAGAAAAACGCCACTTGGTATGTGGGTGGGGGCTATGGTTATCTACATGATGACCAATTTTCATTGACCTAGGTCAATATCTTCAAGGTCAAACGAGGTCGTAAAGGTCAAATATTGGCCATGCTGGTATCGATTGATAAATGCTGTGATTATGCAGAAAAATGGCGGGAATAAGCTAAAGGCGGACAAGGTTCATAGAGAAGAGGTCTCAAAGAGGCTTCCCCACAACTTTTGGGTCAAGGTCATTCAAGGTCATTGACCTTTAAGGTCACCATATGGTATACTACTTATTATTTACACTTTGACTAACACTGTAGCCACTGTTTGGCGGGAAATGAGGATTGACCTTGACCTTTGACCTTGACCTTTGTATTGGGGTACCCTACCGATGACGTCATAGCATAATATATGTCAGACGGGGTAACGTCATTTGGCCGGACGCGCAGTGGTCAGTGACCTTGAAAGTGCAGATATGACCTTGACCTTTGGCCTTTGACCTTGACCTTGACTTTCATGTGAAGTGACCTTGACATATAGCCCCGCTTATATGACGTTATGACGTCACCACTCGGTCTTCAATGCAAGCTAACTGGTCCGACCGCGCGTTTACGGCGATCTCAAAATGCAGGTCTGACTTTGAAAGCCTATAAGTAAAAAAATTTTTGGCCGATTTTCAAAAAGTCTTCACCAATCGACGCGCTATTAAATTCTGTTAAATGTGGCCAGGTTTCGTTTTTCCGCTACAAGCGGTTCTCCGGCCACCTCGGAAAAACAGGTGGGGGGCCTCGAGGCCCCCTCCAGTGTGCGTGTTAATTGATGAAGTAATGAATAGGAAACGTAAACAAGTTATGATTATCCCACAAGCTTTGTTGATGCTGAAGGCAAAGTTAACAAGGGAGATGCAATATCAAATGGTTTCAATACTTTCTTCTCTAACATGGGATCTAGATTAGAAGAAAACATTCCGTCCCCAGACAATGACTACTTAGATTTATTGCTCCCTCAGTGTGAATTATTAGAACCCGTTTTGACTGCAAATCCCGTGCAGCTTGAAACCATCATCAAAGGGCTGAACCCCGTAAGCGGCTCTTCGATCAGATTAGTACGTACATTCTTATGTCTACAAATAAGGCTTGTCTTCCTTATTTGACTCATTTCTTCAATATTTGCTTGCGTTCAGGCTTATTTCCTAATAAATTGAAAATTGCATCTATCATTCCCATCTTTAAAGCAGGAGACCCCGAGAGCTTACAAACTATCGACCTATCTCTCTTCTTTCTATTTTCTCACAAATTTTAGAAAAAAATCATTTATCAATATTTATCGGGCTATTTGCAAGAAAAAAATTACTTTATTCTCTACAATTTGGATTTAGACAAAATCATAGCACCTATATGCCCATTGTTCATGTCTATGACTCAGTTACCAAATCACTCTAAGACAACTATATTACATGTGGAATTTATCTAGATCTTAAAAAAGCATTTGATACCGTTAATTTTGACATACTTTTGAAAAAAACTTAAACGAATTGGAATTGGTGGAAAACTGTTTGAATTATTGGCATCCTACCTATGTAACAGATACCAGTCAACAACCGTTCGTAACACAAAGTCGAATCTAGAAAAAATATCCATGGGTGTCCCACAGGGTTCAGTCCTTGGCCCTCTCCTTTTCTTAATTTATATTAATGATCTTTATTTAGATTCAAAATTGGCAACTTTCTATCTTTTTGCTGATGATACAGCTATTTTAATTAAAGGTAAATCTCGAGAATAGCTTCAAGAAAACATACATATCACGCTCCTAAAAGTAACAAATTGGTTTTAGAGCTAATCGCCTTTCACTGAATGTTTCGAAATCATGTTATCAGATTTACTCCAAAAGGAAGGAAGCTGTTTGGAACTAAACTAAATGGAGAAAAATTATCTCGCCAAAGCAAGCTAAGGTATCTAGTAGTTCAAATTGATGGAAGCCTAAAATGGGACTCCCATATTGAACACATATCAACTATCGTAAGCAGAAATATTGGGATAATGAGCAGAGCAAAGTTTTTTCTTCCATCGCGTGAACTCTTATGTCTATATATCTCTTTAGTTCTTCCACACCTAAATTGCTGTGCCATTGTCTTGGGCTCAAACTATGCCACTAAACTTGATCGTCTCTTTAGGTTACAAAAAAGAGCCGTTAGGATAATTGCTAAGAGACATTTTTTCCATCCAACAAATCAACTCTTTATAACATTGGAGCTGGTCAAGCTTTCTGATATTGCAAAGGAACAACACATTGTCGTTCTTTCAAAATATCTCAATAGAACCCTTACCCACTGCCAATGCATCTCTCTTGGAACTTCACATATCTAGCAGTACCAGGTTAGTTCATCACTTTAACGTTCCTTTTGCATCTACAATTTATAGACAGTTTGCATTTTCGATTTACGCTCCAAGGGTGTGGAATGATATAATGTGTCCATTATTACCATAGCTGAACGAAGTCCCCCTAGAGAAATCCAATCTTAAAAAAACAGGTCAGAAAATTTATTTTCAATCTATCAGAGGAAATAGGTGAGCAGGGTTACAAAAATCAAAACCAATAATAACGCATTGTTTGTCTTTTGCTCTTGAAATATTCGTTCTTCTTTCCAGACACAAGCTCCTAATGTATTGATTTCACCAACTCTCTCTCTCTCTCTCCCTCTCTCTCTCTCTCTCTCTCTTCTCTCTCTCTTCTTCACTACGATTTTCTCACCTCTCTTCAATGTGACATGTTCTTGGTCTCATAGCCCATTTAGGAACTAACCCACCTCACTAATACCCTAACATGACTATCGTCCTGGCCCCATCGATAGTAAGTAGTTAACCTAAGCCTTCGTTGGGGCCATGACGTGGGAACATACTAAAATTGGGATAAGGCAGAGAGTAACTAATATATAAAAAGAGCGGGGAGTGGTGCGGTCAACTAACATAATGAAACTAACCTATTTTTTCGTGTGTTCAATCGGACAAAATTAGGGTATGACCGCACGTGTATGGAAGGGCACTCCTGCCTACCTATTTAAATGGGTAGTCGGCATAAAAATTCCCACATGCAGAATACTTTCTCGGTGCCACCCTCCTGGATGCGTGACTGGAGTCGTTTTCCCGCCCCCCGATGTGGTGTTTTCTGCTTGTGTCTTCACCCCTCGCCCGTTTTTAATCTTCATTGTCGCTTTGTGTATCATCGTTTTTTCCTTCATCTGTTTTTAATCTTCACGTTCTCTTTGTGTGTCATTTTGGCTTGTTTTTTTTCTGTGAGCACATGTTTGGACGTAATAACACACATACCGCAATTGTCCCATATGAGGCAATTGAGGTATGCACTCGGATATTGTGCAGTAGCCAAAGCATAACTATATCTGCACCCTATGCGGCTCCATTTCTTTTAGGGCTAGGGGTGAGGCATAGAAAAAGGGATACACCTAACACATCCACACAGTGGCACCCTGCATATTACTCCGATATGCCTGGGCGTCGCTGCAGGTGGCCAGGCCGGTGAGGAGTCTGTCGGGAGTGCAGTGAGCTGCGTGTGAGCGCGCCGTCCTGCCGGGCGCTGCGGTGCCGCCCTTCGGTATCAGCGCTACTGCCGTCCGCCCGTGTAACGAGCTTGTTTGTGCGCGCGCGGCGTTACTGGCGCGCCGCATTACTGGCCGCGGCGTTATCGGGGCGGCTGCTGCGCCATGATGGTCGCCGCGCCATGATGACCCGGTGCGCGCTAATTGAGCCACTACACACGGAGCACACTGTAAATAGCAGGCCGATGCGATGGGAGGACGGGAGGTTGGATAAGTAGCCTGAAGTGGGGGACACCCTGCGTAGAGCCAGCGTCGTTACCCAGGGCTGTAAACCCGGCCAAAGAGTGCAGGCGGTCTACAAAAAGGCTGGTGGTAGGGCAGGACGCCGCCAAGGATGGGCGCGATGGTGCCGCCCGCAGCACCCAGACCGTCCGTCCTGACAGATTTAGGGGCGATGTGGACTGGAGCGGTTGGCTGTGGGTAATCTCCGGCGGCTCAGTCAGCCTATGGAGAGGGAAGGCACCTCCAGACCAGCAGAGGTGTCGCCACTGACTGAAGATGGTCCAAACATGACAACCAGACATTGTCACGGGAGCTGTATGAAGTTCTGCCAGTGAATCGCATAAAATATAAGGTCGCCCTGGCTTTAAGTCTGAGATATACTGCAGCCTGGTACATTTACTCGCTAGGGCAGAGTGCCACGGCCAAACTGAATGAATTTGTTCCTGCCGATCTGAAAAGGCTAATATTACGAGATCGCCCTATCCTTTTTTCTTGTGCTTCGGAATTTGCATAACAGTGAAAGCAAAACAAAACTAGCCACCTGAAAAACACATTGGAGAAAACAGACACCTATTCATTTGGAATCTGAACGTTTTGAAGCACGTGATACCTGCTAATGATTTTGTAACTAGAAGAAATACAATAACACATCTACTAACTTGGGCTTGTTATCCTTTTGTGTTGCGTTGTGAATTATTATTATGCTTCAGTTCGGTTGTTTATTTGTACTCTAATTCTATAGCCTCGGGCGGAATAGAGGACATATCAAACTGCTGACCCGCATGCAATGTACACAAGCATGTGAAAGCCCGTTGAATACTTTACGTAATTTTCACGGTGGATGCAAATTGATGTAATTATGGAACACGACAAATATTTTTCGATGCACACTATACCAGGTTTACAGTGACTACATATTCGGGCACCGTCCTTCCTTAGAATTTCGTTCATATAAAGAACTGTTAATCAGGAATGTTATTGGTCATAGTGTGAGCTATAACGTCAAATTCGAGGTCATTGCTCAACATAATAACAGTCCTATAACCATGCTCCTCGGTTCAGCACTCCAAAATCAAAGGGCGCTATATAACCACTAAGGTTGGTGCGCCCTTAAGCCCCAATAATCAATCAATCAATCAATCCAAAATCAAAAACACTTGTTGGATTATATCCACCAACTGTGACTGGTATCATTGACCCTCATTCCCAAGGGGCCCTCCATAAATTAAGTAATACATATTTTTGTGGTGCTTAGCCCACCTCTCTTATGTAACATTTTCTAACTTACATGTGTAACGTTTGATAAGGGTGTGGTTGACGCCCCCGTCTCCTTTACTTTACGTAATATATGTACGCCATGTAACCATTATTGCCATGATCGCTACCAGAGTCCATCAGAGCGCCCGGTTGGCTATAAAAAAACCCGATCCCTTTTCGTTACACTAGTCTTGTCGGTTATAGAGGGCCCTACTAGCTATAAAATGTTTTGTGGATTTAAAAATTTTTATTTAATTTTTATTTTATATTAACCCCCCGGTCCCGCCCCTTCCCCGGGCCATCATGCCCCTTGAAATATGGGCGTTGAATCTAGTGATAAGCTCGCGTGAGATTCGTTTAGTTGTCAGTTTAGGGTATTGGTGATGGCTTTTTAATATGTATTAACTGGGCTACTTGTAGCTTTGACCTGGTAGAATTTGTGAATTGGTACTTTGTTTGACGAGACCTCCCGGTGTTCCGGTCCTGTACTAATTACCTGTGGTGCCTTGTTATATGAAAATTTTTGATGGGTTATTGTAATATTTTTACTGGTATATACCTTAGGCCCTATCGTTGTAAGGGTTGAATTTGTGTTTATTGATGTTTTCGTTATTCTTGCCTATAATAAAATTGTTGTGAAAATGCCCATTTAGCTTAAGGAGCGTTACAAGCTGCAAAGGTCCATGCTGGACTGAGATGGTCAACCTGACCCTCAGTACCCGCCTAGAGAGGGCTCAGCTGACCAGGGAGGGCCTTGTTGGTAAAAGAGGGCCCTACGGAGAAGAGCGGGCGCTTCTGGTTCAAAGACTTTTCTGGTTAAGGACAGCGCTGATAGAGTGGGCTCTGCAGGCTGCAGTAAAGTGTCCAGCTACCTGCAGTGGCCTTGTCGCTTAACACGCGCATTGACGGGGGGTGGGTAACCGCCCCCTCGGGTTTTTCGGAGATAGCAGAAAAACGGCAGCGCGTAGAGCCGCCGTACTTGGTATACCTTTTCCCTCATCATTTTTACAACTTCTGTGAAAGTTTTAAGCTTAGGTCATCTCAGGACAGGTCACCAGTACAGGTCAAGTGACCCGACCTCAAAAAAGTTTAAGATAGCATAAGTCGGAGCAGGGTGAATTTATCCCAATGAAACTCATATCACATAATGGCCCCACCGAGTTCTCTAACATATGTTCCGGTATTTTTGATATCGATGACCTAAGGTCAGGTACGAGGCATGACCTCTCTATTGGAAATAGATGGGAAAATGTTTTTTTACGGAATAACTCAGCAACGGATGGTGATAGAGCATTTACTTTAACTGTATTATACTCGCCTGGGCTTTGCGGTTCTAATGATATGCTTTTTATATGATTTGACCCTGGCCTGACCTCAGGCCAGGTCAAATCATTGATTTGACCTAGCAAGGTCAAATTATATATCATTCGATTCGGCTTGCTGAAAGGATTTATACAGTTCAAGTCGTTTTTCTCTATCCTTACTTGTTCAGATGCAATGGCCGAAAAACTGAATTTACATGTTATCCCTATGACGGCATGTTTTGACCTCTCGTGACCTTAAATGTGACCTGACAAAAAATGGTTCAAATGTTTTCGATGGAAAAGTAAATGGGCAGCCCAACGCCGTTTACCGTTTTTCGCTACCTACCGTGGCTCTCGAGATCTTAGGGGGGCGGGTACCCGCCCCCCGTCAATGCGAAGGTGGCTCAGACCCCTGTCAATGCGCGTGTTAAATATTGCCCCGCTGATCAGACAGGTCTTTGCTGGCTAGTCCTGGCCCTGCAAGTCGCAGAGGATCCTGCCACCAAAATATTCATCCTGGCCATATTGGATTTATCGCTTAAAGAGAGCCCAACAGACTAGAGAGGGCCTTTCTGTCGACAAGGGCTTGAGGGCCCCAGTGGCTTAGAAGGCCCTTTTTACAGAGGATTCTGATGGCCAGAGAAGGTCCTGCTTTTCATAGAATAGAGTGCTGAAGAGGTGGTACGAAAGTCCCATCAGACTTGAAATTTTACACCTGCCTATAGAGCCTGCCACCGACCTTCGTGCGGATCGTCTCCTCAAAGAAGCCCTCCGGGCTGTATGCGTGGGAACGGGGATACGGGGCTTGGCTCCTTTCATAAAATATTTTCAGATTTTAGTCAAATTCGGAAGTGATGGGAAAATTTTGTTAACACCCTATCAAGAGGACCAAAGTGAGCCAAAATCCGATAAGTGTCTGGTTCTGGAGGGGAAATTTTGTTGTCCATCAGCAAGTTGAAGATTGTTCGTCTCCCTCACGTTTTTGCCGGTGGCGACGCTCATGTTCCTGGCTCTAAAGGGGAGGGGGGCACATGGTCGAGGGCACCATCCAGACGAGGAGGCCACCAGTTTTGGACGGCAAAACCCATCAGGTGGATACCAAATCCTATCGCAGGGGCGTCTATACTCGAAACCTAGGGATGAGGGACGGGATGGGAAGTGACATTCTAGGGGGACACCATGGATGCCGTGTCGTGATCATTTCAGGGGGCGCTCAGAGTCGATCTCTGAACTGCCCTTTTTGGGGCTATCAGACACCTGACATTTCATTCGAAATACTTAAAATCTTGATTGCTTTTATATCATATAGACTGATTTTATGTACGCATAACGTACCGTGCAAGATCATACTCGGTTTTGGAATATATCCCAATGCATACCGAACCATTGCTCGGCCCCTGGTCAAAACATTATCTCAGAATTTTCAAGGAATCTGCCCAATTTACTTTTGGTAAAAGTTCCGAAAGTTTCAAAAGCCTTTTCCGATCTATTTTGCAGATATCCCGCAAAAACATAAGACGTGGTCAGAATCCCCCTCCTTGACAGGAGTAGGGTCAAGAGGTCCCTGTCTGACATGAAGTTCTGCGGCTGCCTAGAGAGCATGGCGCAAGCGAGCCGGGCAAAGCATGACACGTGTCCTCGAGGTGGCCATCTGGTCTCTCAGGAGAGGGTATCCTAGCCGACGCCCCTTCCCCCTCACCTCTTGGCTACGCTCCCGGTGTCTGTTTTGCGAAACCTGGAATGAAGAAAGCACAGCGTTTTGTAAGTGAAGACGTACAGCACAGCGATTCGGTGAGGGAGGCACCGAGCTCTGCCACCGCCAATATCAAGGACACGGCGGGAGGCCGTCCCGCCTCCCCCGAATGGTCAACTAGACCGAGGTTGTGGCCACTGACAGGCCTTCCAATTGCCATTCCCGATGGCTGACGGGCCATTTGGGCTATCGGCGAATGTGTTGTGCTGAGCGCCGATCACATTTGGGATGCGGGTGGAATTTTATCGCTCTAAAACCATTTTGCTAATGGGGCAATTGTACCCCAGTCTCCTCCCGTTAATTACCCACGTATTTGAGAGGAGAAGTAATCATTGAGGCAGCTATGTATCGTACCAAACACTTCAGATCTACCATACGGAGAATACGGGTGATTAGGCTAGACCCAAACCATATGATGATAAGCGAGTTAGGTTGGAACTAAGCCATGAATTAATTCGTGTAAATCACATGCTTATATTAGGTCCTTGGGTTTGGCAAATCTAATTTTGAGTATCTTTAGTACTAGTTACCCGCTTAGTAAAAATAAGATTTCAATGTGCACAGTATGCCACCACGTATTGGATTATTCGGGAAAGCCGAACTCTGGATGCCAGATTATGGCTGGAGAGCAATGTCAGGCGTCAACAGGAAACCCCAAGATCTCTGCGTAATCCTACCCAGCTCGTTCAAACCGGATATTCCTTATTTCTGTTCCTACGCAGATTTTTTCGTCAATTCTTTCACAAAATCATAGGCAGAGAGCGTTTGACTCCAGCTCAATTCACTCCATCTCGAACCACCCCGGTTAATGGAAATATGCCATGGGCAGAGAGCACTGGCATGCTGACCATCACAAACCAGTACCTAACAAACCTGTCAGAATGCCACATCACCCTTACCCTTTCAGTGGTTTGACCGATACGGCGCCATTTCTCACATTTACGACCGGCCGCTGGGACGTGGGCGGCGGACGCGTGGTTAGAGAGGGTCACATCTGAGGCGATGTGGCGCGGCGGGGGTGCTGGCCAGGCCGCCCTCGACAGTGACGCCACGGCGTCTCCGCCGTTGTTGAGGGGCAGTAACGCCGCGGGTCGCCCTCGTTCCTCAGACTGGCCAGGTCGCACCCGCCCGAAAACAAGACATCAGCGCGCCGGCAAAATAGACTCGTTAGGCGCGCCCCATTAGTTAGAGGTGTCTGGTGAGTGAATGCCCGCGGAAGTCGGTACATAAGGCGACGATGCGACATCAGTGGCCCCGCCCCCGCCTCCCCCCTCCGCCAGCCGGGCCGCGCCTCCCGCGCCCACTAATGGCTCGGAACGGTGAGAGCTCAGTGGCTGTCGAGCCGTGAGAAGAACACAAACAAGCGGGGAAGCCCAGCGCGGCGGTGGAGGCGCGGCGCACGCAGACGCTGCCGACAGCGCGCCGCGTAACGCGAGAAGTCTGCGCCAGCCGCCCGCGTCGCGGGGCGCGGATGGCGCGCCCCACAGGGCCGAAGTAGGCGTCCACGCGTGACCGCCCAGGTCATCATCGTGGGCGTGATGGAGGACGCTACTTATTTTCACCTAATGATGATACATGTAGGGTTCAGATTCGCAGACGAAGTTGAGGGGAAAGCCCATAACATAAAACTATTCCGGCTCTAATGATTTATCTCATCAAATTGATGTAGTTATTGGCTCTACCATCTTGTTTAGATTGGATTGCATCATGATTCTTTGAAAAATATAATGGTTTAGCAAGCAGCGTATGTGTGTAAATCCTCTATGCTAATACAGGGGGATATTCAACATTCACAGAGTATATTATCTTAACCTTCGCCCGCGTGGGGGTCTTTTAGACCCCCTCGGGTTTTTTTGACGTGACCAAAAAACGGCAGCGCGCAGCGCCGCCAAACCTAGTCTGCCTGTTTCTGCATTATTTTTACATATTCCTGACAATTTTAGCTCAAGGTCGTATCAGGTCAGGTCACCAGGCCAGGTGAAGTGACCTCACCTAAAAAAATGCTTAGGACTGCATAACTAAAAGGAGGGTTAATCGATTAAGTTGAAACTCATACCACATATTGGGCTCGCCAGGAGGTACAACATATGTTCCGGGATTTTTATATTGGTGACCTAAGGTCATGTGCAGAGCATGACCTCCCCATTGTAAATACATAGGGAGAATCATGAAATGAGCTTTCCTCAGTAAGCATGGATGGAATCAACTTCAAACATCGGTTACGACTTGCTTTTCGCCCATTTCTGAAGTTGATGCCAACAATTTTGGCTTGTGGCCTTTGAAAGGTCACCTTAAGTCAAATAAGCATTTTTTGTGTTTTACTCTATATATTTTTAATAAACAAAGATAGAACTTTTATTTTGTCACCAGTATTTGTATAGTACCTGCAAGTCAAATGATAAACATCATAACTATACCAGGTCAAGTTGAATAAGACCGTTGACCTGGGGCAGGCCAAATATTTAAATTTGACTTGGCATAGCAATGTTATATATCATTCGATTTGTATTCAGGAGAGGATTGCAATGGTGCATCAACTATGGTTGTATCTTGTTTGGTTTGGAAGTTATTAGCGAAAAAGGAAACGCCCTTATGCATGGGTGGCTATGGACATTCCCAACAACATCCCCAATATTCAGTGACCTGTAGCTCCTTAGGCTTTGACCTGAGCCGAAAATAATCACCACTGTAATGACAAACCAACGCGAGAGCTTTCGAATGGTATTAAAATAAAAATGTTTCTAGCTATCATAGTTTCTGAGATATATGAGATTTTCTCAGTACATCTCGTATGAGCAATTTTGACCCATTTTGACCTCTAGTGACCTTGATATTGACCTGACGAGAAAAATAACTGAAATATTATCGATATAATTTTTGAAGAGATTTCGATTGCCGTTTTGCGCTTTTTCTAGCTCTCTTAGTTTTTGAGATCATGCGGGGTTTTTTTAGCCCCCCACCAGGGCGAAAGTGGCTCGTACCCGCCACTGGGGCAAGGGTTAACCTCGCCCCACCGGAGGGGGCCATCATGGCCCCCTAAGTTTTTCCGGGATAGCAGAAAACGACGAGGCGCAGCACCGCTGTTGAGGGCTCTACCTCTCACTGCATCATTTTCCCATCATCCCTGAAATTTTTACCCCGGGTCACCCAAGGTCAGGTCACCAGACGAGGTCACCAGGTCACCTCACTTCACCTTTAGAGCTCTGTAGAGCTACATTTCAAAGTCGATCGATTTGAAACTTCCTACACTTCATGACCGCTCCAGGTCTAAGGTGTATATCCGGGATTTTTCGATTTCGTGCCCTGAGGTCAGGTCACGAGGCGACCTCTCCCATTGGAAAAGCATGGGGAAAAGCTATTTCATGATATAAAAGCCACAAAATGATTGCAAATTCTCAGACTGCTCAGAACAACGTTTTTGGACACTCTTCACGGATCCCAGGGGTCATATTTGCCCTTTGACTTTGCAAGGTCATCAAAGGTCACCAGAGGTCAAAAACAGTATTTTGACAATAACTTTTGACCTAATTGAGCTAGAGCGATGAAACAAACACCATCGTGTTTGTTTTGTCGCTGGCTTTCATTTGATATACAACAAGG
The DNA here is from genome assembly GCA_034440635.1 of Lepas anatifera. Taxonomy (NCBI): domain Eukaryota; kingdom Metazoa; phylum Arthropoda; class Thecostraca; family Lepadidae; genus Lepas; species Lepas anatifera. Next base: position 939,907 of record JAOTON010002229.1, read on the forward strand.
TACTTTTTGACCTTTCGTGACCTCAGGTCATATTAGGTCATGAGGTGACCTCTGGCGGTCAAACCACTGGCGGGAGGTCTTTACGTTCCACATAGCGAAAAAGCACTGGCAATTTGCTATCAAATGTACTTCACCAGGTCTCAATAGCTCTAATGACATAGAGTTATGCCCAGTTTGCTTAATCATTGCATATTTGAGTGAAAATAGCCGATCTTGACCTAATTTGACCTCTGAGGTCAAACCATTGACCTGAGCACTAAAACATGCGAAGTAATTTCTTCTGAATTCACGCGAGTTTCTATTGCACTTTGCGATTTGCGCTAACACCCATATTTTGGAGTTGAGGGGGCCATCATGCCCCGGTGGGGGTGCGCCCCCGGTGGGGCGGGTTAAGCTGCTGGATCCACCAATTTCCCAGGAAGATAACCATATCCGCACTATTTCGGTTAATGACCAAAAATACTTCTTTGATCCTGCGCTGGACTGTCCGGGTGTCAAATGTGAGTGTTTCTGTGTTATTTTCCAGTTCCATGTTGTGTCCGGTGTCTGTGGCGTATTCTGAGGTGACTTCCAGTTGTTTGTTAATGGTACTCGTATGCTGTGTTAGGTGTCTCACATGTTCTTTCTTATTTTTCAGTTGAATTTCTTCCACTGTTCTCCCACATGTTCTTCTGGACCATCTTGGAATGTAATTTTATTGTTTTTTTCCTTTTATAGGATCAGTAGGCTTAATTCTAGAATTATAATTCTAGAATTCTAGAATTATAGGATTCTAATCAAGCATAAACTACAACACTTTCAAATACATGTTTTTTGGGTTTACAAGACAGGTAAGCCTGATGCAGAATAAATATTTTGCCAGCCCAATCAAAAATCGCCTCTTCCCAGATTACAAAATAAAAAAACGGTGGTTTCCTCAGAAGTCAAGTGTATTATGGATAGTAAAGGAGGTGGACAAGAAATGGGCAATGCTGTGTCCCCCACTGAACGCCAAAATAAAGTGGAAGAGACAGAGGGGAGACCAGGGCTGGTTGCATCACGGGTTGAATGCATCAGGGGCTGTAACTAAAAAATGTTCACTAGATAACAGTTTAATCGGGCCCACTAGAACCGCGCACGCGCAATGTCTTTCCGGTGAAGAAACCAGCGAAGGCGGTCGGCCGATACCAGGTGAAGAGGCAAAAACTCATTATTTTAGGGTGAGCATATTTTTTAGTCTTTTACATTACGTTTTAAATAAAATACAAGATAACATGCACGCTGGTCATAAGCCTGGCAGGCTAAACTGTGTTTCTCCAGTCTTCAATTGAGGCAAAGACTTTTGGCGGGACCTCTTGGCTTGTGCAATATTTGGCGCCACGATTGATTCAGGGCAGGGACGGGGCAAGACGAATCATTTTTCGCGGGACAGGTTGAAACATTGTTGCAGCCTACCCCGGCGCTTAGTTTTGTTTATAGGAAAATTGAATAGTTATAAGTATGCATTATTGCAACAATTATTGTCATGGGCGTCGAAAGTGGGGAGGAGCATATCATTTTCGAGAAGCAGGTGCTCTATTTGTCACCAATGTGACTCTGACTCTGAGTAGGTAAGCTCGGAAGGGTATCAGATGGGAAACGCGCCTACCAAGAAAACGTGCCTCCGCTGAATGGGCAACGTGCCTACCAATAAAGCGAATCTGACGTATTGTGTTTCTGTGCGCTAATTCCTCACGATGCAAGCTGCCCCGGGGACTGATGCAACTTACCCCGGCATGGGGGCAGTTTGCATCAGGTGCAGAGCTGATTTGAAAAGTGTATTGTGGTAAAATGTATTTGTTTTTGGGAAAAGATTAACCGTCATTTGGTGGGGAAAAGAACTATATTTTGAATGGTGGTATTCAATTTTCGATAGCTCTTGTGGATTATTAGCTACGGAGGGAAAAGTGAAAAAATGATTCAACCAGCCCCGTTCTCCCCTAATCATTGAATTTTGATTCCTACTTCGCCCATTGCGAGACTTATGTTCTAAGATAAGTTCATATGAAAGAGCATACCAATGGAAGGGATAAAACCTTTGGTATTGCTCTGTTTGAACAAAAGAGACAAACGTGTCAAATCCCTGGGAATGTCCTTGTGAAAAACGAGTACAACGAACCACATTCCATTTAAGTGCGCTACCACTCTTAACCTGCAAATGTTAAAAGCTTGTCCCGATCTTGTATTTGCGTAAGTGCTTCACACCTCCGTACCGTGTTGCCGGGTCCGCCGATGAGAGGTACTTTGAACTGTGGCCAGCCTCAGCGCCTTCTGCGCCGACGACGCATACGGCTGTCGCCTGGCCGTCGGCGCCACCATTACCACCGCCAGCGCTTCTTGGTCGTAAAGTGTCGTCGTTGTCGGAATCGTCGGCCACCCCTCGCTGACGGCCCCGCGCTTCATATCCCGCGCCACTGTTTTAATATTCCCGCCCATTGTTGCCATCTGTGATTCTGACATTACCAATATCTGGCCGGGGCGGGCCGCCGGCGCGTAATATCGCGCCACATCGTGCCCGGCAACGGCCTGCCATTACTAGCGGCCGACACAGAGACCTTATTGAATCACCGCGCGCGCCACACGGACGCCGGCGCGCGGAAAAAAGCGCGCGGCTGGCGCGGCAGCAGGCGGCGGCGCCAGTGCCGGGCGGCGGGCGGCCCGGTGGAATCCAATAAGCGGCCGGTGCCGGCTGCTGCGTTGTCGTCCGTGTCATGGTGGATTTGCCGCGCGGGCGCTCGTTATTATCGCTGCAGCGCCGCCGGACGCCGACCAGATGATTAATTGAGATGTGCCCGGGTCCGACTGGGCCAACAGCGACGCCGCGCGCTCAACTAATTACGACGTCGACGCCAGCCGAGCAACGACGGCGGCGACGCGGCTCGTCATTAGGGCTGCGCCGCCGCCGGATAACGACCGAGCTCTGACGTCGTCACGCCAGATAATGAAGCTGCCGAGCCGCCGCAGCTCCGCCCGGCCGAGAGAGCTTTCTCAGCTGGGTGGCGTCCCGGCCAGGTGATTAGCGCGCGGTGGGTATCGAGCGCGGGACGCTGCCGCCTGCAGACTCTTCTGAAGCTGACATCACGGCGAGCATGTCCCCGCCAGGGCGGGAACATGAAAGCTGTTGTATATTTGTATGACTCGTTAGTATCTCGGGTGCAGTCATCTGGGCACATTGGTGTGCGGGCCGCCGCCCCGGGGCACCTCTGGGGCCGGTAATGGCCAGTGATTTGCACCCTCTCCGGCTGCGCGCTGCCAGCAGTCTGTGCTGATCGACAAACGGAGGCAACAGAGTGGGCGCATTAGGGGAATGTGGATAGAGCCTGTGTGCCACACAGCAGTACAATCGTCGGACTCCTTATTGACAATAATCTCGACGGAAGACCCGAACCAGCTTGTAAAAATCCGGCGCGGCGTCATTTCAGTGGCGAGGACCGATGCTCGAAGCGTCGTCCAATAACCCTTGTCGCCGATAGCCATCCACCCGTTGGGCGACGATTGCTCATCAGAGGGCTGAGGGTGGCGGGAATACTGATGACTGCGGAAGGGTCTCTTCTTTTGCTTCAGGATTATGTCCCCCGCTACATAAGTTGACTGGGTGGAACTGAGCCGAGCTGTGGCAACACTGATTCGACTTATGTCAGTGGTAAGTGTAGATATGTTTAGAATACCAAAGCTTGCCTCGGCAAGCAATGCTAACTCACATCGTTGGTCATACTCACTTCGGTGAGCATTAACAGTGGTTTGAAACCTCGGCCAAATCTAGCACGCGACGCATCATCATTCGGCCACTCCTCATGCATCGCTATTTGGCGATCTACCAGCGACCCTCACAAAACCAGATCAGTGCTTACAGTACCCCGCTCAGGGCGAGGATGCACGGACCACGGCCGGACGCGTCAGCCTTTGTTCGGCGGGTGGGCGTCGGTAGCGATGACTGGGGCCGCTCTGCGCCATCTGGCGGCGCCGCCGCTAATCGACGGCCCGGTCCGCTGCCAACACAAAGTTGCGCTGTGTCGGTTATTGGTGGAGCCGGCGGCGTTTAATCACCTATCGACGCTGGGTGACGACGCCGCGCCACGACCGGGTGGCGATCGCGGCGTCTGGCCGCCGGCTGCCAGCGTCGCTGCCGACGACCTGTGGTGAGTGAGCTGGCGCCGCCGCCGGGGTTCCGTCAGCCGGCAGATGCGCGGCCAACAGACTGGAGTGCGACCAGGAACGAATGTGCAGGTTCTGCCAACGAGCCCGCATAGTTTTAAAGGTCAGAGGTAAGGGGGAGGATTCACAATACATCAGAACAAACACCGGGAGACTTTTCCAAGATTCCTCTCCAGGAGTTTCACATCATCTTCGGTATTTTTTTTTAAATCGCTGAGAAGAAAGTGAACTCCAGTTAAACCGCACAAAGTGCAATTCTTTCACCAGGAGCTGACGATGTGAGCCTTTTCCAGACCACTTGCAACATGCCAATAATAGCCATTGCGAAGTTGACGAGAATACGGATTCTTGGGGTAGAAAATAATGACAAACATCGTTAGGGTTTACCGATGCCCCATTAACTGACAAGGTTATACGATGTCGCACACTCTCCCCTTCTGTAAGGGGTTTGGGTATCCGGCTATGCTTGTTCAAAGAGTCCGCCGGGCCTAAATCCGGGACCTGTGATTCAGGAGGCAGGTGCTCTACAACTGAGCCACGCATCCCATCTTTGGGTATGGTTTGATTAAAAATAGCTTCTGCTGATGACACGAATTTCATTGTTAGAAAGGCTAACATAACAATGGGTATGCCAATTCGATATTTTGCAAGCAGTCAGAGCTTCGGATCGACTTAAACCTGAACTAACTCCTGTTGCTTATTTCGGTAACATTCTGAACACGTGTGTGTCTGTTGGGGTGGTGCCTAAATAACTTCGCGGGAAAGACTACATACAACTCAGCCTATAGTGTTTTCATTTGGCTGCCCAATTGCGTACACTCCTTATGGCTAGCAGAATATTTGTCTTATTCTGATCTTCCAGTGCATTTCAAGATCACGACTCTGGCAAGAAGAGTCCTTCAGAGCGATGATCTGTGCATTCGCCGAGAAGATATAGACTACGCCCGTCTACTCGGATATGTGCTTTGACATGACCGGGATCGAAATAAATACAAGTGACATTGTAGCTGCTCTGACTGATGTCCCTTTTTGACGACTGTGTCCGTGGAACGTAGGCTGTTTTACCACGCTGCAACAAATTTCATCATATTTGGTTCATGTTCAGGCACAGTCTGGCCATTTTTGGGACCCTCTTATTGTTTTCAAGGCTAAAAATAGGCATGTCAAGCAACTGGTGATTAAAGTATATCAACTGTGATATTGTCATTGCATTGTAGGTGTCATATTTGACTGTGTGTTATTGGGCGATATAATGACACGAGAAGAGCAGTAATTAGAAGACATGCATAATAACATGTTGGTTATCAGTAACTTGTGAATAAATACAGATAATGGGTTTCCCAAATAAACGCGGCTGTCCAAGAGCCCAGCGCACTAACTCTAACATCACAGTATCTTCAGCCCTTGCACACCGCCTGGTGAGATACCGTGCCATGTTCAGGAACATGGCCGGTAGGCAGTGGCGGATCTAGGAATTCATTTCGGGGGAGACTAGGGGCTCGAGCCTCATCCGCCAGTACCTCGGGCAGCCCCTTGCCTATATATTAACTATAGGAGCTAGGACATTTGGGGGGCTTGAGCCCCCTAGGCCCCCACCCCTGGATCCGCCACTGTCGGCAGATCCCCGAGGAAGAAGAGTAAGCGGGCATCAGAGCTGCCTTCCGAGTGCTCACGGGACCCAGGTCAGACCCAAAACTGGCAAGGTACCTGAGACCACGACCCTCCCACTGAAGAAACTCTGGAAACCTATGGAGAGAAGATATATGGCAAAAGGGGAGGAAGAGGATCATGATTCTTAAAAGTGTAGATTTTATCATGCTATTTAGTCTCAACACTGCAATTTTTTATGATGGCAATTTAATAGATTTTCAATCTTTAAAAAAAGTCCAGCCCGCGCTCTGATGTAGTATTGTTTACAGAGCAGAATCCCGAGTCTCCAACGTTGATGCGGAACGGATCTCGAGCTCAAATCCTCCCCACACGACAGCTGGCCTGGTGAGACGTCTGTGTGCCTCAACTGAGCGAGGGCAAAGTCTGGAGACCTTTCTCCAGACCGGTGCAATACGACTCGGCGGCCAAACACGGGGTCGCGCGCCTTGTTAAGACGTCAGGCTTGAAGACATGATTGCCGACTGCGGGCGGCTGGGTGTCCGGGCTGGGCCCGCATTGGCCCGTCGTCTCAGTGGGGATTACCGAGATGTCAGCCTGCCGTCAGCCTGCTGTCAGTCTGTGAAGCCCCTTGCGAACCACGTGCCCGCAGGCTACGTGGCGGCCCTCCTCGACAGCGATGCTGCCCTATTGCCGCTGATCATGACGTATCACGGCCGAGAAAATTTAGATAAAATCAAGTTTATATCCAAAGATTCTTCCACCAGCCCGGGCCAGTTTGCCTTTCATGATTATTAATCCAAATCTGTCCCACATCCGAAAAATACAAGTTAATGAGCAAAACTGAAGTCAAATCCATATTCGAGTCGGAAGCTTTTGAAGTTTGCTGGTGCGTTTCACTACAAAGTCAGTGCAGGATTTTTGTAATAATGTTGTTTTTTTGCAAAAGAAGCTGGGACACTAAATAAATACTATATGACTGTGTCTCCCCCAGTGGCTTAAACTTTTGAGTTTGTCAGAGCAAGCTGTTGGCGAAGTGGGTAATCTTTGAGGGCCAGTTTTTCACGTCTAGCACTTGATTGAGCCACTGATATCAATATGCTATATGGTGCAAGCTTTGTACAACGATTGGAAGCACTATGGTCAATTTAGATTTATGTTTTGCTGGCATTACTCTGTTCGAGCTTACAACTGGTACCTTTTAGATTTACTAGCATTAAAATGTTAAATAGCAATGGACAGTGCTGGTGTTACGAGTTTTCAAGACATGAGTTTGTCATTTAATGTGCCATGAATGCTGACTAAATAAGCAGTACCTTTCATCGTAAATTATTTTGCCACCATCATTAGGCAATATTTAGTTCTCGGTACGACTACATACATTGCAATAACATTTCAGAGGTGACTGAAATGATGCCTGTGTATGTGTTAATGATCGGTTTTTATTCAGCCAGGCAGTTTTGACACCGTTGGCAGTGTAATGGCAGCTATTACCGACGACGCGACAGCTCAGCCACACACAGAACCAATACATACGAGCACACGGGGGAGGGAAGGTGCCGCCGAAGACATTAGTAGGCCGGTTATTGAGTGCTCAGCGAGTGGTGGGTCCTGACACCCCTTCCGCGGTCCCCTGTACCCATGCGTGTTGCTTCCAAACTGTTCGTGGTAAAAACATCCACCAATTGCCTAAGTGAGAACCTATGTGTGTTGGTGTAATTTTTATAAGCTTATTTTATGTTTTGTCTGACAAATTCGCATACACAGTTCACATCACTTGACAATATGCATTGCGGCGTTTGAAGCAAAAAATGCACGCCACAGGATGTATGAACAATGGGACACAACAGAGGCCATGCCCAGAACCATAATTCAGAGACTAACGGGGATTGTATGTACAAGTCCTGGGTGTGTGGGGGGGGTGAGGACACCCTGAATTTTGTGTTTACCATAGGGCTTGTTTAGGGCTTGTATTGCCGAGGTAGTGTTGAATCATCCAGGACCCACCGGGTCGAGAATATATCTCCAGCCTGGCAGAGATGGCCTGAAGTTTTTATGCTATGTCAGAAATTCATTGACTTTTCTGTGTCAATTTTTTAACCCGGCACCGGCTGTGCTTTCTTCGTACACATCACCACCGTGGGGGCTTTGACCGGAACCCTACGACCTCAGGAACTGAAAGAGATACGGAAAAATTGGAACTGCCCAGGAAGTGCCTTACCGTTTTCTTCTCTGGAACCGAGTTTGAACCATTGTCCCATGACGTCACAGTGGGCCAAAAGGGGTCAAATTTAGACCGATTTAGAAAATTCCTTATAACTCGGGGACTATGCGTTCTAGAACAAAAACAAAACACTAATGTGCTCGTCTTAACCCACATAATGACCACGTCATTTTAACCCTCGCCCTATCGGGTGGCCACCAATGGTCTCCCTAAGGTGTTTTCGGCATAACAGAAAAACAACGAAACGCAGCACCGCGTTTGGGGTCTCTATCACTCACTCCATCATTTGCCCACCATCCCTGAACTTTTTACCCCGGGTCACGCAAAGTCAGGTCACCAGGCGAGGTCAACCAAGGTCACTTCACTTCAACTTTTGAGCTCCATAAGAGCTACATTTCTTCGTCGATCGATTTGAAACTTCCTACACTTCATGCCCTTACCAGGATCTACAAGTTGTATATCTGGGATTTTTTATTTCTTGGCCTGAGGTCAGATCACGAGGTGACCTCTCCCGTTGAAAAAGCATGGGGAAAAGCTGTCTTATGATCTAGAAGTCACAAAAATGATTACCAATGCTCAAACTGCTCAGAAAAGCGTTCTTGGACATCCTTTCACGGATCTCAGGGGTCATATTTTCCCTTTGACCTCTCCGAAGTCATCCAAGGTCACCAAGGGTCAAAAACAGTATTTTGACAATAACTGTTGACCTAATTAAGCTAGAGCGCTGAATCAAACACCATCGTGTATGTCTCGTCACTGGCTGTCATTTGATATACATCAAGGTCACTTCCTGACCTTTTGTAACCTCAGGTCATATTAGGTCAGAAGGTGACCTCTGGAGGTCAAACCACTGGCGGAAGATCAATACGTACCACATAGCGGAAAGATCTGGCATTGTCCTATCAAATACATTTTACCAGATTTTAATAGCTCTAATGGCATAAGAGTTATGCCCAGTTTTCTTAACCCTTGCCCCGGTGGCGGGTACGAGCCACCTTCGCCCTGGTGGGGGGCTAAAAAAGGCCGCCCACGATCTCAAAAACTAACAGAGCTAAAAAAAGCGCAGGACGGCAATCGAAAACTCTTCAAAAATGACATCGAAAATACTTTAGTCATTTTTCTTGTCAGGTCAATATAAAGGTCACCAGAGGTAAAAATAGGTCAAAATCGCTAAGATGAGGTGTACTAAGAAAACCTCATATATCTCAGAAACTATGATAGCTAGAAACATTTTTTAACTCCATTCGAAAGCTCTTGAGTTGTTCTTTCATTACAGTGGCATTCATTTTCATGTCACGTCAAAGCCTAGGCAGCTACAGGTCACTGAATATTGGGCATATTCTTGGGAATGTCCATAGCCACCCATGCATAAGGGCGTTTCCTTTTTCGCTAATAACTTCCAAACCAAACAAGATACAGCCATAGTTAATGAACCATTGCAATTTTCTCGTCGATACGAATCGAATGATATATAATATTGATTTCCCAGGTCAAATTTAAGAATTTGATCTGACCCAGGTCAACGGTCCGACCCAGCTTGACCTGGTATAGTCATGATGTATATCATTTTACTTGCAGTGACTATACAAACACTTTGTTGACAAAATAAAAGTTCTATCTTAGTTTATTTAAAATCTATGGAGTAAAACACCAAAAATGCTTATTTGACCTTTTGTCAAGTCAGAATTTTTGGCATCAACTTCAGAAATGGTCTAAGAGCAAGTCGTAACCAATGTTTGAAGTTGATTCCATCCATACTTACTGAGAAAAGCTCATTTCGTGATTTTCCCCATGTATTGACCATGGGGAGGTCATGCTCTGCTCATGACCTTAGGTCACCAATATCAAAAATCCCGGAACAAATGTTGTAGCTCCTGGTGGGCCCAATATGTGGTACGAGTTTCAACTTGATCGATTAACCCTTCTTTTAGTTATGCGGTCCTAAGCATTTCTTGAGGTGAGGTCACTTCACCTGGCCTGGTGACCAGACCTGACATGACCTTGAGCTAAAATTTTCAGGAAAGATGTAAAAATTATGATGGAACAGCTAGACCAAGTTTGACGGCGATGCGCGCCGCCGTTTTTTTGGTCACTTCGGAAAAAACCCGAGGGGAGAGGGTCTAAAAAGAACCCCCACCCGGGCGAAGGCTAGGCATTGCATATTTGAGTAAAAAGAGCCTATTGTGACCTAACTTGACCTCTGGAGGTTAAACCATTGACCTGAGCGAGCGCTTAAACATGCGATGTAATTTTTACTAGAATTCATGCGAGCTTTCTTTGCACTTTGCAGATTTCTACTAACCCCCATATTTTCGGAGTTAGAGGGGGGCCATCGATGGCCCCGGTGGGGCGAAGGAGGTGCCGGAACCCCCGTGGGGCGCGGTTTTATCCTTGAGTCATGTTCATTAGTATGATACGAAATTTAAGAATGTATCTTGTTTTCTTTTTAAGTTATCGACACAAAAAAATTTCATAAACCGTAAGTTTTAGTGACCTTTAGTGGCCTTGATATTTACCTGACCTCAAAATAAATGGCAGCGTGAGGATTCTTTTTTCAAGAGCTTTCTAATAATGTTTAGAAATATACCCAGCTTTTTTAGAAGTCGAGTTACCCCCTGGTTTCGTCAGCTTCATTTTAGAAGAACAGGATCTCCTTACTTGGGACTAAAATGACGTCATATCTCGTTGACCTTACCTGACCTGTTATCAATTTTTGCTCATAACTTGTCAAAGTGATCACCCTAGAGGCATGCACAGCAAAGCGCGTCTCATTTGAACCGGTCTAAAATCATGCGCGAAAAACAAGGGCTATGATCAGAGGTGCAGAAACTTGCCAACTCGGCTACCGGAGTTTGTGACACATTTACGAAAATTGAGGTGCATAATTGTGACAAAATAGCGATCCTGACTGTATGGCTCAAAATCAAACCACATATTTTCGAAATAGAGAATGAAGCGTGTAGGGAATATTTTAACTTAGCAGCTCCGTTCTTCAATTGCACAGCGTACCATTAGTGATACAATATTGGTACTGTGTTCAGTTTCTACTAAAACGAGGGACCCCCGCTGCAGAAAACCCGCAAACCGCTGTCACAGTTGCCAGATTTTAACATGCAGCCCAATGGTGCCGATTGTTAGTAGTTTGCAGAAAGTTGTCGCCTAGATACCGGAAAGGTGACAGTCAATTTTTTCGAGAAATACATGATTGTGGGTATATTTAAGGCATTAACGATAACGCAGATGCTTTATCAAGTACTTTCTCTCCATTTTTAGGTTAAATCAGATTTACAGTTTGAGTCTCTTCGATTTAGCGGCCCCTATTTCTTCGAATTTAGTATTAAGTACGCCCAAAGCTACTAATAAAAGTACTAAGTGAGTGTAAAAATAAACATAGCTGGGCAGCAATTCTACTTAAACTGCGCAACAGCGACAACACAATTTATAAATGTTTATGTGATGTAGAGCCTGCCAAAAATTTAAACAGGCCGGAAGCCACTTATTTTGAGGGCATATTTATTAGAAATATTTGAGATAAGTGCAGGCTAAAACTAGCTAGAATAAATATTGCTGCCCATGGCTTATCTAAGATGAATGTAGGCTATTGCAAGACTGATGCACTTTCCCATATCAAACTTGGGTTTTCATTCCTTGGCCTGCTTGTGCCTTAGTTTATTTGTGCCTAGATTGGTTAGATATATATATGGAGCTGGAGGAAGTTGGAAGAGTTGGCGCCAGCAACAGGCTGGCAACAACAGTGATTCAGGTGAGTTTTCATGATCAAATTATCATATCAATATTGTACAGATAGCAAATGTGTGCTAATGCAGTCCTCCACAAGTGTTAACACCCACACTGGGAGGGGCCTGGAACTAACGTGCACTGGAGGGAGCCGAGTAGACCCCCTTCTTATCTCAGAAAATCACAGCAAATCGCAGAAAGAAATAGACTTCGAAAAACGCTGGTTGGGGTGTGTTGCTTACTACGAGTGGTGGTAAGCAACGCACAGGACCTGAACTGCATGGAGTTAAAGCAGGATTTTGACTACACTGGATCTTTCTTTGGTATGTGAATTCCAATACCTCTGTACCTATTAGGCCAATAGACATAATTTTACATCAATGCAGGCTATTTGCCTCAGGTTTTTACTGCAGAAGGAATGACCAGGCAGGTGATGATCGTGAGTGGGATGCAAATTTTAAGCATTTGATGTTTTTATAAAAATGCTACCTAAGGTCCACTTTACCAACACATTTTAGGTAGATCCAAATACTATGTTGATATTGACATTTTTTCCTTTTGTTGATATGTGAGATGAAGTTTAGTGGGGGAAGCTGTGGTTAGGGTTCCCAATTGTGTGTACATGTACGCTCCCATTCATAGATAGGTATGTTCCCAATAATGACTATTTTCTGATAATTGCTACATTTAATCATGTGGAAAAGTACCATAATTGGAAACACTCCTTCCAAAATGGAAACTTCTTCAAAGGGAAATGCATGTCATTGGGGAAACTGCAGTCGAGTTGCCAATAATAGTTATGACCCCAATACGGGAAAATGACACATAATTGGAAATTTTCCTTCCAAAACAAAAACATGATCTATAAATGAAACTCAGTTTACTACTTTCATGCTGTAATAGTTTGGTGCTAGAACCTTGTCTGCTGAAAAGTAAGGGACAGGTAGAGGACATTCAGCATATTGGAAATAGTATTCAAGTATACAATATTATTTGCGCTCTGTGTGACAGAGGAGGCCACATCGCATTGAGTTTGTGACAGCGCATTTTCTGCCTTGGCTATGATAGGACTCCCCCTCCCCCACTCCCCACCCAGGTGGTAATGGTTTCATGTACCCACCATAAGCCGGCTTCGCAGGCAGTTTTGTCAATCTTATGATGATAGAGCATGATTTACAGATTTGGTGTTGCTTTTATGAGCACCTTTTTTTGAAAAAGGATCAGTAGAATTAAGGAGGCCAATACGAGCGAAGATTGGTCTGGCAGGGCAAATGGGTGGATGGCAAAATGAATGAAGATAGAATGATTTGGGTATAGAATGGTCTTAATGGTTTTGAAAAAGCACAACGGGATATAGGTACAAAGTTGAAAATATGTTGATGCAACGTTGTATGAACAATTAGAATAGCAGGTAAGTACAACATTAAGTGTGATAGCCTTTGGTGCTGGCAGTTTTATATAAACATACATAACATGGCCAAAACAATCATGCACGCACAGTTTAAAGAAAGTGGCAGGTATTGGCCCCGTGAAATGAATTTGCTTTGGATGGTCTGACTTTGGAAATACGAGACAGTATTATCATTTTGTGTTTGTTTACGTGTTTAGATCTCTTGTGTAGGTACCAGTGCATTTCTGTTTCATTCACCTGCCTCTTTTAGATGGTGCTCTCTCTTCGATAATAACGATTCCTGAATCTGCCCTGTTCAGACAGTCAGTCATTCTAAAGCTTCGATGTAGCTGCATGCGTTTATCTACTCCGTGCTGCTTTTGTCCAATTTCTGGCAGCATTTGGAGAGGAGGGCTAATTTCATCACCAGAGGGTGTAGGCATTCAATTTTCTCTTTTTGGGAGGTAAACGCTTCTTCTAATGTTAGCACAACTTCATTCCTAGTCATATCCTAGGACTATAATTTTCCATTGCTTCAGACGACGAATGGAGTAACAAAGGCTGTTAACAACATTCATTCATACAACATTGTTCTGATAAGGTACTCTGAGCGTGTGCACTCTCTCTCTCTCTCTCCACAGACCGAGGCGCTCTCCGCTTCACATAAAACCAGCGTATCATCTTCTCTCAGCCTGGCATCCGGCCACGTCGTCCCTCTCGCAAATTGAACGGACCGATACACTGAATCCATTATGGCGCACCGAAGACCGCCCGGTATAATGCACTGGCGAGGTCCCGAGACAGATTGTTTTCCAGATAAAGCGTTTTGTGTCGGCGCGCTTCGTCGTCGTCGTCGTCGGCGGCGGCGGCGGCGGTGACGGCGGCGGCGGCTGCCGCAGAGCGAGCTCAGCGGAGCGGGAGGATTAGGTCGGCTCACCGCCGCCGGGTCACACGCGCGCCGCATAAAAGCCCGGCCCGGCGGCGGCCCATCGATTACGACGGCGCGGCCGCGCGACGCCGCTCTGACAGGCCGCGTCGCGCTGCGCTGCCGTCGCCGCCGCCTGCTCTCATAAAGCGGGCAGGGCGCGTGCCATCGGCAGCGGCGGCAGCGGTGTATTTTGAGAAGGCTGGCTCGTCAGCCTGTGGGCCGGGCCGGGTTTACGGCGGCTGGCGTCAGCAAACACTCCCGGCCGGCGCACCATAAACCACGCTGGTGGGGCGGCGTCGTTTTTGCTGCTGCGGCGGGCCGGCGTCGACGGCGCCGCGCCCGCTCCTACTTAGCCGGTTCAACAAACAGCCACCCGGGATAGCAGCTTCAGCTGTGACTGCACCGCTGCAAGAGTAAGCGGTCCAGCTGTGCAGATCGTACCGCCATCGGTGCCGCGGCGAGCACCCAATGCTAATACCGCTTAGCTGTAAACATGAAGGAGTTTTGCTTTATTTGGTCCCCTAGGTCTTGTTCTCTAGCTGATTTTTTTTTGCAATCGACATGTCCATATTAGGCAGCCGGAGGCAGGCTGTTGCGGATAGAGCACAACATGGATTATAGCGAGATGTTTTTGACCTAGGGGATGGGGAGCACAAAGGGGCTGGCTGGTTCTTAGGCTGACGTATGATTTCTACTTATGAACTCTACGACTTCTCTTCTTTTTTGCGGTTTGGGGACATTTAACACCCATTTCCGGTTCCTTAAAAAGGGGTAGGAACGTGAACGTGATGTTTTTAGAAACGCTGGCCATATTTCCTCCACTGCTTGTGCCCGTACTTGTACTTGTACTAAGAAAAGGCCAACTTGGCACACAAAGAAATCTGCGATAAAATATGATACAAAGTAAGGCAGATTCTGTCAACAGCCATGCCATACCATACCACAGGCGATTGAGAACCGCTTAAAGTGCCTATGGGAGCCGTTTGAAGGGGCTATGGGAACTGTTGCAGGATCTTTGAGAGTCCAGTCGTTCTACTGAACTCTTTTTAGACGCATGGTAGCTGATTTTTTCTAGGAATGATAACTGTTCTTCAATTGAAAGGAAATGCCTTTCTTATTAGAGCCAGCAGGCATTCTAGCTCTCGTAATCAGCATGTAACTAATTTTTACATGTTGTACGAACTGGAGCAGAGGCTTGAAGTATCTTGCATGATTTTCAGGTACATAACATGTAATAGCCGTAAAGCCAAGCATGCCTCAAAGAAAGAATAATCCGCAGCCCTGTTTAAGGATCTAGGCCTGTGATCAAGGCCAGCTTACTACCAACGTAGTTTCTAAGTTTTCATTTAGTTTCGTACCATCCTACGACGTATCTTAGATGGGTTCAGCAGCTTTTCCGTATGAATCTTTGTTGTGAAACACTTTGAATTTTTCTTCCCCTGCGTCTGCGCTTTCCTCACCCCCATTCTATGCTGTCTGTTCTACCCTCGGCACCATTCCGTGTCGTCTATGCTACCCTCATCTCCGTTTCTTGTTGTGTGCGCTACTCTCACCTCCGTTCCCTGTCTTGTGCGCTACTCTCGGCTCTGTTTCCTGTTGTCTATGCCATGATCGGCTCCGTTCCATGTCGTCTATGCGACCCTCACCTCCGTTCCCTGTTGCCTATGCTCCCTCACCTCGTTCTGTCGTCTATGCGACCCTCACCTCCGTTCCCTGTCGCCTATGCTCCCCTCACCTCCGTTCCCTGTCGCCTATGCTCCCCTCACCTCCGATCCCGGTCGTCGATACTATCCTTATCTCCGTTCCCTGTCGTGTGCGCTACTCTCGGCTCTGTTTCCTGTCGTGTGCGCTACTCTCGGCTCTGTTTCCTGTTGTCTGTGCTACCATCGGCTTCGTTCCCTGTCGTCTGCACTACCCTAGACTCTGTTCCTCCCTGCTCTGCCACTGACGCTGTAATATCCTCGGCTCCGTTCCCTACCATCTTTGCTACCCTCTAACCCGTTCCATGTCGTCTGCGCTATCCTTGGCCCCACGCCCTGTCGTCTGTGCTGCCCTCGGCTCCACTCCCTGTCGTCTGTGCTGTCCTCAGCCTCGTTCCCTGTCGCTTTGTGCTGCCCTCGGATCCGTTCCGCCCGGGTCTGCCACTGCAGTCTGTGCTGCCCTCGGCTCCGTTCCGCCCAGCTCTGACACTGCCGGCTGTGCTACCCTTGGCTCCGTTCCCTACCATCTTTGCCACCATCTGATCCGCTTCCTGTCGTCTGTGCTGCCCTCACCTCCGTTCCCTGTTGTCTGTGCTACACCCAGCTCCGTTCCGCCCGGCTCTGCCGCTGCAGTCTGTGCTACCCCCAGCTCCGTTCCGCCCGACTCTGCCGCTGCAGTCTGTGCTACCCCCAGTTCCGTTCCACCCGGCTCTGCCGCTGCAGTCTGTGCTACCTCCAGCTCCGTTCCGCCCGGCTCTGCCGCTGCAGTCTGTGCTGCCCCCAGCTCCGTTCCGCCCGGCTCTGCCGCTGCAGTCTGTGCTGCCCCCAGCTCCGTTCCGCCCGGCTCTGCCGCTGCAGTCTGTGCTGCCCCCAGCTCCGTTCCGCCCGGCTCTGCCGCCGTCGCTGTGCGTTTTCTATGCGACAGCTGCGGCGCTGTGCGGCGGCCGTTTTTATTGGCGGCGGCCTGCTGACAGGCCGGCAGATCCTTGGCCGCGCCGCCCGCCGGCAAACAGCACGACAATCAATACCGAGACCGCGCGGCTCGTCCTCAATTGCGGAGACGCCTGGCAAATATGGCGAAATTGACTGCCGCCAGAAAACAAACCCCGGCCGGAGACGCGGCGCCGGTGACGCGATTCAGCGATACGTGGTCGATGGTTCGCTTACCAAGATTGGGAGCCGTGGCTTTCATTGGTGGTTCACATGGCGAGGGAAGAGGAGGTGACAGGCAACTACATGTCACAAACCTGAGGCTCGCATCCCATTCATTGTATTATCTTAAGAAACTAGTTGTAACCATACCATGCTACCTACCTATCCTGCTACTAGAAATTGGCCAAGCCCAGGTCACTGCCAACGATAAGCCATGTGTCACTTTCCCAGGTTTGTATGGAAATATTAATTGGTTAATTACGAAAAATCCAAAGTCTTATCACTCTCAATATCGACATTAATACCTACATCGTTGATAGACCCATGCAAGGTTAAGGTGGGCTGGGTGGGACCAGACGGAAAAATTGTGAAAGCATGATATTTTTAATGTAAAAATGTAGAAAACAGGCTCATTTTTGTGCGGGAGGGCGCCTGACTGATTTTGGCCGCCTTGTTATTCCTAGGCTTATGTTTTCAACTGATATTTCACATATCATTGCGAACATTAGTCAAATCAATCATTGTTAATGTTTATCATGGATTATTGTTAAAAGTTTTTGTAGAAATGTGAAAAAATGAGGATGTGCCAATGTTTTGGTAATTGAAAGGGTATTAGTCCGGCTAAAAGATCCGGGAAGTATATTGTTGTTAATTATGCCTTTATAATTTCCGTGATTCAAAATCCATCGCATGTTGCGGCTTCGGGTATTTATAAATGCAGATGTCATTCTCACCTGTCCATCTTAAGGATCACTCGCTTCTGAACCCTCTCTCTCTCGTTCTCTTGCTCTCTCGCTCTCTTGCTCTCTCGCTCTCTCGCTCTCTCGCTCTCCGCTCTCTCTTTGGTGACAGAGCTGTGTGTCGGCCGCGGGCTGACAGGGAGTGAGACGTCGTCTGGCCGCCGCCGCTGCCGCACGCGCATTGTTATGCTAACGCAGCGCACGATACATCATGCGGCGCACAATAAGCGGCTCTCGTGCGCCCCCGTCCCGCCTGCGCTGTTGACGCTGGGTCAAGCGAGCGTGAAGAGGGGCTCACGAGCACGCTGGCTCGTGCTTATTAATGGCCGACTCGGTTACATCTGTGTTGGCGGGCCAGTTGTGAGCGCGCCGCGATCACGCAGCTGCGTGCTCGGCGGCGCACAGTTGCCAGCAGAAGGCCATTATGGTAAGTGCCTCCCGCTTTGTTGTGAATGCCGGCACGGGCTGGTGCGCCGCACCCTGCGCGCGCCGCCGCTAGTTGGCTTTCTGCGCAGCACGCAGTCGCTGAGAAGTCGATGTCTTGCGGGACAGTCTATCCAACACCGAGCAGGCGGCTGCCATCTGCGGTTAATCGTGCAAGGCAGGAGCGGACCCGTCATTGACGTTGAGCGTTCAGCAGGGTTGCCGAGAGAAATCTCTCCTTCCTCGAGCTGTTCCCATGAGCATGAAGAATTATGCAGTGCCCACCTTTGCGGTACCTGCTCTACCCACTCAGCCTACAGATAGTTTTTTGGAGGCAGTTTCTTCCGGTTTTTGCACCTTTTTGGATTTCATGGCTCCCATATATTGACTTCATTTATATAAGCGTCAATATTTACCATTATATCAGTAAATTATGTAATGAGCTTCTTTCTCAGAAATTTATTGGCGAAAGTATATCAACTCCATTCTAGCCACGTTGGCGAACAGCGAAATCTCTCTTCAAATTACACTGAAAAAATTGATCGAGAAGCTTAAGTATCCTCCTTCCTTCAAATAACCCCATGCTTATTTGAGTGTTTCTCATGAATATTCATGTGCTTATCGCGATTTTGTATCTGCAGCCTTAATTCACACCCGCTCTGGTTGACCTCCGAGCCACCTTCGCCCTGGTGGGGGAGGGGAGTTCAAACACCTCCCGCCCTCCATCTCGGCTCCTATGCTGGATAGAAAAAATGAAAAGCTGGTGGATAGCTCCCAAAATTCATGAAGAAAGTATATTAGTCACCCTTCAGCTCATGTTAATATTGAGGTCATGACAATCCAAAGAAGGTGACAGTTTAGACTTGTGAAAGGTAGAGGTCGAGTGCTTCGCCGTCACCGCATACCCTTTTTGAAAAAAGATACTAGGATACTACGTTTGTAATCTGTGACAGAGTATAGTGACACCTGAATAGACGTACATAGGCTTTTCACTAAGTGCAACAGGAACTATATTTTTGGAAACACATTACGATTGTGCTATGTCATACCGCATTGTTGCTGGGATTAATAAAAAGGGACATGCCTCCGGGTGTTGGTTCGCAACATATTGTATTCTAACGTTTTTCACGCGTGATGCTTATCCCTTGCAGTGCCTCATTGCGATATAAAATCGAAGATACTAAATTTCGAGTGCACCTCACGCTGGCCGCGGTCTGTCCGGGATAGAATCCTGCAATCCTGCTCCCCGGGCAGCTGCTGTGCTCGGCGCTCGTATGTCGGCGTCATTGGGCGACCGTAGTCTGTAGGGACGGCCTGCCCCCTGGCGGCGGCACCTAGTTTGGCCACTCCGGTGTGCTGTTGGAGTATCCAGGGATGAAGGTAGACTCGTGGGCCAATTCGATTTATGGACGTTGTACAGGGGCGCAAGTTTCCATATATTTGGGGGGCTCAAGCCCCCCAATGCTCGGAGAAGCCCCCCATTGACCCGACGAGCCCCCCAATCCCAAGTTGCGGGCCCCTGCGGACAGAGCCGGGCCCCTGCCACGATTCCGGGCCCCAGTGGTCTACTTGGGCTAGCCTTAGCTGAGGCCAGGCTCCCTCCCATGCTTGCGGGTGCCCTGTGGGCCACCCTTAACCTCGGTGTCAGCAACCGGCCCCTAACGATATTTTTCAGGCCCACTTTGACTGCAGCCGGGTCCCTAATTCCGGCAGTCTCGGGTCTCCTGTCATCCAACCGGGCCCTCTGTGATCCACCCGGGCCCCCTGTGGACTGCAACCGGGCCCCCTGTAATCCACCCGGGCCCCCTGTGACTGCAGCCGGGCCCCCTGTGATCTATCCGGCCCCCTGTGACTGCAACCGGGCCCCTCTTTGATCCACCCGCACCCCTGTGACTGCAACCGGGCCCCTGTCATCCACCCGGGCTCCCTGTGACTGCAACCGGGCCATCTGTGATCCACCCGGCCCACCTGTGACTGCAACCGGGCCCCCTGTGATACACCCGGGCCCCCTGTGATTACAACCGGACCCCCTATCATCCACCCGGACCCCCTGTGACTGGGATCGGGCCATCTGTGATCAACCCGGGCCCCCTTTAATTACAATCGGGCACCCTATGATTCACCCGGGCCCCCTGTGACTGCAACCGGGCCATTTATGATCCACCCGGGCCTCCTGTGACTGAAACCGGGCCCCCTGTCATCCACCCGGGCCCCCTGTGACTGCAAATGGGCTATCTGTGATCCACCCGGGGCCCCTGTGACTGCAACCGGGCCTCCTATGATCCACCCAGGCCCCCTGTGACTGCAACCGGGCCCCATGTGATCCACCCGGGCCCCCTGTAATTACAACCGGGCCCCTATGATCCAACCGGGCCCCCTGTGACGGCAACCGGGCCCCCTGTGACTGCAACCGGGCCCCCTGTGACTGCAACTGGGCCATCTGTGATCCACCCGGGGCCCCTGTGACTGCAACCAGGCACTCTGTGACTGCAACCGGGCCCCCTTTGATCCACCCGGGCCCCCTGTGACTGCAATCGGGCCCCCTGTAATCCACCTGGCCCCCCTGTGATCCACCCGGGGCCCCTGTGACTGCAACCAGGCACTCTGTGACTGCAACCGGGCCCCCTTTGATCCACCCGGGCCCCCTGTGACTGCAATCGGGCCCCCTGTAATCCACCTGGGGACCCCTGTGATCCACCCGGGGCCCCATGTGATCCATCCTGGGCCCCTGTGATCCACACGGGCCCTCGTTGACTGCAACCGGGCCCCCTGAGATCCACCCGGGCCCCCTGTGACTGCAAACGGATTCCCTGTGGTTCAACCGGGCCACCTGTGACTGAAACCGGGCCCCCTGTCATCCACCCGCAACCGGGCCCCCTGTGACTGCAACTGGGCCATCTGTGATCCACCCGGGGCCCCTGTGACTGCAACCGGGCCCCCTATGATTCACTCAGGCCCCTTGTGACTGCGACCGGGCCCCTGTGATCCATCCGGGCCCCCTGTGACTGCAACCAGACCCCCCTGTGATTACAACCAGGCCAGTTAAGATCCACCCGGGCCATATGTGATCCACCCGGGTCCCCTGTGACTGCAACCGGGCCCTCTGTGAGCCATCCGGCCCCCTGTGACTGCAACCGGGCCCCCTGTAATCCACCAGGCCCCGTGTGACTGCAATCGGGCCCTCTGTGATACACCCGGGCCCCCTGGGACTGCAACCGGGCCATCTGTGATCCACTCGGGGCCCCTGTGACTGCAGCCATGCACTATGTGACTGCAACCGGGCCCCCTGTGACTGCAACCGGGCCCCCTTTGATCCACCCGGGCCCCCTGTGACTGCAATCGGACCCCCTGTAATCCACCTGGGCCCCCTGTGATCCACCCGGGGCCCCATGTGATCCATCCTAGGCCCCTTGTGATCCACACGGGCCCTCTTTGACTGCAACCGGGCCCCCGAGATCCACCCGGGCCCCCTGTGACTGCAAACGGATTCCCTGTGGTCCAACCGGGCCACCTGTGACTGCAATCGGGCCCCTGGAATCCACCCGGCCCCCTGTTATCCACCCGGGCCCCTGTGACTGCAAACCGGGCCCCCTGTGACTGCAAGCGTGCCATCTATGATCCACCCGGGCCCCCTGTGACTGAAACCGGGCCCCCTGTAATCCACTCGGGCCCCCTGTGACTGCAACCGGGCCCCATGTGATCCACCCGGGCCCCCTGTAATTACAACCGGGCCCCCTATGATCCACCCGGCCCCCTGTTATCCACCCGGGCCCCTGTGACTGCAACCGGGCCCTCTGTGATCCGCTCGAGCCCCTGTCACCGCAACCGGGCGCCTGTGATCCACCCGGGCCCCCTGTGACTGCAACCGGGACCTGTGACTGCAACCGGGCTCCCTGTGGTCCAGGAGGCGCGGGTCCTCTAATGCCACGGACGGGCCCTTGCCATGAGTGCGGGGCCCCGTGGTCTATCTGGGCTTGCTGTGGCTGCGGCCGGCCTCCCTGGTATGCTTGCCTGGCATGCTTGCTTGGGTGCGGTCCCCTTTAGGGCCACCCATAATCGCTGTGTCTGCAAACGGGCCCCTAACGATATTCTCAGACCCATTTTGACTGCATCCGGGGCCCTATTTCTGGCAGTCTCGGGACGTTTTTGGTTCCTCTGTGACTGCAATCGGGCTCCTTGTATTCTGCCTTGGCCACTTTTAGTCTGCCCGGGGCCTTTGTAGGTGGTCTGGGCTTTTTGTAGTGTGCCTGGGTCCTGTGTGGTCCGCCCGGGCCCCTGTGGTCTGCCTGCGCCCCTTGTGGGCGGTCTGGGCTCCTTTTAGTCTGCCCGGGCCTTCTGTGGTCTGCTCGGACCCCCTGTGGTCTACCCAGCCCCCTGCGGTCTGCCCGGCCCCTTGCAATTTGCCCGGGCTCCTATGGTTTGTCCGTGTCCCTGTGGTCTGCAAGGAACCACAGCACTAGCGGATCCACGGGGGGGTAAAGGTAAAATCGGGGGATTTGATGCCCTCCCCAAATCCGCCGATTTTACCGATTTTTACGGATTTTCTTCAAACAAAAACCTTATGTTTTTCACGATTTGGGGCCCCGTTGCCCCCCTCCCTCCACCATCGGCCTGAATCCGCCCTGATTCCACTCCTCCCACTTCGCTGTATTCGGGAACCCGTGCTATAATTTCAGGCTCCCCCTGGGCTACCCAGGCCTCCTCTGGCTCTAGCCGGGCTCCTTGCCTTGCTTACGACCCCCCGTAGTTCACCACCCCCGCCCCCACCGTACGCAGCCGGGCCCCTTCCGATAAGTACTGGTTTAATAAATTGACATGTTTGTTATTTTGGCATCTCTCCGCCGGCACTACTTTTCTTCATTGATATATTTCTAGGCATTTTTGTCAGAAATGTGCATAAAGTTTTCCATTTTTGTTTGTTCTAGTGGAATTTTAAATACAGACAAATTTAAGTCTCTTAAATTTGTCTGTCAAAAAGTGTATCATATTTTGTCGTCAAATCTGGGTCAAATAATGTGCGTCCGCCGGCGAATGGTAGCCTCTTAATTTCCCGGGCTTGTCAGCGTAGCGCGAAGGAAGCTAAGGCATGCTCCTGGCTCTCTTGTCGCATTCGCCGAGGCGAATGATTTGCACAAAGTTTGCCTTGAACAGTAAAATTGGCATGCTTATGATTCAATCGGCTTGTGTCTACTCTGGAAAAGTTTCGTTAGCCTCTGATTTGGATTTTACGTTTGGGCTTTTCGTGTCAATCCAAATCGCGCTCCGATGCGCAGTGTTGAATGGCAAGTGAAGTGATTGCTTGCTATTAGCTCCTGTCGGGCTAAATCACTAATGAGTGATGATCCCCTGTCTGGCTCCCCTGATGGCTAAATACCAAGACTTGGAGAATATTTTGCCCCCTATGGCCGCCAGTGACGTATCTAGAATTTGGGTAAGGGAAGGGGGAAGGGCAAAGCCTCAGGGGACAGGGTGACACTTAGTCACCCGAAGGGCGCACTTTTCACCCAAAGGGCGACCAATCGTCGCATCCCGGGGGGGAGAGTTTGGGGGCGGCATTTTGTCCTCAGAGGCTCTTGGGTTTAAGGGGTGGCTGCCCCATTCGCCCCCCCTGGTGGCCACCCCATTCACCCCGCCCCCTGGTGGCTGCAGCCGGGTCCCTACTCCCAGTAGTTAATACCCTGTGGATGCAGACGGGCCTGCCATGGATGCGGTTCGTGTAACTGCAACCAGCCTCTGCCATGCTTGCCATGCGGGCCCCTGTGGTATCCTGGGCCCCTGTGGTCTGCCCGGGCCACAGAGTGCGAAGTATGGCATTTTCGACGAGATCTCGTCGGTGCGAGTGCCCTTGGAGACAGGAGCGAGTGGTGCGAATTTTATCAGCCTGGTGCGAATTTGCAAGACTGGTGCGAGGAAGTTGACACTGAAAAAATGACTGAATAGTTAGGAAGACACAGGAGGAGGCCTTATAAAAAGTCCTTAACTAACTAATAAGAGGTAGTATTGCATCGTGTGGGTAGGAATGTGTGCGTTTTTCTCCCTGGTATATGGCAGATTGGTGCGAATTTTTTTAGGCTGGTGGTGCGACTCGTCTGGCCTGCTGCCATACTTTGCAGACTGGCCGGGTCCCATTTGGTCTGTACGGACTCCTTGTCTGCTAGTGCCCATTTTGTTCTGATCGAGCCCCTTAAGGTCTGCCCGGGCCTCCTGTGGTTTTCCTGGAACCCTTTTGGTCTGTCCGGGCTTCTGTGTGCCTCTGCGGACCCCCTTTTGTCCGTTCGGGCCCCTTTTGTCTGCGCGGGCCCTCTGTGGTTTGCCCGGGCCCCTCCCAGTCTGCAAAGTATGGCACTTTTGGCGAGATCTTGTGGTGCGGACACCCTTCAGGTGGTTCGAACTTTGGAGCAAACAAATGCCCACTTTTGCTGTATGGTGCGAGGGAGCTCAATCCAAACACCCACAGAGGTCTGAGAAGGAAGAAACTGGTAAAAACATCGAAATTTCCGGGTCAGTGAAATTTCTCACAAATGCTTGGTGTGAATTTTAGGCTGCTGGTGGTGCGAAAAATCTACAAGGCTGGTGCTGACTCGTCGGGTCTGCTGCCATACTTTCCAGACTGGGGCCCCTCTGTGGTTAGCCCGGCCCCTGTGTCTTGCTCGGGTCCCTGTGGTCTGCCCGGGTCCTTTCATCTGTCCAGGCCCCGTGTGGTCTGCCCGAGCCCGCTGCCCAGCCAGCAATTCCGACCGGGCCCAGAGCGGGCTGGGCCGGGCCCTGCCCGAGCCCTAAGACTCATAGCTAAGCCACATAGACTCGGGCTGAGCCCGACATTAGGTCGGGGGATGACAACTTGCCCGAGCGGTAGAGCCCGGTCTTGCTTGACCGTGGGCTCTGCCCAGGCGCAGCGGAGCCGGACCTGGGCTGAGCCCATGTACGCGGGCTCTGCCCAGTCAACGCCCAGCATATATCTGGCAGAGTCCAGCCAAATTGCTGGCTGTGTGTGGTCTGCTCGGGCCCCTTGTGGGCATACCGGCGTCCTTTGGTTTTCTGGGTTCCTGTGGTCTGCCCAGCCCCTTTGGTGTACTCAGGCCCTCTGTGGTCTGTCTGGGCCCCTTGTGGTCTAAGAATATCGTGCAGAAACTGAAGCTGTTGTGTTAGTCGCATATTTGGAGGAGTTCCTTATTTGTTAGCAGTTTCGTGTCCCAGATGGTGTATCCGTGCTCCCTGTTGCCGAAACCGGCCCCCTGCCATGCTTGCGGGCCCCCTGTGGTTTTCCCGGGCAACGTGCGGCCGGTCCCATGCCTCTTGGAACATTCGGGGAAAAATGTCAGGCCCCCCATTCCTTTTGTACTGATCCTATATGAGGATTGTAAAGGGAAATAGGCAGTACCACCTATTCATAGTACCCCTTGACCAGTACCCAGTGTTGTAAAATGTCATGAACTGGCAAGGTGAATGGATCAGAAAAAGGTGTCTTGATCATGTAAAATGAATATCAGTAGGTTCGATTTCCCCGCTGATAAAGGAATTTCGTACTTCGATCTCTACCTTTCATTTGTATCAAATTATTCGCGATAATGCGGTTTTGTTCCAGGTGTGAATGTTAAAATGGTTGGACAGTATAAACATAAGTCGGGTGCACAAAAGCGTAAAACAAAGAACATTCAATACCGAGGGGCTGCTCTGGCAAAACTACCGAAACTTTGTTCTTTTTTCAGGTAACCTATGAATCTAGAATCGTCCTGCTTATTTTGCAAACTGTTACAAAATGACCCCGATCATATTTGTATTTAATCTCTAGCAGCGTACGCGTCCACATAAAGTAGTTCATATCACTACTATTTTTGGTACTTTGCAAGCTACGTTCATTTATCGACCGCAAAAATTAAAACCCCAATTTAAAACTAACTCGGAAAAGTGCAATGTGTAAAGTTTCCAGCAAAACGGTAAAGTAAGGTTGTAATTCCAATCCTTCTTTTCCTGATCATTGCCTTCCTCGGCCAGGCCACCAGCTGGATCCCGTTTGCTAAAAGACCCTCCAGCATCCATCCCTCCTGCGTCGTCCGGGGCTGATCCCGTTGTACCTCCGGAGGAGAGCATCCGCGTGGACGACGAAGACGGTAAGTAGACACCTACTTGTCCAATATCCTTACATAGTTTGGCAGCTCGTTCAAAAGATTGGGTCTTCTGTCTACTTTTTAGGCTAAATAGTGCAAATCAGGAACAGTGACGAATAGTGCGCTAAAAATTGTTATTTAATCTTTGCAGTCAGTTTTCGACAACAAACGGTCGAAAATACGTTTTTTCGGTCACATTTTCATTAAAAATACGGGCCCCCATCATGTACGGGCCCCCCATCATGTACGGGCCCCCATCATGTACGGGCCCCCTTTCGAGCCGGGTGCCCCCCAATCGAAAACATAAAGTTGCGCCCCTGACGTTGTAGTTGTATGTACATACATTTTATTATTGTTTCTGTCCATGTGGCAGTTTTTCCTCACTACCGCTCTCCCTGTCTGTCTTTGTTGTTGCTGTTTTTTCTCTCTGAATACATGTGTCACGGCCTTATATAAATAAACTTAGAGGGCTGGATATTCGGACAAGACTCCCACTATGGGTTACAATTGTGATGCTTCATTAAATACAGTAGTGGTTGTACTAAAGTGGGATGATGCACAAGCAGATATTATCATATGATCTTATATTCATCGTAGCTTATATGCAAAAGGCTGGGAACACCGGATACAAGTGTTCGAAACGAAGATTACTGGTACAACAGATTTCTATATTCAGACTTTATTGCAGTACACATAATTGTGACTATCCATGTTTTACCAGTGAACGAAAAAGTTTCAGCGCAAAATTTCAAATGCTCTAGGCTCGTTGCATAACAGTTGCATATTTATACTTTATCAGTTGGTTTCTCTAATCAAGAGGAATCAACCTAGGCGCTACTCGGAGAACATCAAGCACCTTGTTACTGGGTTATGAAATCCCGAAAATGGGCAAAAACCAATAGAAACATTGTCAAAAATACCTAAGTGAGCAAAATGAGCAGAACAACTAGGGAAATGAGGGTCTCATTATTTATATGTTAACGTTCATGAAAACAGCCCCAAAAACTAGAAAAAGCTGAAAGTAGTTTTTGTTTTGGCAGTCCTTGTGTTCAGTGTGCACCCGCTCTTATGCGAACCAGCGTGACTGCAATATGGTATTAGATATATGTCAATTTTTGTTCGCCAATTTTTGTAAGTAACTTAGAAAAGATAATAAGCTCACATCGCATTTGATGCACTTCAGGGTTGGATAAAGGGGCTTCTGATCATTTACTTAAAATATGTTAGATTTTTCAATTGAGAAAGTTCTCATCCCAGTATCATCTTTGGAAACCTTTCTATCAGTAATTATTGCCCCTATAATATGACGGGACACATACTCTGAAGTTGAACCAAATGGTAATCCTTCTGAAGCGTTTCCATCCTCTACAGCCTCTAGCCTGCCTGGGCAGTGAGGCATGTCGTAAAAATGAGCAACGTCTGTCGTCAAACTGTCATTATAAGTCTGTTCAGAACTCATCAGCCAGCAGCGTCTCATTAGGAAGCGTCTTCTCTACCACTGCTCCCCTGAAGCCTCCTTCACCGCTACCGTGTTTACCGACTCTGATCCGCTGTAAACGCAACAATCAATGTTGAGCGTCCCCTGCAGACATGTCTTTTGCCGCTGTGATCCACTTAGGCCAAGAGTGGCTCTCAGCAGGATGCTTCAAGCCTTTCCATGCATAATGCAACCGGAAAATCTCTGAAATATTTAACAAGCACGCCCGATCCGAGACAGCGTCAGCCGGCTCCTAATTGGCAACATCAAAGTGAGCAGGGCGGTGGCGGCGCGGCGCGCCTTCGGTGGCGACGAACGCGACGTGGCACGTCTGCAGCGGCGGCCTAAAACGACGCAGCTACCGTGGAGGGGCGGACGAGGATAGACCTAAGATAAAGACATGGTATGGATGTTAACACGTAAAGTGGAGAGGGGTCTGGCGTCGACGCGGGATTGAGGGGGTTCTAAGATACTCTCTGAGATCTCGGAAATCAAGAGGGGTAGAAAAACGCACGTTAAAGGGTTTTTGGGGCCATGATGATTTATTTAGAGTATTTTTTACCAAGTCAGTATCTTTACGGTCAAATAAGGTCACAACGGTCAAATCTCAGCTGTGCTGGGGACCAATTAGAACGGCCATGATTTTTTAGAACAAAGTGAGGAATATACTTCAACTGAAATAAGGTCATAGAGGAAATTTCCCAAACAATATCCTCTTAAGCTTAAAGATCAAGCCCATTCAAGGTCATTGATCTATGACGTAACGATATAACATATTTCCAAAAGATACAATATAAGTGATACTAAAGCAGCCTTTGGGCCTGAAATGATTGTTTTATATCCAAATAAGACCTTTGATCTTGAATTGTGACCCTAATCTTGACATTGAGTAAGTTGACAATTAAGTCATATCATACACACGTCATACTGAGTAGTGTCATCTGACCGAAACACTGGGGTCAATCACAGTGACGGCGGAACGTCCGAATTTAATAGGGGGGGGCACCATGGGCTTTTCAACCCATTTCTTTCCCGTCAACGCCATAGGTTTATTGTTAAAAATTCGGATTTAAGGGGGCACCGTGCCCCGGTGCCACCCCCACAGTGCCGCCACCAGTGGTCAATGGTCTTAAAAATGGTTGTATGATCTTGACCTGTGACCTTGGATCTTGACCTTGGCATTAATGTGAGGTGACCTTGACGGATAAACCTTATTATATGGCGTTATTACCTCATCACTGGTACAACATCACATTACCTGGAACTGGTGCAACCGCGCGATTGCGATGGCCTCAACATATAAGTCACGACTGATCAGCTGCGTGGTCTGACAAAACAGTTGTGTGACGCACAAAAGAAGCGTGGATATGGAGAAGCGTGGAAATTAAACGGGCCGGTTTCGACCCTGCTATCTAGGCGTGGTCACGTCAGACAGACCTGTAGACTCAGGAAACTACCCCAGGTCTCCGCTGTTCAAAGCTATTGTTAACACGCGCCCCGCTGGTGGGGCGCGTACCCCTCCGAGTTTTCCTCAGATAGCTAAAAAACGAAGAGACGCAGAACAACGAAACTTACTGTACCTTATCCCTAATCAATTTGACACATCTGACCACATCTTTTACTTAAGGTCATGTTAGGTCAAGGAGCTATTCAATCAAGTGAACCGACCTCAAAACCTAAAATTACGAGTTTGAAGCAGCCCGCAGGGAATATCAGCCAACCGATCAGTTTGGAACTTCCACGGTATGATAAGGTTATTCGGGTCTACAAATCTGCTATCTCAGAATTTTTATATTGTTGACCAGAGGCGGGGTTCAATTTTTTGGTCACCCCATTATAAGTTTATGGTGAAAAGTAGAATGGGCTCGTTTTCAGTCAATACTGTATAGATAAAGCTGAAAATCCTCACACCGCTATTATTACCACGATCCTGACCATAAAGTTGAGTTTTTGAGCATCTGACCTCTCAAAGGTCATGTCACGGGAGCATAGAGTGATTGTTTTGCCAATAACCTCTCACTGAATTGAGATAGCGTTTTCATTCTGCTTGCAATGTGCTTATATTGTCACGGGTTGATGTCATGTGTTATATTAATATGCAACATGACCATACCAGGTCACTCTGTGACTGACCTAGCTCGAGTTCAGGTCATTTTCACTATTTGGCCTAGCAAGATCATATTATACATCATTCGATTTGCTGCGATGAGAGGAATCCAATGATGCATTAAGATTTGCCCTAGCTTTCCTGAGGGCAAATCTAGAGAGAGAAACGTACACTGCTCTGTTGTAAGCTTATGGAACCTTCTTTGACCTATGCTGACCTCAATATTGACCTGACGTACAAAAAAATCCCGTATAAAATCTATTCGTCTTTTAAGAGCTTTCGAACGCCACCAGTAATTTTCCTTTATATTTCGTCGGGAATGAGATACGGAGCGGGGGGCAAAATTGCCCCCACGCGTGGCGCGTGTTGATGCTGACCTACCAGCAGCCTATCAAAGCCCAGTCAGCTATTCAAATCCAGGATGAGTTGTGACTGATTTGCTATTTGACTTGCAGTTGTCTGTTTGTTTTATTTGTTTGTCTTTTGGGGACCTAGGTGCTGGAATTTATGACGTAAGCTTATCGTGACATCGTGGCATGGTTTTGCTCTAGCAGTAGAAGAGGAAAACTATCTGAAATACCGTCCATGTATGAAGATGTTCCTAGGACTCAACAGTATTATACTATCATTCGGGGGATGGTTGGTTTAGTGGTAGTGTTCTTGCTTTCTAAGTCACCGGTCCCGGGTTCAAGCAGGGGTCGAAAAAGTTGCCATTTTGCCATTCTAAAAGGTGGCAGCTGGAGTTCCACCGGGTGACAAAAGTCACAAGTCGATTCACAAAAATGACACCTCTAATTCTCATACACTGCAAGATCTGGATCGACTTGATTGGCCTATTTTAACCCTCTGCGCCATAAGCTTTGTTCGACTAACTGTATTCGGTAAATGCGGTGAATTATTCGAACCATATTCGATCCTGGGGTCGAAAAAGTTCAGGCCCTCGCCTATCTCTCAGCATGGGCTGGTGACACGAATGGTGATAAAAAGCCATTGTCACCATTGCCCCCAGGCTATGTCACTGGCCGTATTCACTTCTCCTTCCGTGGTCGAACACATCACTGCTATAATCAGCTGAGCGGCTCGGCCTTCACCGCACTGCGCCAGCCGCCGCATTAGGCGCTGTAAATATTTATTTATAAATTAGGTGCTGTAAAAATATAGAGAGCGGAAAGGCAGGGAAGATGAATGTAAATATATGTTACCATCTTTCTTGCGCATGAGGTGGCAAGGTGGTGAGAGTATAGGTGTTGATCAGTCAGGTATTTTGGTAATAAGTATGATATAGAAATACTGCTTAAACCTAATATAAGTGCTGCAGCGAAGGCAGACTTTTTGCCGCTGTGCTTACTGGTATGTCGAGTCGGGGACTCAAGTGAGGCACTTGTAACTGGGTACCTAGATACCTATCTCTCTAAGTCCGTGCATGGAAATCCTTGGGGGTCGGACCCCTCATTGGCGGAACCAGGAGCAACTTTTGGGGGAACAAAATCAATGTTTGGAGGGGGCTCCATTTAGAAATCCCGAAAATATAGTATTTAAAAGGGCCTAAATTTGGATCTTTCAGTAGGCAAAAGACACTATTTTGGGCTTTGGTGGGGGCAACAGCCCCTTTGGCCCCCCTTGGATCAACCCTCAGACCCCCTGAATTTGGGTCTCCCATAGACTTTATATAGGGCTTGTAGTGCTGTGCCAGCATCAACACAGAGACCTCCAAGCCTGCCTCATGCAGTGCCTCTTTGAAGCAAAAAATATTTTTTGTTCCATCTTTGGAGTGTGTTGGGCATCAACATCTAGATTTAATAACTGCAAAACATCCCACTTCTAGTCTGCAAAAAGTTGTGGATTGCCACAATGACAAGAATAAGAACTTGTAGTTTGAGTTGTTTAGGAGGTAGCTTTTGGGGGTGGCTATGACTAGTAGGGATGGGGGTCAAGACCAGTGTGGGGCAGTCTGTGGGGGAAGAACAGTAGGTAAGCAGATTGTGTCAGGTTTCAACATCTTATTAGGGTGGTTGTTGGGCAGTGAGCAGTTTTAGCACCTGCTTAGCCCATGCTTATATGATAAATCATGTGAAGCATTGATGTTCTTATATGGATTCAGACATACCATCTTGAGATAGTTTTTTCTGTCTGTGGGGCACCACTAGCACACTCTGGGTGGTGAGCGCCACCACAAACTCATGCAAGCATCACAAATATAAAATCATTTAAATGTGACAATAATGATTTTTGAGGTATTTCCATGGTAAAGGTATGTACATGGAAATATTTGTGCCATGAGTGTAAAATTTCAGCAGTCTTAAGAGGCCTGCCAAATTTTTCAGATTGGTGTCAGCAAAAGAAACTGCAGGGCACAAGCATACTTGGGGGGCAGAACTTGTAGTGCTGGGGCAAGCAGGGATGAACCACCAGATGTATATTTTAACATGGTGGATAGGTGAAGTATGTTGGTGGTTGTGGGCATTTGAGGACAGAATATGTGATTTTTTGTGGATTTTCATTTGCAGGTAAGCATCAAATGTGTATTACTCCATATAGGAAAAGAAGGAAGGAGTGCTACTGCTTCGGTTTTAAAAGCATTGGCCTCCCCAATGTCCCTTGGCTTGAAAATGCTAGTTAATAAAAAATGATAGAAGTCTGGTTTGGAGAGGTTTTTTGGGAGATTAAGCAATGATTAGCATGATGTACTTTTCTCTAGCAATGATGCAAAATTGTTTCACAAATGTGAATAAAATATTGAAAAAAATGTTTAAAGCCAACATAATAGTAACTGTTGCAAGTTTGCTGTGTTCAATGATCTACACCCTGCAAAATTTATCTTGATATTAGTATTTATATTATTTTAACCCTCGCCCCACCAGGGGGGCCATCGATGGCCCCCCTAAGGTTTTTCC
This sequence comes from Lepas anatifera, assembly GCA_034440635.1. Lineage (NCBI taxonomy): Eukaryota > Metazoa > Arthropoda > Thecostraca > Lepadidae > Lepas > Lepas anatifera. The sequence goes on from JAOTON010002229.1 coordinate 972,569, forward strand.
GGGATAGCAGAAAAACGACGAGGCGCAGCACCGCGGTTGAGGGCTCTACCTCTCACTGCATCATTTTCCCATCATCCCTGAAATTTTTTACCCCGGGTCACCCAAGGTCAGGTCACCAGACGAGGTCAACCAATGTCACCTCACTTCACATTTAGAGCTCTGTAAGAGCTACATTTCAAAGTCGATCGATTTGAAACTTCCTACACTTCATGACCCCTCTAGGGTCTACAAGGTGTATATCCGGGATTTTTCGATTTCGTGCCCTGAGGTCAGGTCACGAGGCGACCTCTCCCATTGGAAAAGCATGGGGAAAAGCTATTTCATGATATAAAAGCCACAAAAATGATTGCAAATACTCAGACTGCTCAGAACAACGTTTTTGGACACCCTTTCACGGATCCCAGGGGTCATATTTGCCCTTTGACTTTTCCAAGGTCATCCAAGGTCACCAGAGGTCAAAAACAGTATTTTGACAATAACTTTTGACCTAATTGAGCTAGAGCGGTGAAACAAACACCATCGTGTTTGTCTTGTCACTGGCTTTCATTTGATATACGGCAAGGTCACTTTTTGACCTTTCGTGACCTCAGGTCATATTAGGTCACGAGGTGACCTCTGGCGGTCAAACCACTGGCGGGAGGTCTTTACGTTCCACATAGCGGAAAAAGTACTGGCAATTTGCTATCAAATGTACTTTACCAGGTCTCAATAGCTCTAATGACATAAGAGTTATGCCCAGTTTGCTTAATCATTGCATATTTGAGTGAAAATAGCCGATCTTGACCTAATTTGACCTCTGGAGGTCAAACCATTGACCTGAGCACTAAAACATGCGAAGTAATTTCTTACTGAATTCACGCGAGCTTTCTATTGCACTTTGCAGATTTGCGCTACCGCCCATATTTTCGGAGTTAGAGGGGGCATCGATGGCCCCCCGGTGGGGCGAAGGTGGCGCCGGACCCCGGTGGGGCGCGGGTTAAGCATTTAGAAAGAGAAAATTGATCTTGGCTGGCCAAGGGTAGGGGCCTAAAAATGTTTGACAAATCAAAGAGCTGCCATAACAAGATTTTATCTAGACAAGCCATGTTCTTTCTGCCTGTGTCATACACAGACATGATTGCTTGGAAATGTAGTGCATTCATCAGATCATAAGTTAACACGCGCATTGACGGGGGTCTGAGCCACCTCCGCATTGACGGGGGCGGGTACCCCCCCCCTAAGATCTCGAGAACCACGGTAGGTAGCGAAAAACGGTAAATGGTGTTGGACTGTCCATCCACTTCTCCATCGAATACATTTGAACCATTTTTTTGTCAGGTCACATTTAAGGTCACGAGAGGTCAAAACATGCCCGTCATAGGGATAACATGTAAATTCCGTTTTTTCGGGCATTACATCTGAACAAGTAAAGATAGAGCAAAACGACTTGAACTATATGAATCCTCTTAGCAAGCCGAATCGAATGATATATAATTTGACCTTGCTAGGTCAAATCAAGGATTTGACCTGACCTGAGGTCATGTCAGGGTCAAATTATATAAAATGCATATCATTAGAACTGCAAAGCCCAGGCAAGTCTAATGAAGCTAAAATAAATGCTCTATCACCATCCGTGACTGAGTTATTCCGTAAAAACAATTTTTCCCATGTATTTCCAATGGAGAGGTCATGCCTCGTACCTGGCCTTAGGTCATCAATATCAAAAATACCAGAACAAATTTTAGAGAACTCGGTGGGGCCATTATGTGATATGAGTTTCAATCGGATAAGTTCACCCTGCTCCGACTTATGCTATCTTAAACTTTTTTTGAGGTTGGGTCACTTGACCTGTACTGGTGACCTGACCTGAGATGACCTAACCTTAAAATTTTCACAAAAGTTGTAAAAATGATAAGGGAAAAGGTATACCAAGTACGGCGGCACTACGCGCCGCCGTTTTTCTACTATCACCGAAAAACCCGAGGGGGGCGGGTACCCGTCCCCCCGTCAATGCGCGTGTTAAAACAGAGTCAATGTAACTGGCTGATAAATGACCAAACATATTTTCATTCAGCATGACCTTACAATCATGCAACAGATCCTCTTAATGTGGCTCCTGCCTTGTCTGCGAAACATTGTAGGTGTTATTAGTTTTTGCTGAAGCAGCAGGTGTATAGGTTTGGAATGGGCTTTAGGCATTTGGAACTGTGGGAGAGGGGATTGGGGAAGTCACTTCAACTTTATCAAATACAGTCAAATTTTATGACAGCTTTAAGAAAGCTGTCTAGATAGAAATATGAAGGGAATATTCATGATTGGATGGAAAGTAAACTCACCCACATATCTGGCTCAATCGAGGTGTATTGTGCAGGGTGCAAAACTGTATACATGTTTTTGCATATTTTTGCACTCTTAAACTCTTGCACATTTTGGGAATGGTCAGGTACAATGTTATCCCTCAATATGCTGTCGTACAATTGTTCACCTGTAGAACTATTATTTTAGCGAAAAATTATGTTTGGCCTGGTGCCTATTGTGCTGGTTCTCATTTGGCACTCTTTGTATGCTGAGATGTTTTGGGACTTCTTGCTCTATTTTTATGCCACTGCTATTTTAAAACTGACTATAAAAGCTCTTAAAGTATGGAGTAAGTTTTGAGGAAGAGGACACAAAATGCTGTCATTTCAGTTACATAATCCCTTTCCTCTGCGATGCCGACAACTAGAGAACATGGTTGCTCGGGGCCTGCTTTGGTTTGATACAGGTGGGGCTGGGGCAATGGCGTAGCCTAGGGGGTCCGTGGACTCCTCTTGGGCTTACTGTTCACTGTCAAGCAGGAATATGGGTGTTGGTGCTCCCCCTCCAGCTTGGTCTCGGGGACCCCGATAATCAGTCTCGGAGGGCCCCAGAGAATCGCTCTCGGGGACCTCTGAGCATCTGTCTTTTGGGTTCCCGAACATTTTTGGGCTCCGAGCATCCTTCTCGGGGCCCCCGATCTTGCCCCTCGGGAATCAGTCTCGGGAGCCCCTAAACATTGGTCTCGAACATCACTCCCGGGGGCCAAGGACATTGACTTGGGGCCCTGAATATCGTCTTGGGAGCTCCCGAATATCACCCTTGGGAGCCCCGAGACCACTGCTCAGGACCAAGATCGGAGGGTCTCGGAAAAAAGTGTTCGGGTAGATGTGCCTCTGTTGAGAATATTATGCTCACTGAGGTGGATTTCCTGGGATTGATAAAGGTATACATTTTAGGGGCATCGAACATCGGTCTTGGGGCCCCGAGCATTGCTCTTGACTCGGAGACCGTGATCATCGGTCTCCTGGACACCCTCCACACTCAACATCATTCTCGGAGGCTCCCGAGCATCACTGGGTTCCTCTGAGCTTCGTCTTGGAATCCCTCGAGAATCCGTCTCGGGGTCCCCAAATATCGGTTCCGAGCATCGCTCTGGGGGGAGGGGAGGGGCGAGACTAGGTTTTGGGGGTCTCGGGGCAGCGAGGCAGATGTTCGGGGCTCCCAAAACGATGCTCGTGGAGTCCGAGACCGATGTTCGGGGGCCTCCGAGACTGATTCCCGGGGTCCCCGGAGGTCAAGTTTGGGAGCCCCGAGACCAATGCCTACGCTTTCAGGAACAAGGTCAGCTCAAAGCAAGTGAAGTGCTCGTTCAGTGAGCAAGGTCAGTTCGAGCATCGCGCTCAGAAGCCATCGTGAATCGGTCTCATGGACCCCTGAACACCGATCCCGAGCAATGCTCTCGTTGTGTCTCCCGAAACTGCTGCGCGAGGGCAAGCTGGGGGGGATCTGAGAGATGTTTATGACCATCAAGTGTGCGAATTTGTTTGTTTTATAATGTCGTGACTGTATGACCTTTAAAATATCGCAATCATATTATTGCGTGATAATATCTTTCTTCACGGCACATATTCGCGCGATAACACTTAACTGCTACCCTCTTGCTGCGGGTTTCTTTATCTATAATTTTCTAAGAATTTTCCAATGTCACTGAAGTGACATTGGAATATTTCGTTGCTCAGCAGGCACAAGTGCGTGTGGTGAGTGCTGAGAGCCGCCAACTGCGAACTCTGAAGATTATTCTCCACCAGCAAGTCCTTCCTCATCTGATCCCGTCTGTCCAGAGCGGTGAGCTTTTCTCCTTCCTTCCTTCCATGACATGTTCGTAAGATATCCAGATATCACAATTCTTTTGAAATATTAATAAAGTGCGCCTTTTGCAATCCTTAAAAGGAAAATCCTGGGTGAAGTTCACTGCGCTTATTAGAAGAAATATTTGCTCATTAACAGGTTGGTATGGAGGGAGGCATTAAGCTATAAAGGGTCCAGTCTCAAGGTTAGGCTCCAAGGCAAATCCTGGTCGCGCCACCTGCCTCCGCCATGAGGGGTCCGTCGGAGTTGGCTGCGGGCATGCTGGGATCGTGCGAGCCACAGCGCGCAGCTCCCTATCGATGATGTCGACAGTGGCCGCGGGGAGCCATGCTGCAGCTGCGAACTCTGTCACTTCGTGGTTGTAGCCATTAGCCACTATCCGCAGCTTTAGCTTCCGCTTACCCTAGCATATTCCGGTCAGCTGTGTAGCTGCGTTACCCTTGGCTTGACTTTCGTGCATGAACGATAAAAAGCTATTTATCTTATGTGTGGTCCTGATTGCCAGGGGCGTATCCAAAGGGGGAGCGATCGGCCCCACCCCCTGGGCTGACCTCAAACACTGGAAAGAAATGCCTCCCGCCGCAGCCGCTGGGCCACCGCAGGGTGAGCCCTGAGGCTTTAGCTAGGCCCCGCAGGCTTCCAAATCAGGGAGAAATAAAAGTTGATTTACGCCGAGAAACCACAGCGTAAAATTTGGAAGCTCCGGTCATATGGGTAAATTTACCACTCCAGAGTACATACGCAAAGATGCGTACAGAACAGAGCGGCGGCATCGTCATCAAAACACACAGGGCGAATCAGTCGAAGCCCTTTACGTTTCCCCTAGACTTTTGGGTATAAAGTGTGCAAAAATTCGTAACGTAAGATGGGACTACTTTGAAATCGTTGAAAACTTCCAACATTGTTAAGGATTGATAAAAATGTTCTTTGATTCGAAAATTCTTCTATGGAAAGTGTTGCAGAATTATCAAGGAAAAATAAAAAATCTATAAGGGAAGCGTATTTACTTGGTATTTACGGAAATGCACAAAAATTCCATGGATTTCTAACGCTGCATAAATGTTCTAGTATAGGAGCACGACGGAAAATTGATAATTGTCTGAAAGCCAACTGCGTAAGAATCCTGACCCAGGTATTATTTTGCCCCTGTTCCGAATGTCACTCGAATTCAGTTCTAGGGGCCCATTTTAATGTATACCGGGGCCCCTGAAATCGATCTCAGGGCTCCGAATGGTTGTCGTTTTGGATCTCCGAGGGTTCTTGTAGCAGCCTCCCCCCCTAATGCTGGTTTCCGGGTCTCCAGCTTTTGGCCTCGGAGGCTCCCCGAGTGTTTCCTTTTTTACTTTTCGGCTCCTGCCCTTTGCCAACATCAGAACCTACTGCCCAATTCCCCGCATATGCGGAAAAATTCCGGGAATTGATGACTGTTTCTCTATGTCCCACCGTGCCGTACAAGGCGGTTGGCAGTCATTGCCAGGACAAGGCTACGGTTAAGCATGAGAGCCAACCTTGCGCCCAGCGGGTCCCGGGATTTGAACCCGAGACCCTTATCTCAGAAGGCAGGTGCGTTACCCCTGAGCTACACTGGTCTCTACACTGGGCCCCTGAAAAGCGTCTGGGCCTCCTTTGGTTCACTCGGAACCTCTGAGTCTGCTACCGGGGCCCTCACAATTATCCCAGGCGCACTGCTGCCGAAGTCGGGCCCCTATTCTCAGCAGTTGCAGATAATTTCCCTGTTTCCCACTCGGGCTCCCTGTGGTAGAAGCCGGGCCCCCAGCGGTTGAGCTGGGCCTCCTGTGGCTATTCGGGCAGCCTGATATGCTACCGGGCGCCCTTTAGTCCAATTGGAACATATGAGTCTGCGACTGGGCTCCTCCGAATTACCCCCAGTCCACTGCTGCCGAAGCCGGGCCTATTCTCCGCAGATGCAGATAATTCCCCTGTTATCTACCCGGGCCCTCAGTGGGTCCAGCCGGGCCCTTTGCGTTTCACCCGGACCTCCTGTGACTATCCGACCCCTTGAAGTGCTTCTGGACCCCTGTGGTCCACTTGCGACCTATGTGTTTGCGACCAGGTCCCTCACGATAATCTCAGACATGTTGTGGCCGAAGCCAGTTCCCTACTTCTAACATTCATGCCCCCTCCCCCATGGTCTACCTAGGCCTGACTTCAGTCGGCCTCTGCCTTGCTTGCGGCTACCCCTTTGGTATCGGCCCTCTGTGGCTGCAACCTCGGTCTTTGCTTGGGAGCAATAGGCAACTCTTTATTCAAACAGGCCACAGAATATTTGATACGGTTCGGGATGGTCCTGATCACTGATCTTAGCGGACATATGGTCAATCCCTGTATTTGTGGAGATCCAATCCAATGTTGAGCGGACCTCAGCGAATTTAGCGCCGGTGCAAAGCTTTGTGACCCACCGGAATTCATGAAGTTGTCTGCCTCCCAAAACGGAGGTTAAGTTTTTTTGCTCTTCGAAATATTATATATATATATATATATATATATATACGTATTTAATAAAAATACATTCCTTGCACGATCCAGCCCCCAAAGCTATTCCTGACCCCCTATTAAGGCCCCCTTGGGTAATTCCTGGATCCGTCCCTGCTGATTGCTCACATATACTTCCTTCGGCTTCAAACGCTGGGTAAATATATCAGAACTTTTAGCTCTGGCTTATATTGGGAGCATAATACACAAAAACAATGAAAAACAGTGTAATAACTCAAAGAAATAAGAGTTTTCGTAGCAATTTTTAATTTGGTGACACATTCGTGATGTGGAATTTTAAATGGTGACACGCCAGCAACTTTTTTTACCCCTGGGTTCAAGTCCCGTCGGAGCCTCTGAATAAATTGACATGATCCCAAATCTCCCCCATCAGGGTGAGAGTTGGCGACACCGTATAACTGTGGCAGTTGGTGTGTCACTAAACCATAACATTTATGATTATATTATCATTTATTTTAAGTGTTGTATTCCTACTTACACCGTCTCCTGTTTGATCGCTGACCACGTCAGACTATAAGCGCTGTCTTAAGCAACAACTTCCACTCCCTTGGAGTAATTCCGGTAAGTTCGGTAAGCGCGGTGCTTCAGGCCCGGCGGCGGAGGCCAGGGTCCGTCAGTCCAGGCGGCGGAGGCCAGGGTCCGCCGGTCCAGGCGGCGGAGACCAGGGTAAGCGTTCAGGCGGCGAGACCAGGTCCGCCCGTCCGGCGGCGAGGCCGGGTCCGTCATCCAGGCGGCGGAGGCCAGGGTCCGCCGGTCCAGGCGGCGGAGACCAGGGTAAGCTAGTTCAGACGGTGGAGACCAGGGTCCGCCCGTCCAGACGGTGCGGTGAACCGCTTTACTGCCCAGTGACAAGCCGGAGGTAAATCAGAGCGTGCTCCGGCGCCACAGACGGCGCATTAGCTCCGGAGGAAGTGATGATCGGACGCCGCTGGAATTCGATAGGGCCTCTCCGGCGATCCTGGACCACTCACGCGGCACTGGCGAATGCCGACACTGGGCTGCTGTCTGCACGGTGTGGTGCGTAAACGTGGTATTTGGGAGTGTGTGTTATTCATGTCAGATCAGGACAAAGCCTGTGTGTGGTGCCTGATCAAGATATCAAATATATTAAAATGCGTTTATTTTATCATGCATTAGACATTGCCAGATTTGTACATACACTGTACCGTTATCTTACACATCAGTCAATGTTAAAATAATGAGAATGATGAACCACAAAATGCCTAGATACGGAGCGAGCGATACAAGTCTTATCACACACATGCAGAATTTTCATTAGTCAAAAATGGTTTGAAATTATATACATTACAAGCATTCAACAGAATTTAGAATTATTAGATGGTGTACGCTTTATAATGCAAAGATAGCCCCACATGGTATTCAATATTTCAATTTGACTATTTTTCAAGCAAAACAATAAAGTGAGAAACTTTAAGGCAACATTTCAAAATTATATTTTAGATTTTGCGTGGTAGTGCAAATTACCATCTTATGGATAACTTAGTAGCAAACTGTGGACAGGATGGAATGGCAATAACTGCGAAAAATAATAGCATGGTAACAAGCATGGAGATAATACAGAATCACATCGTACAAATGTATGCACATATAACGCCATACCCATCAAAGCCGGACGATAGATGAGAAATCAGGCGCCAATACTATATTGCAACGTCTTTTAGTTTTGTTCTTTCCAAATCAGCTTTCAATGCCCACGGAACAGGAGAGAAAAGCTGGCGAAGGACCCAACCACGATGTAATCTCACGTTTATCAACTCATCCGCACCTGTTTGGTGGGGACGGCCGAGGGGTGAACTGTTTTGGCTGGTGTACCGCGGAGCCGCAGCCATCTGTACAGACAACACTTGGCCGCGCACCTGAGCCAACACAGCGTCTTCAATCCCTCCCCCTCACCACTGTCGTGACGCGCAGCCGTTCGGCGCCGCATGGACACCGCGCAGCTATTAGATTTGGGAGACAATGGCGGCTGTGGTGGTAGCGGTGGTTTCAGCTGCGTGGGAGACGGGCGCCGCAGCTCGCCTCCCCACCGTTTGTTAGCGGCGGGCACGGCGAGCCCACCTGCGGATGCGGCCCGATCGCGGCGGTGGTTTTTACCGCACGGAGTCGTCCTAACCGGCTGCTACAATGGACTGAGGCGGCGGCTGTGGTGGTGAGACGGAACAACGTCACGTCAGACGAGAGAGAGAGGGGGCGGCAGAAAGAGAGCGAGAGGGAGAGAGAGATGGGGGGAGAAAGAGGGCGACAGAAAGAAAGGGAGATAGAGCGAGAGATAGGGGTGACGGAGAGAGAGGGAGAGAGGGCGACAGAAAGAGAGAGAGAGAGGGAGGAGAGAGAAAGGAGAGAGAGAGGGCGACAGAAAAAGAGGGGAGAGAGGGCGATAGAAAGAGAGAGGAGAGGCCGACAGAAAGAGAGGGAAAAAGAGGGCGACGGAAAAAGAGGGAGAAAGAGAGAAAGAGAGAGAGGGTGACAGAAAGAGAGGGAGAGAGAGAGAGGGTGAGAGGGAGAGAGAGAGAGAGGAGAGAGAGAGAAGAAAGAGGGCGACAGAAAGAAAGGGAGATAGAGCGAGAGATAGGGGTGACGGAAAGAGAGGGAGAAGGGGAGACAGGAAAAGATAGAGAGAGAGAGGGAGGAGGGAGAAAGGAGAGAGAGAGGGCGACAGAAAAAGAGGGGAGAGAGGGCGATAGAAAGAGAGAGGAAAGGCCGACAGAAAGAGAGGGAAAAAGAGGGCGACGGAAAAAGAGGGAGAAAGAGAGAAAGAGAGAGAATGGCAGAAAGAGAAGTAAAGAGATGGAGAGGGCGACAGAAAAGAGGGAGAGTGAGAGAGAGGGTGACAGAAAAAGACGGAGAGAGAGCGAGAGGGGGCGACAGAAAGAGAGGGTGAGAGAGCGAGAGAGGGCGACAGAAAGAGAGGGAGAGAGAGGGCGGCAAAAAGAGGGAGAGAGAGGGGAGAGCGACAGAAACAGAGAAGAGGGGAGGGAGAGAGAGGTGCGCTTTTACCAAGCCTGAATGTATCATATCGATTTAGCGGGGTGCTGGATAGGGTGATACTAACACGGTAACACAAAGCCTATACAAACCCTATGGGACACCAAAAACCCAGGAGTCCTGAACCCTCCACCCCACGGGACATCCCTCCATGACTACTACACCTAAGGCCCTCTGCTGCTGTGAGGCGGCGGCGGCGGCGCGCGGTCCCAGCTGTACCGGTGCCGCATTATGGCGCGGCCGGCCGCTCTGGTGATCAGGCGACCGGTGCGCGGCATGCGGCCCCAGAGACGGGCGCTAATTGTCGGAAAAACTGGGCCGCCATGGCCGGGCGGCGTGTTTACGGACTGACAGCCCAGAGCTGGCCGGCATTAGCGGGGAGCGATCGTCACGACGCGGCGGCATCTCCGCCGAGGATCTGGACGTCGGCGGCCACTGATCTCCAGCGACGGGCCGCCACCCCTCGCAGGGGTGCCGCACACAGCCCGGTCCTGTTTGTGTGGGACGGGAGGAGCGGGCCTCAGCACCCTGACCAGAGGGCCAGGCTGACACGTGACCATGCTGCCAATGTGGCCCGGTTAATGACGCGGCAGTGCCACAAAAACGACAACCACACCAGATATATAGTTTTACAGCGGGGACGGCGCGGGCGAGGGCGGTCGTCAGACGCCGGCCTGCGGAGGCGCCGGCGCCGCCCTCTCTGTCTCCATCTGGGCCGGAAACACCGGCCATCTGACCAGGCCTCCACCGGCGGCCTTTGTGTCGCCGGCCGGCCGGCTTCCGGCGTGGCATCCCGCCGCATCCCGCCGCATTCAGCGCCGGTGGCCAGCGCCGCGGCAAATGCACCGCCGTCCGCTGCGGTGGTCGTGGTGCCGCGCACACAATGGCGAGACGGGCAGAGCGCTGCAGAGCTGCCCGGCCCGCCCGCACCACGCCCCACCACTGGACACTGTTCCACCACTGCAGCACTGACCACTGTCCCACCACTGCAGCACTTTCCCACCACTGCAGCACTGCCCACCACTGCAGCACTGTCCCACCACTGCGGCACTGTCCCACCACTGCAGCAGTGACCACTGTCCCACCACTGCAGCACTTCCCACCACTGCAGCACTGTCCCACCACTGCAGCACTGTCCCACCACTGCGGCACTGTCCCACCACTGCAGCAGTGACCACTGTCCCACCACTACGGCAATGACCACTGTTCCACCACTGCAGCAATGACCACTGTTCCACCACTGCGGCAATGACCACTGTTCCACCACTGCGACACTGGACACTGCCCACGCAGCACTGTCCCACCACTGCAGCACTGGTCGCTTGCCACCACTGCGGTACTGTCCCACCATAGTGACACTGCCTACCACTGCGGCACTGGTCACTGCCCCATTACTGCAGCACTGTCCCACCACTGCAGCACTAGCCACTGTCCCACCACTGCGGCACTGTCACCACTGCAGCAGTGACCACTGTCCCACCACTGCAACACTGGTCACTGTGCCACCACTGCAGCACTGTCTCACCATGCAGCACTGTCCCTGCGCACTTCCCCACTGCAGCACTGTCCCACCACTTGGCACTGTCCCACCACTGCAGCAGTACCGCTGTCCCACCACTGCGGCAATGACCATTGTTCCACCACTGCGACACTGCACTTCCCTGGCACTGTCCCACCACTGCAGCACTGTCCCACCATTGCGGCACTGTCCCACCACTGCAGCACTTTCCCACCACTGCAACACTGGTCACTGTGCCACCACTGCGGTACTGTCCCACCATTGTGACAATGCCTACCACTGCGGCACTGGTCACTGCCCCATTACTGCAGCACTGTCCCACCACTGCAGCACTAGCCACTGTCCCACCACTGCAGCACTGGCTACTGCCCCACGACTGCGTCACTGACCCACCACTGCGGCACTGTCTCACGGTGCCACCACTTTAGCCCTGTCCCAGTGTTCCACCAATGCGATATTATCCCACTGTCCCACGAGGGGGTGCAACTGTCCCACCGCTGCAGCACTGAACTACCGCTACGGCTTGGTCCCACTTTCCAGCCACTGAGGACAGACTTCGTCGCGATGTCCTAAAATTGTTCCAACGTGAACTTTCAACAGGACTAATCGCCTCCTAATCAAGAGGCATGTATGCATACACACAAGTTGTGGTTGGCTTGACCTACAATCCAACATGCCTTACGGTGCTACACTAAACACATGCTCAGCTAGGTGATAGATTTCGCCCACAGGTAATTGTGACGCATGCTCAGTGTGCAGGATTCTTAAAATGTTTGCATTTTCTAGGGTGTAGCGACACTTCAGAGGCTTAATTTTGGGGAGTAAGAATTTCATGTGGCAAATGCTGATTTCACCTTAAACAGATAATTTTCGGGCATTCGCTTCCAAAAGCGCTTGAGGTGGTTCATAAGCCCTGACCTAATTTTGTAGGCCTCATTATGAGGCATTCCAGCGGAAAAACGACCGAAACCGACTGCCCTTACCCTAATAAAAAGAGGGTAGGGCCCGTCGTTTTGCCTTATCATAGTGCCCAACAGAGCCCCTCAGCTTTGGAGGGTAAGAGCGCATTCTGAGTTGCCTATGGTAATCCTCCTATGCCTCCCCAAATTAAAGAACACAATCTTCTTCAAATCAGAAGACGCCGTAGTATCTTGCCAAACAAGCTCAAACTAATATTTCAAGCAGTCACAGGGTTCTCATACGATACTAACATACATGCATGATATAAGGAAAACATGGTACATGGCGGAAGCATGACATGAAACAAGCATAAGAGGTTCTTTATTTAAACGTTTTTTATCCTGGAAAGCCTCATGATGAGGCTTACAAATTAGGACAGGGCTCACCAGCTTCCTCAGACTCTTTTTTCATCGTAGGTCGATCCAGTCTAACAACTTCGGGGCACAATGTGTTACAAACTGTCCAACGAATTGCGCTATTCTCGGGCAAAAAGTCAGCCATTCCATCGGACCGCTGAGTTACTGGCGGCGTCGGCGCCCGTCTCCGTCCGCTGGTCACTCAGACACGCCGCAGAGTTACGTGAGACTCCGTTTGGCCTCCGAATGTCTCTGCATCCGCTAACGACCGGGAATTAAGCTAACTAGACAGGATACAGATGTTAATGGGCCGGTAAGGTTCCGATTGGCGTCTGGTGCGCGGTCAGCCGGCGGCTGTGAAGCGGAGCAGACCATCGGCCGAGGAGACCTGCGTAACCCCATCTGAGGAGGCTGCGCCAGCCGCCACCGTTCGCGCGCTTCCGGGAAACGGTCAGTTACACTCCGGTGCGGCGGGGGACGACGCTGGTGGTGACATCACGCTGACGAATGGTGTGCTACGTCTCTCCACGCAGCAGGGATTGCAGTTCTGTGACGTGCTTAGAGGCAGACGTGGCCAGGCCGTGCCCGGTGGATGCAGGGGGCTAGCCGTCACTGTCATGAAACTCAAACATTTTCGTCTTTCACTCCCGGTTAAACACCACTGGCTCCATCGTAAAACCTGAGGAAATTGACCGAAGACCGAGGAATGGGACGATAGTCATACTTGTTCATGGAAAAACTTTTGCGCCTCCGGTTTGTGCGTTTTCTGGTTACGGCCATTGAGTCACAACAGGAATGCTAAATGTGATTGTGGAAACATTTAGCAAGCTTGTACTTTGATAAAGTATTTCCTTACGCTTACGTTAAATACACTTTAGGAGCTAATTTTAGAGGATTTTTAGCGTAAAACTGAATATTTTTGTGGAATTCACTCTCATAATTGGTGGGAGCCAATTGGACAGATTTGGTGATCGCCCCGCCACAGTCCTCTGTCATTATCAAATAAGAGCTACCATTGAGGCCTAATTATCACCAGACTTGATTTCCCTAATTCAAAGCGTTATGGCAGTGAGGTTAAAATTCCACCGGTGGCAGCCGAATTTCTTGGTGTGCCGACACGTCACAGTGGACACGCGGTCCTCAGTTCACGTGTGCGGCTGTACATCTGCCTCTCCCATCTACTACCTTGGCCGCCTTGGGGCGGACGCGATGTCTGGAGCCTCAACAGGCCAGAGAGGGCACAATCTGGCGGCGCCGGCTCGTTTTGAACAGCTCAGCTGCGGTGGGGCGGCGTCGAATCACCGGCCACGTCGCCGCCCCGTGATGTACGCCTTTATGGCAGGGCTCCGGCCATCACGCCTCGACGACGCTCTCTACTCTCCCGCGCTGCACAGCGCTTCAGCGCCCTTCACTGGCCAAACGGGCCAGACCCGGCCACCGCACTCATTATGGCAAACGTGTGTGCTTTCTGGAGAGATACTGGGCGAATAACTAAGGAAAGATTAAAAAACAGACTACCAACGCTGCCGCCCCGAGCTCCCCGCTGTCAAGATGCGCGGCAGGCTAGCCCTACGCCCGCGCTCAAGTACGACGCCTGCAACCTGGAGTAGCGCGTCCTGGTTGCGTAACTTGCTTCTAATTAACCCTCTTGTCGTGGGGTCGCTGCAGACACCTACTTATTTTAAAAAGAGCAACATAGCGACTTTTTTGCAATTTTTGGAGACGTGTGTATATCCTGACTGCTTGTTCTAGGTTTGAATCTAGCCAGATTATACTTTGAAACATCTGCACCAATAACACTTCAGAGAACCGGAGTCACCTCAAGCTGACAGGGTTGAAAATGGTCCAAGTTATTTCGTTGAGAGTGAATCAAACCTTCACACAGAAAACATTGTTACGCTAATTGTCTGGCTCGTTTCGCAAATAACCTTCCGTGCTGGAAAAATAGATGGTGAAATTGACTAAAAATTTTGGGAAGGAACAAAGCTTAGGGTACGGACCGCGCTCGAAGTTGGAGTCATTTGGCTTTTCATTCCAACTAGCAGTGTTTCCGGATCATGACATGCACTGGTGCCTGCCGCCATTACCATTTAATAGCTGCATAATGTTACTGGTAATGATCCAAGTTACTGCGAATTACATAGTTATAACTTTGCACCTACTCCGGGTTCCCCTACAGGGCGTCATTGCTCACAGTGACAAATGACACACCATCAAAGTGTCAACACTAGGTTACATCCTAAGCGGAAAGTTTTACAGTGTTTTTGTGCAAACACTTCTAAAAGGGGCGAACCAAAGCGTCTTTGTTATCCATGCGTGAGCTTAGCAGTGGTTCGTATTTGATACTGCTAGCTGCACGTGCATGGAGATCAAATAAAGCTGAGAAGAAACGATTCAAGTTACGGCATCAACTCGGTGCTATGATTTCCCAGTTCCGCGGTCCACAGCCGTTCAACCGTCACGTTTTGTTGATTCTGATGGGGCTAGAGAACTTCACTCAGAGCAATCAGTGGTCGGCGGGCTTGGCACTGTACTTCTACCTTACTGTAATGACATTTTTAGGTTCGATGGTCAGTCATGTCCAGGACATGATGCTTAGAGAAGCAGGTCCGTGTCATCACAGGATTGTAAGCACCAAAGTCAAGTGCCAGATCTGTCATTGGATGATAAACGAGCTCTCCACACTGGATGACACCTCTCTTAGGCTGTACTTAGCCATCAGATGAGGCCCCCAATGACCCGTCATTACGTGCCGACGAAAGAGTCCAGCCCAAACGAACAGCGACCATAATGGGAGCACGCTGGGGGAGGGGGGTAGTCAAGACCAGCGCTGATTGTTCTTACCTCAGCCTACCGCAGCGAGCATCCCGCAGAGCTGCGATTTATAGCCGCTGTAAACGCGGGAATCCAAACAGATCGATGTCTCTGTTCACAGACTGACAGCGTCAGCTCGCTAGCCGTTTTTATAATGGTCTCGCTGTGATGGCCCGGTCGACTTTACAGCGGGAAAGGTTTGGGCTTGTTAATACCTCCGCCGAGCAGGGCGGGAGGGTGGGCCAGGGGTGGTAACTGTCACTCAAGACCACGGTCAAAACCAGCACGTGGCTTCGAATGCCGCACACAGTCTCGTTATTTGAAATCCTCATCTCTCCTGGCGATTATAAATCCCCAGTCGTAATGCTGTCTTGAGTTGTTTTTAGGGGCTTGCTTGCATTGTGTGTTCATTCATTTGAAGCATATCGATATAGCTATGATATATGGTAAGTTCCGGAAAAAGGGGGGGGAAAAAAAAATTTAAAAAAAAAAAAAATAAATTGTTCCAAAAAATTTTTTTTTTTAAATAAATTTTTTAAATTTTGAAAAAGTCATATGGTAAATATCCCAACAATCCTTATCAGAAATTATAGTTTGGGTAGTTTCCACAAGAAAAATAGCCGAGCTTAAAGGCCGCAGGAAAGCTAGAAATCTGCATACCATTGCGGAGTACATCTTATGCTTCCTCAGATGCAATGGTGAATGCAGACTGCATTAATAGATTTCTTGAAAACTGTGAATTATGCTAAGCTTTTACAGCGTCCCTATATCTATTCATTTCATTGTCTACAAAACAAGATTATGCAGTGCATTTGATGAGGAGGCTCCTGGAATATGTAGGTGTATATTTCCTCGAAGCGATTGTGATTTGACTTCCTGTAAAGCGACCAGCTCTTTACTTGTTTACTTATTTCAACATCACGGGACTCATCCATTACAATGGCTATTGCGGGGCCAGGTCAAAAGACAGGGTGAGGGTAGGGAGGACGCGACAGACACATTCACTGATGCATGAATTCATTCACTTACAGCCGAAGATGATCCCCAGTCATTTCTCGGCCAGATCTCAGGCTCCTACACTCCTCCACTGAGCACTTGTCTCCTCGGACATCGCTTAAAGCTGAGAGAGATGCAATCCCAAACCGCCGGTGGCAGCCCATTGGATGCTGCTGCAACACGGTTCCTGTATAAACCCCTCCCAGTCTCAGTTCTGAGGTACGGGGCTGTGGTGACCTAGTCTGACTCGCTGTGCCGCGGTACGGAATGTTGCCGTGCGCCCGTGTGTTAGGCTGTGCCGGGCCCCGCGGCGGTGGCGTGACATCACCTGGTGCCCGGCCGGGGCTCGGTGGCACCGGCCGACCCCTCGAACTGGAGCAGGGAGCGAGCGCAGATGTAGGCGTCACGTCGGATTAGTCTGAGTCAAGTGCGTGTACGACTGATGCTTAATTGGAATACAGAATCAGAATTTATCAGGGGTAAAAGCATTCGTTCAGGCCAATCATACAGTCTCTGAAATATCACCTCGTTATCAACTGATGCATCCAGCCCGTCTGCTCGCTCGTTACAATCACTCGTTTGAGCAGACACAGGGGGTATGTTACGAGGAGTGGGAGTGGAGGCCTACCTCATCTATTTTTCCGAGCTGGCCGGAGAACCACTCGTATCCAACAAAACAATACCAAAATTGGGAGAGTTCAATGGTTTAATTGGCGAACATTTTTGGGAATCGGCCTAATTGTGTACTTATAGGTTTTCAAAGTGAGACCTACATTTTGGGATATCCACAATCACGGAGTCGCATCAGTTCGCCTGCACTGGAGACCGAGTGGCGACTTCATAACGCCATATAAGTGAAATGATATGTCAAGCTCACCTCACATAAAGGTCAAGGTAAAAGAAAAATATCACAGGTCAAGGCTACACCAGCATTCCAAATGTCACTGGCTCTAGCGCTTACGGTCAAATGGCATTACCCAGAGCCCAAACTGGCAGTCTCCCTTCGATTTGCTCCTGCAAATTATCAAAATGTATATTTTATTTATCTTACCTTCGGTGCTGTTACCAGATCAGCATTTAATTAATTATCTCTTTTGCAATTTTTTCGTTATAAATGAGTCGAAACAAATTCCTGAGACATCTGATCGTTGAAACGTTTCTATCTATGCTTTCGATCTTATGAGGTGTCTTTAGATAATGTTACAAATGTTACAAAATGTTACAAACACTCGGGGAGCCCGAAACCAGCACTTGTCCTCAAAACCAGTACTTTGGTCTCCGGAGGCCCCCTGGAACTTACTCTCGGAAACACTGGTGGGTCCAAGGGGGCCAAATGGGCCGTGGTTCCACAAAATCCTGAGATAGCAACTTTCGCCCCTCCCCAAAGGACCACAATTTGCCCATTTTTTCCTAAAAAGTACTATGTTTTTGCAATTTTTATCAAGTTTACTCCCCCAAAGTTGGTTTGGCTTCCTTCAAAAGTTTCTCCTGGATCCTCCAATGCTTGGAAGGCCCTGACACTAACTCTGGGGGCTCTCTAAATAACTCGCTGGGGGAGGGGCTTAGACGGAACCCTGGAGGCCCTCTGAGACTGACTCTCGTAGCCCCTAGGGTCAAAACTGGGACGAATCCTCTGAAGCTTAGTCCCGGGGCCCCCAGATTAGTTCTCGGGGCCTCTGAGACAGGCTCTTGGGGGTTCCCCGATCAGAAAATCCTTTGCAGTACTTAATAATGGCACAAGGAGGTCTGTGGAACCCAAAGAACCCGCATCCTTGACTGTGCCACTGTTGGTATATATCGTATACTTGGACTGTTGATTTAAAATATGTCTTAATACGATTGTTTTACATTTCCAATGCTCAAACCTGCTGACTTCATGTAACACTGAAACCACCCATCTCAGGCTTGCACCAGCACTCGCACATTCTTATACAGCAGGTGGCTGGAGTCCAGCTCCCGATCTGCAACAGCCCCCAGGACATTTTCCGCCGCCAGCCTCTCCCCGTCTGCGCTCCCCACGGAGGGTTCATGCCACTCTCCGCCGGTGAGAGCCGCCACCGCCAGTCTTCCGACTCTCATACCAGTATTGTGCCGGCGGCATTTTTGCCTGCTGCCAAAGTGGGCCGCGCAGGGGGCGAGTTTGAGCCGACGACCGACTCCTTTTACCGCCGCTCACCAAACCACCGCCAGTAAAACAATGGAATGGCCTCTCTGGGACGCATCAGAATCTCGGCCGGCCGTACACGGCGAATCTAGTTAAGGATAAATGCTGATAAATCACCATCAAGGAGATGAGACGGCCGCCGGAGCCGCCTCGTGCCGGCTCTAATTTCCACCAACTGCAGCTCGCTTGAATGAGGTCTGGTGGGTCGCTGGGCGCGGTTGCAATCTGGACGGCAGCTGATCAGCCAGCGGTGACCGCCTGTGCCGCGCCGCAACCCACCACCCCGCAGTTGGCAGCGGCTGCTCCGCCGAGAGCTGTTTAATTTGACTGCCTTTATTCCGGTGATGGATTCAGGCGGCAAAAGCGGCCGCCGATGGCGGGCGGCGGCGGCGGCGGCGGCGGCGGCGACAGCGGGTCGGGCGATATCTCACCAGCCGGCCAGGCGCCCCCGCCGCCACCACTGAAATACGGCCTTAATCAGGTCCATCGCGCCACCAACACAGCCGGCCATACTGGGGCCGAATTCCGGCGCCGGTGCCGCTGTGACAGACGACGTGATATTGAGTGAATGCGCCGCTCCACACCGCCACAGAAGGCGGCTGGACCGGAGGCTCACAGCCGCCACGCCAGCAAAACACCGTCGTAAACGCAGAGGCAGCGGCGGCGGCCGGCGGCCGTGCGCGCGGTGCGTCAGGGGGTGGTAATCACGGCAGGATCCCGCACGTGCCACAGCCGGCACGTCTGCCCGCTGACGGCGTGCGGCCGGACCAGCGGCCGGGCTCAGTGCGGATTATCCGACCTGACGGTGGGCCGCACGTGTCGGCTGCCCGCCACCAGACACGTGTAATGGCGACGGCTCCACCACGTGGTGACGTCACAACCCGCCACCTGGGTGGTCGCATGAGCTGGCGGCGAGTGTCGCCGACCACCTGAAACGACGCCCGGAGATGGTATCGGGCGGCACACTCTGGTGTCGTTCTCAGATGCTGTTAGAGAGCACGGCTGCAGGCGTTTCCCCGGGTTAGTCCCCGCAGAGTTGGCCAGCCGATGAGCAGTCTGGTGACACAACTTATGTGAACTAGATTTAATGCACAGTGATGCGGTTTAAGTACTTAATTCTTTCTAAAAATTGTTCATGCATTCACACCACGGGATTGAGACACTTAATTCCCTCAGAGGCGGACAAAATCGTCTAAAGCTCGGACTGACAGCAGATGACTTGGAAATTCCCGAGCTCCAACAAATGGAGAAGGGACTGAGAACAGACACTCATCATTATATCCAGGAATTGGAAACGTGCACATGTAAATTATTATTGAACGGAAGTATGTCTGGGTGGCGCATCAATGCTGACATTGATATAACGGGACGGCATGCTTACATGTTCAGCCATTCAGGCCACTGAGCTGTTATTCATTATTAAGATCTCATTTGAAACAAAATTTGCGATTTCTCTGGCCAAGCTCTCTAAATCACGGATCAAAATCCCAAAATACAGTGAACTCCAAATCGAACGAAACAACTTAGGTGAGCTGGTCGGCTTATCAATTACTTAATTTCATTCTTTTCTAGCCAAACAAATTCACTCGAGATCCGTAACAATACTGCACCTCTCTAACCAGGACAGATGAAATCCTTTTTACTGGAACAAATAAAGTTACCCTAACTGGGACAAATGCGGCCCCTCTAACCGAGACACATGTGGCCATCTTGCCAGATGAGTGTCGGCCCGGCGAGCCTGGCCAGTCAATGCGATTAGCGTGGCAGTGTCGCTCGCCGCCCGGCCGCCCAGCCATTGGCCGTCGGTGCCGACGCCGGCGCGCTAACCCGATTACCGACGATGCAAATGCGCGTCTGGCCTGCTCTGGGGAAATTCGGCGTCGGCAGCGACGGCGTCTGAGACGGTGGCGGCTGACAGCAGCTGACTGCCTCGGCTCAGATGTGGAAACGCCGAGATACGAAGATCAGGTGAATGGGGTGGCAGTGGCCGCCAGCCCATCTGGGTGGCTGAGCTTAGCACTGAAATGGCGATACGGAGCTGAGATGTGGCGCAGGGAGCATGATATAAATTGTGAGGTGATGAGAGGGGGCTGATTATGACCTGTGCAAGCTCAAGCTATGATCGTACATTTTATATATCGCTCCAACTCACCAATGTTTATCTAGTACATCATGTGAAAAAGCTTCTGACCTTTGATTGCAAGTCGCAGACGCTGATTGAGGGTGCTGAGTGCTCAAATTTTGTTGGGTTCCTACCTTATCCACATTTGCACCACTTCTTACTATCAGCATGGAAACAAATTAGCACCCCTCAGGCAGAGGCGTCGCCACCAGGGCGAATGAAATCCATGGCCCTATGAATTTTTGGAGGCCCTCCACCTGACTCAGGAGGCCCCTTTGATACTTAGATTCTGGAGTAGCTTCTTGAGTATCAAAGAGCCTATAGCCTCCTCACTTACACTTGAGGCCATCATTGCAGTCCTCTCGTCGTGGTGAATCGAATCCTGTGTAGCATGACCACGCCAGGTCAAATGGTGGAAAGGAAAATAGCTCAAGTCAGCTTAGGGACACATGTTGACCTGGTATGGCCATATCGCACATCAGTTGAATCCCAGGGAAGGCAAGTACAGGGACATACAAATAGAAGATTTATAGGAGTTCAGTGCGACATTTTTTGCGAAAGATCACAGATGAAATATCAGGTGTCAATTGTGCAGACTTGGTGGTCAGGGACTCGCTAAAAGTACATCGATGTGAACTTCCAACCTGATACCGGCTATACATATCTATTGAAAAGGAACCATTTTCATTCTTACCATACACTTGTAATAACCAATAAATTGACCCAATCCAGGTCAACAATAATACAATTCAGGATATCAGGTATTTAGACCCAATGACCTCATCATATTGTTACGGTTTGGAATCGGCGGTTGACAGGTATTGTTTGGCGCCATTTCAAACACGTGATTTTGAGTTTTGAGTCCGGGGTACATGACCCTAAATAGCTCCTTGATTTTATGTCCCCTGACCACAAACATTTTGGTGTACAATTTTTGTTTTCACGTTATTACGGCTTGGCTGTTGGGATCGAAGCCTCACGAAGTCATCAGGGTACTTGTCACGGAACCTCCGACCCAGTCATTGAACGAACAATGCCGACATTGCTGGTTAATATAGAAGCCAGAGTTAGACGTCTCACAAAGCATTTGGACGGTCAGCTCTCTCGGATCACCGTGTGAAGAGTATGTTGCTAGCCAAGCTACGTCAAGTAAATATTGAGCGCTGGAGCTTTTCAGGGTAATCGATCCCAACCTTACACTGGTGCACTGCCACTGAACGATTTTTTTCAGTGGACCGAAGTCCAGCGCTCTACCAATTGAGCTATCGGGGCGGCATGTATGATCTTAATAAGATATAAGTTCACGTGTGTCGCGTTTTTGTGTCTCGTCATTTCTGGCGCTGCCGAGGGAAGCTAGGAAGGGGGTGACGAATAGGAAGGGGGTGACGAATTTTGCACCTTTTCTCATCGGCATGTCACCAAGGAAGGGTTGCCAGTGGTCGAAGTTATAACTTTGAAAGATTTTGCGAGTGTTTTTGTCATCGCAAAATTTACTCCTTTAGGAATTGGGCCCAGACGTAATTAATTAATGTTTCAGCCTTTCTACCAAGTTCTTTTCTTCTCGGCCGCAAGTGAAATGTATGTTTTTCACGTAGCAACAATATTCAAAATCGTAGACGACGCATTTTGAATATTTGGTTCTGCATTTTCAAATTTATTTTTTTAATATATTTGGAAAAATTCACAATATATTTTTGGCATAAATTTGGTATGTTAACTCTCGCCCTACAAGTGGCCATTGATGGCCCCCCTAAGACTTTTTTCAGAATAACAGAAGAAATGACGAAGCATAGCAGCGTGGTTGAGGGCTCTACCTCTTGCTCCATCATTTTCCCACCATCCCTGAAATTTTTACCCCGGGCCACACTAGGTCAGGTCACCAGGCGAGGTCAACCAAGGCCACCTCACTTCAACTTTTGAGGTCACCACACTTCAACTTTTGAGGTCACCACACTTCAACTTTTGAGGTCACCACACTTCAACTTTTCTACCATAGCTACATTTCGGAGCTGATCGATTTAAAACTTTATACACTTGATGACCCTTCTATGGTCTACAAAATGCATATCCTGGATTTCTGTATTTTGCGACCGGAGGTCAGGTCACGAGGAGACCTTTCCTAAAGAAAAGCCATGGGGAAAAGCTGACTTATGATCCAAAAGTCACAAAATTGATTGCAAATGCTCAGATTGCTGTGAAAAGTATTCGTTACCACCCTCCTACGGATTCCAGAGGCGTTATTTTGCCTTTGACCTATTTGAAGTCATCACAGGTCACCAGGGGTAAAAAGAAGTATTTTGACAATAAGTATTTACCTAATCAAGCTAGAGAGCTTATATAAGCTTCACCATGTATGTCTTGTTACTGGATTTTATTTGAAATACGGCAAGGTCACTTTCTGACCTTCCGTAACCTCAGATCATGTTAGGTCACCAGGTGCCCTCTGGAAGTCAAACTACTGGCGGGAGGCCATTATGTTTCACACAGCGAAGAAATTCTTGACATTTTCCTATCAAATGTACCTTACAAGATCTCAATAGCTCTAATGGGATGAGGGTTATGCCCAGGCTTCTTAAGCATAATATGTTTAAGTGGAAATAGCCTATCGTGACCTAACTTGACCTCTGAAGTCAAACCATTGGCCTGAGCTCTTAAAATTTAATCAAAATCGTACAGATTCCACACGATTTTTCCATTGATTTTGCAGATTCGCGCTAACCCCCTACTTTCGGAGTTAGAGGCGCCATCGATGGCCCTCCGGTGGGGTGAAGGTAGCGCCGGACCCCCGATGGGGCGCGGGTTAAGCTTCCAGCCCCTGAAAATGTACGGATTTCTAATACATCAGAAACATTTTGCGATACAAGGCCTTGAATGTGTTTTAACATGCAGTAAAGTCACCGTTCAACGTCACTATAGCATCAAAAGTATTAATTGGAGGTGTATTTTGACCATGTATTCGAGTTTTAGGCTATGAAGAGCTCAAATGCCTGATTGATTTCATAGAAATCTGAGGGGGCGCCGTGTAAAATATGTTTTACTGGTTGAGTTGATTTGAAATATAATACGGCCTGCATTTTTCTGTGCTGGGACTAGTTTTCTGTCACTGGACATCCGTTGCCTTTCTAGGCCTGCTTAGCCGCTTCAGAAGTACAGTTCAGTGGTGCAAAACTGTTTTTTTATCATAGGCCACTTTGTCGTTTTCAGAGCCCTCTGAACGGGCTTCTGAGTCCCCTGCACCATTTTGGCGATCAGCGTGGGTGCTTAGGGACTCCCTGTCGTGAGTGACTCTACCGCTAACACCTCATTAGCCTCCAAGAAAATTTGAAGAGGCTAATTCTCCCTCGATCAAAGTTGGGTGTCACAACCCGGGTTCCCTGCTTTGGTAGAGCCCTTGTTACTCACACAACTTGTGGGAATACTAAGAACAACATTCCAGGAATTTTGATGTGTATTTATCATATTTTCACCGAAACAATAATCCCGCACCAACAAGAAATTGTCCAATAGCGTGAACGGATTCTCGACCTCGCAGTTGCTGTCGATCAGTGCCAGCGAGAAGAACAGGTCATATTTAAGAGCAGAATTTCCCATCGGCAGTAGCCGGCTGGATCCAGGACATAGCTGATGTCACCCTGGCGTAGACGCCTGGAGATCCAGGCAGCGCGCAGCCGCGGCCTCAGGAGACGACGCCGATCACCGCGTACCTGTCGTTCTCCATACCGGCCATGGGACCGCCGCTGTCGCCCTGGCACGAGTCCTTGCCACCCTGACTGAGGCCGCCACAGATCATAGACAACCACCCCCCCCCCCAATTATTAGAAACCATGTCAAGTAGTGCAAAGCGAAAAACGGAGTAAAGTGGTCTCTTTAAATCCCTACCAAATATGTGATAGGCTATTTCTTGTCAGGTAACTGTTAAGGTAGGTCACAAGAGGTCAAAGTATGTTATCGTAGAATATAATAATCACTTAAGTTTTGCATCATAACGACTGGTAGAGCAGAGGTATAGCAAATATATAAGCGCAATCGGAATCCTCTTGTCCAGCTCAATCTTAAAATTTTTAATGTGATCTTGTCAAACAAAATCCTTAAGTTGACATGACCCAGGGTCAGATCAAGGTCAGGCAACTCACAAGGATAAACATCACAATACACGACGATGAATAGATACATTTCTTCATGCTATTAGAATCCGTACCACCTGTGTATTTCCTTCAACATTGAAGCAATCTGATGAGATAATCTGGCACCCGGCGTTGGCTTTATACGGCAGAGTCGGTGACCGTCTATCTTGCATCCAGCGGCAGCGGCGCCGTCACCGCTGCTCTATTCAACCATCACTCAAACATTTCCCGCGCTCCATATTTCAGAACTCAAACCATATCACCCCAACATTTTATTCCGGTTTTATGCATGGTTGACCATCCTTTAGTTAGAAGGGTGTAGCCAAAAGTTGGCAACGGGATTTCAGCCGCCTTGATGAAGAGCAAATACAGCCTTTGTGAGCGCTGATTGCCGATCGCGCGCCGCAGGCCGCCACCAGGAACTGTTTTACATCCGGGCCCTGCAGTCTTTCTCCAAACTCCCCAAGCTGTCCAGGCACCCACATATATATATATATATATATATATATATATATATATATATATATATATATATATATATATATATATATATATATATATATATATATATATATGTATATGTATATATGTTTGTTTTGGTCGATTTTTTCTTCGTGGCTTCAAGTGTTCGGATTATTTTTTGTTTGGTTTGGCTTATCTTGTTTAAAAGAGAGCCAATCATTTAGCTACACTCGTATGTATGTTATATTATTTGCTACGCGTTTCGACAGTCATCTATCGCCATCAGGCTACTATGTACATTTCAGGTTGAAAACAATATTAAAAATCACATGATTGCAACCTATCCTTTTAAAATGTAGTTCGTAAAAGCACACTTATTTGCATGCTCTAAGAATTCAAGTCAACATCCTCATGTCATAAGAACATAAGCACCTCCACTTAAGATACATATATATATATATATATATATATATATATATATATGTGTGTGTGTGTGTGTGTGTGTGTGTGTGTGTGTGTGTGTGTATGTGTATCTTAGCTGATACATTTCTCCGTTACGAACTAAACAAAGTTAGGGCGTGCAGGTGCTAGCTGGGACTATTACGAGCAGTTTAGCAGGTAAATTGTGTTGAAAGTAGCACATAAAACATTTTCAAATGCTTAGATAAAATAATTCTCTAGTTTTATGTCTTTTACTAGCACCCGCAAGCTATTACCTCGCTGTAGGATTTCACACATTGGCCACCATTCTATACAGGGGTGTGGACTTCTAGAATTATTGGGGGTACCAAAATTTGAAGAAAAAGGAAATGGTTACTACATAAAAGGAAACATCATAGTATTATATTTTTATTCATCACAAAGTCTTTGCAATCCTCAAAATGACCAGCAATAACATTTAAAGGGAAATTTGAAACTTAGTCGATTTTCCATCAGGGTTGCCTGGGCACCCCAAAGCAGAGTTTAATCCACTCCCCTGCATAGTATCTAGCACTCATTCAGATCTGAACAATAACCCATCGCCATTCAAGATCGTGCAGCTACCATTTTTCACATGGTTTGGTGTGTTATAGCTATTTCACAAGGAAATGTTATACATGTTGAACATATTCCAAACCTGGTCGTTTAAAAAAACCCGCTGGTCGAACCAAATTATTCAACGTTCTTTGATGTCTTGTTAGTGTCCTCCCACATCCTCGTACCAATGCTTGTTCAGTACTGGAACTTTTGGCCTGAAAAAATTCGCATATTCCAAGGAATCTCTTTGTTTTGCAGGATTTTACCATTTTCAGTGCCTAACATTACTTGTAACATCACCCACTCCTCATTTTCATCAAATTGGGTATGATCCGAAAGCTGAGTGGCGGACATCTTGGTCAAAGGGCAGCAAACCACTGTTAATAACCAATGATAATAAATAATTACTAATTGGGAACACAATGTCACCCGGGATATTAAAAGCGGACTATTGTAGCACACAAACCAATTTTAGGCCTAAAAATAGAAAGTCGGACAACCACGGTTAGACATCCGTGCACAGTGGATTCTGGCTACCTGGAGACCGGGTGGCGGCGGCATCGGAAGTATGTGATAGGGGAATAGCTTATGCTAAAGGAACACACTTATGTTTATACCATGGGAAATATACATACCTGCTCAGGTAATTGCCTTGTCACCCTATGTCTTGCCTTAGAATCTCCTTGTTAACACAGTCAGTCAGAACTGCTTATCACTCCGCCTCAAGTAATATTTTTAGCATTTTTAACTTCTGGTGTTGAATAGGCATGAAATGTCAACTAAGTGTTTATCTCACATGTGCCATGTGCGTTGTATTGCCAACAAATATATGAAAATTGAAAGTCCTGAAAAGCTCCAACATGTACCGTGATGTCAGAACATACTTCGGATTCGGAATGAACGCCCGAAATTTTTTCCGCTAAGCATATTCACATACAAAACTCATTGAATGAATTCATGTTTTTCTCTTGCTATCGACATCGCGTACAGTACTGACACCTAGCCCATATATCCACCCACGTGCGCACGTCTCATATACCCGATTCTGGCACTCCAACAGCAAACACAACCACCACCATTCTCAACACACATCCATGTTTTATAAACTGCCACGCAACCCCTCCCTAAAGAGGCTTAAACTCGGCGTCCGCGGCGGCCACCAGCGTGACCTATCTAACCTCTGCCCGCAGGCAAGTGGCAGTCAGCGGATGGCGGCCGCTGATTGGTGGAGGCGCGTTCACTAGTGTTGCGAGAAGTTGAAGGGAAATTTATACATGAAAATGATAAAGTTTTAAGGTATGAGACAGGCAATGTAATCATATCATCTTTAAAAAAATTACCCATACTTTACTCTGTATTGGTTTGATTATCTGCTCCACCATCCTACACTACCCTTCGGTGCACGCAGGTCGGCGCGGTGGCAGGCAGCGCAGGCTAGCCGGCAGCCGAGTTCTCTGAAGTCAGAAGCACTGAGATGGGTTTCTGTTGAGCTGAGAGGAGTGGGCCCCTGCCCGAAGGTAGCCGAGGGAAGGGGAGAGAGGCATGTATAAAGCTAAGACTTAATCATTGGAAGATTTATGGAGAGTGAGGACAAGGTAATAGAGAGCGCTGCCGAGGTAGAATTAGATATATACCTGGAGAGGGAAGCAATTGCGGCTTTACTTCGTGTTGGATGGTGAAAAATTGCTAAACTTCAGTCGGGACTCAAAACAATGTCCTGTTTTAGGGCAATTTGCATTTCTGACGTCATACCACACAAACTAAAACTCCGTTGTGGGATCCAAAAGTCATATGCATCGGAGTTTGTTTTATCTAAGGAGAACGTTCTATGGAATCATCATACAAACGCGGATTTTATTTGAAAACTATTGGGGGCTCCCGAATCAGAAAACTACGATTGTGACAGCATTAAGAAGATAATTGAATTTTGAAGACTGTTATAAAAATACTTCATCCAGGTAAGTCACCACGACTTAGTTGGGGGGGGAAGAGGCGAACTCGGCACTGGCGATGGCCGGGGATAGGATGGGAGACGAGCTATGAGACTATTTAGCGTCTGAAAAACAGCTAACGAGAATGAATGCTACCAACAAATTTACGTGGGTTCTTGCGGGCAAAGGGGAAGGATACAACAACCTAGATCAAGTTCTTAACACGAGCATTGACGGGGGGGCGGGTATCCGCCCCTCTCGGGTTTCTCGGAGACAGCAGAAAAACGGCGGTGCGTAGCGCCACCGTACTTTAAATACCTTTTCCCTCTTCATTTTTACAACTTCTGTGAAAATTTTAAGGTTAGGTCATCTCAGGTCAGGTCACCAGTACAGGTCAAGTGACTTGACCTCAAAAAAAGTTTAGGATAGTATAAGTCGGAGCAGGGTGAAGTTATCCGATTGAAACTCATATCACGTAATGGATCCACCGATTTCTCTGAATTATGTTCCGGTATTTTTTATATCGATGACGTAAGGTCAGGTACGAGGCATGACCTCTCCATTGGAAATCCATGGGAAAAATTATTTTTACTGAATAGCTCAGTAATGGATTGGGATAGTGTTTATTTTAGCTGCATTAGACTCGCTTTGACCTTGCGGTTCTAATGATATGCATTCTATATAATTTGACCCTGACCTGACCTCAGGTCAGGTCAAATCCTTGATTTGACCTAGCAAGGTCATATTATATATCATTCGATTCAGCTTGCTGCGAGGATTCATATAGTTCAAGTCGTTTTGCTCTATCTTTACTTGTTCAGATGCAATGGCCGAAACACTTGATTTACATGTCATCCCTATTACGGCATGTTTTAACCTCTCTGACCTTAAATGTGACCTGAAAAAATGGTACAGATATTTTCGATGGAGAAGTGGATGGGCTACCCAACACCGTTTACCGTTTTTCGCTACCTACCGTGGTTCTCGAGATCTTAGGGGCTGGGTACCCGCCCCCGTCAAAGCGGAGGTGGCTCAGACCCCGTCAATGGACGTGTTAAACCTGTGGCGGACGTCCCCCTGACTGGACTTTGAGGTTGGAGACAGAAATCGACAAAGCGATAGGGCAAAATATTTCTGGAATATTCGGTGAACGGTGTACAAGGCTTATGAGAGGGTGAGACAATTATGGATCATATAGTCACTATAGGCTCCAAAGTCTTCAAATACATAGATATCTAGTCTTCAGAGGCCGTTTGTTCAGAGGCAGTTTGTCTTCAGAGGTAGTTCATGATATTTTTTGCTGTGGGTGGGTTCAGTGTAGGAGTAATACAGAATCAGTGTCTTATATTGGGAGTAATTCCATCCTGGATTTTGAATTTGAACTTGAAGAGTGGTAAGTACAATGAATTTAAGCACTATTGTTTTGTACTTATATTAATATAAAATCATATTAACCCTCACTCCGGTGGGGAGGTGTTTGAACACCCCCTCTCGGATTTTTCTGGCGGCACAAAAAAAGGCGGTGCAAAGCGCCGCTCTACTTGGCACACCTTATCCTTGATCAATTCCGCTACTTTCCCCAAATTTTTCAGGATGAGTCATCTCAGGTCAGGTCACCAGTGCAGGTCAAGTGACCTCACCTCCAAAAATTTTTAAGGTGGCAGAAGTAAGAAATGGGTGAATCTATCGGATTATAACTTATACCACTAATGGACCCATCAAGAGCTACAATATATATATTCCGTGGTTTTTCATATCGATGAAATAAGGTAAAGTACGGACCATGACCTCTCCATTGGAAATACACGGGAAAAAGCAGAAATTGGGCTGTATTTGTGTAGATACAGCTGAGAATACCTTCATATTCTCCAAGTCGTAGCACCCTCCATTTCCAAGTTGATGTTGGCCCCTTTCCAGCTAGATGTTGCAATTTTTTACTTGTGACCTCTGATAGGGCATCTGGTGCTAATTAAGCAGTTTTTAGACTTAAGCCAATAATTGTATAACAGTGGTTGACAGATATTAACACTGTTGGTTTAAGTGTTAATATCTGTCAACCACTGGTATACAATTTTCTGACATGAACATCGAAACCAACACCACAGAGAGACAAGAATTCGTTACCAGAAAAAGATATCCAGCAGTTTCAATTGTTTTACATTCCTTCTCTGCCGTGTTGGTTTAAGTGTTAACTTAAGCCAATAACTTTGCATGAAATGACGATACAGCTTATATTTTGATAGCATTGCGTTCGGGCTGCTATTGCGATTAGATTGATAAACATATTGACTTTGCTAGGTTAAAAAATGACCTTTACCTGACCTGAGGTCAGGTCATTTTTGTGTTTTGACCTAGTATGGTCATATTATACATCATTCGGTTTGCCGTGACGCTAGGAAGTCAGATGTCACAGGTTCAAACTTGTAACACAAACCTGGAAAAGTGCCTAGGATACTACGATTTGGAGAATATGAATGTATTCGAGGTTTTAAATGCAGAAATAGTCATTGTTTGCCCAATGCCCGTTTTCCCATGCATTTTCAAAAGAGATGTCATGAACTGTACCTGACCCTAGGTCATTGAGATGTAAACTATTGGAATACCTGTCGTATTAATCGATGGGCTCATGATGTGACATGAGCTTGAATTGGATATATTAACCCTCTTCTTACTTATGGTATCTCAAACTCTTTTGGAAGTGAGGGTACTTAACCTGCACTGTTGACCTGTCTTTAGATGACCAAACTTTGAAATTTTAGGAAAAGTTGCAGAATTTATCACTGGATAAGGTGTGCCGAGTACGGTGACGTTTCGCGCTGCTAAAAGTTTTGTCCCGTCGGAAAACCCGAGGGGAAGGTTGAAACACACCCGCCGGACGGGTGTGGGGGTTAAGCACAACCCTTACCGGGGTGAAGTGTAAGTAGCAGAAACACAACTCAGTCTGCTTCGCTCCTTGGATTTTGTCATGCAGCTTTGACAAAAGAGGCGCTGCTTACCAATGTTAGAGAGCAGGTAATTTTTTAAGTGTTTACCAAGTGTTTGAGAACATCTGGCGCCACAAATCAAAGATGTCCATGATGCTACGTGTTTTCTTGATTTCAATCATTACCTCCATGTATTCGATGTTTTCTCTCATTGTGAACGAATTTATGACTGGAAAGCATGCACTTAACACGCGCATTGACGGGGGTCTGAGCCACCTTCGCTTTGACGAGGGGGCCGGGTACCCGCCCCCCGATCTCGAGAACTGCGGTAGGTAGCGAAAAACAGTAAACGGCGTTGGGTAGCCCATCCACTTCTCCATCGAAAATATTTGAACCATTTTTTCAGGTCACGTTTAAGGTCACGAGAGGCCAAAACATGCTGTCATAGGGATAACATGTAAATTAAGTTTTTCGGTTATTTCACCTGAACAAGTAAAGATAGAGCAAAACGACTTGAACTGTATGAATCCTCGCAGCAAGCCGAATCGAATGATATATAATTTGACCTTGCTAGGTCAATTCAAGGTCAATTTGACCTTGCTAGGTCAATTGACCTGACCTGAGGTCAGGTCAGAGTCAAATTATATAAAATGCATATCATTAGAACTGCAAAGACAAGGCTAGTCTAATGCACCTAAAATAAACGCTCTACCACCATTCGTAACTGAGCTATTCAGTAAAAACCATTTTTCGCATGTATTTCTAACGAAAAGGTCATGCCTTGTACCTGACCTTAGGTCATCGATATCAAAAATACCGGAACATATTCTAGAGAACTCGGTGCGCCAATTATGTGATATGAGTTTCAATCGGATAAGTTAACTCTGCTCCGACTTATGCTATCTTAAACTTTTTTAGGTAAGGTCACTTGACCTGTACTGGTGACCTGACCTGAGGTGACCTAGCCTTTAAAATTTTCACACAAGTTTTAAAAATGATGAGGGAAAAGGTATGCTAAGTACGGCGGCGCTGCGCGCCGCCGTTTTTTCTGCTTCCTTCGAAAAACCCGAGGGGGGCGCCTACCCGCCCCCGTCAATGCGCGTGTTAATTGAGCTATTGTTCATAACTTTTATTTTGCCATATCTTTCAGACTGTATCACTGCCCAGGTATGGAATATGCTATGAACTGTCTTGCAGCTTGCTGCTGTGTACTGACATCGCTGCTTACGTCTGAGGACATCGCTTGCTTTTTAAAGTATAAAGCTGCAGGTCAGATGAAGAATGCCACTTTTACAGGTGTTAAAGTGGTAGTAGTATGTGTTTCACAGTGATGTGAAACACGCACTTGTGGATACTTGTCTCTTCTTTGAAATTTCATTGGGACTTAGCTTCAACTTTTGGTTGGGGGGCACCCCCAAAGAGATAGAAATCCATATCCCTGATTCTCCCTCTCAAAGGGCACTTGATAGTCTCCGTGAGACTATCAAGTGATGTGAAACACGCACTTGTGGATACTTGTCTCTTCTTTGAAAATTTCATTGGGACTTAGCTTCACCTTTTGGTTGGGGGGCACCCCCAAAGAGATAGAAATCCATATCCCTGATTCTCCCTCTCAAAAGGGCACTTGGTAGCTAGTCTCCGTGGATATACCTGTAGGTATTGTGGAAATACTGTACTCGTGGGGCTCAGCCCACGTGATATAGAAGCTTGCAGCTAGCGCGAGCGCTCCTAGAGTCAAGTGATTGGGTTTTGTCATTGGTGTCCGGCGGTTTCGGCGACAGCCCCGCCGCCCCACCGGGTATCCCATTCTCGGGTGAACGGTCCCCGGTGTGGTCCCATTGCGCCATGAGTGGTCCCCGGCGGCGCGCGCCCGGAAGCCCCGCCGAACAACGGCGGCGGCCGGGCTGCCGATTGCGCCATAAACGCGCACACCTGCACTATTAGCCGGGCCGATCGCTGCCGTTATCGCCCAGTTGCTCATTATCCCGCGGTTGATCAGCGTCACGCTTCCGTCACCGGCTACGGCTTGGGTAGCGACGGCCGGCGGCGGCCATGGCTTGGGTTGACGTGATCGGCGCGCGGTGCGGTCCGCGCTGGCCAATCTATCAATTCTCTCAGGCTTTATGGCGTGAGTGCCGGTGGCTTGTCGTTGGGCAGCGCTGGGAATCCGTCGGACACAGGCACAGGTCACATCATAAAACGGGGCAGGCTCTGGTCGACACTCATCAGCGCGGGCGGCCGCGTCCTGGTCAGGGCAGGCAGTCACCTCTTCACAGGCATGCGAGAGGGGCGTGGGTTCGTTACCGGCTACCCTACGGCGCATTGTTTTCGGCAGAGGCCCAATTTTAACTGGACTGATTGCCAGTCGCGGAACACCGCATCGCTCGTTTGAAACCTTAATTCCAAAATTAGAGCATTCCCCTCCCGCTATGGGCTGCTCCATTTATTCCCTGATGACACCGGAGAAGAAAACCGAGACGGCATTCCAAGCCAAATTGACCAGCAAAAAGACGAACTAGAACGCTACATTTAAGATCAGTTCAACGGTAAGAAATGGAGTGGCGCAATCAATTGCTCTTAGCTATCTTGAAGAAATGAAAAAGGCTTAACCCTAACCCTATTTCTGTCAGGGGAGGCGGATTCGCCCCTCCCGCCTCTTTTTTCCACCAATCGCCCTTTTTAGACAATACACTTTCAAATTGTTCAAGTTTTGGTAGGGGCATGCAAAATACATTTGAAAACTATACTAGGCTCTCCATAACTCTTGGTTCTGTTGCTTAATTTTGTCAAAATTGGCATGTAATGACTGAAAATTAACGCAAAATATTCATATATTATTGAACGAAGCGTAGTTTGTCTTATAGTGTGAATGCCATTTTTGCAACTTCGCATGGAAAAAGTGCGTACGACCGCGTGGGCGGTGCCACCAAAACGGCAGCCGCGCAGGAGTCCTCGGTGGCCGTGCGTCGGTCAGATCACCATTGCCTGGGGCACGTATGCATTCCTCGCAGAAAGGCTTGGAACACTGTACTCTCTGCATCTAATTTGGAAATTAACAAACCAAATCACGGAGAAGCTGAGGAATCTGTTCCGCAAAGCTCTGGTGATAAAGGAGACACGGGCTAGCTACAATTTCTACCACAAATCAATAGGTGCTCAACACTGACCCCCCTTAAATGTTCTTGCATACTAGCATCAATAGGATGTTATCAGGTGAACTGAATTCACCTGTCTAGTGTTTAGTTCAATCTGATGGGCTGTTTTTAAGTTACAACCTTGGAAAGTTTGGAAATTTGGGACAGACTCGACACGGTTTTAGACTCGGCGCGATGTGTGCTTTTCAAAGAAGCTCACCCTAGGAGTCCCCGCCACTGCGTTCTCGTCCTTTTACCTGACGATGGTCATGACTGAAACATTGTGTCCTCCTTAGGCTCCTCTTTTTGAGCTCCTTTTGCTTTCAGCTGTCTTTCTTAAGTTGTTTTGAGTTTTTGTACTCCTTTTCATAATCTACACGTTTCTTTTGAGAAACTTACATAGCTTGGGTTTTAGAAGTGTTTTAGTATCAATGTTTTACGTTCTTGTACATCATTTGGACTGATCTTGCTGTCGTCTTGAAGCTTTAATGTAAATAAGCACCTTATAGTATAATTATAAGCTGATTATGATATAATTATGAACAGTATTGTCGCGTAAATTCACTGCAGGGATTGGTTTTTAGT
This sequence comes from Lepas anatifera, assembly GCA_034440635.1. NCBI lineage: Eukaryota > Metazoa > Arthropoda > Thecostraca > Lepadidae > Lepas > Lepas anatifera. Next base: position 1,007,343 of record JAOTON010002229.1, read on the forward strand.
GACTTATCTTACTTGTTTGCGTAATGTCTGCACAGGGAAAAGTTTTTAGCATCCTATTTTAATTAAATTTGTTAGGCTCTTACAGTTTTATTGGTGGCTTTAGGCACTATCGATTGAAGAGAGGTTTTATTGGGTGGTCTTAATTTCTTTTTCAGCATTCTAGACACTCTGTCTCTTCATCTTTTGAACCTTTTTATGGCAAAAGGTCATTCCCTCATAATATTTTAGATGGGCCCTATCTCCACCAAGCTCTCTGAGAACTTAAAATAAATTTTCAGCATGCCAATATGGCATCCATTTTCTGTCAATTCGTAGCTGTTTTGAGGATGTCAAACAGCAAGTTCAAGAGTTATAGGGAATGTTTAAAACCATTAAGAAATATGTATTTCTTCAGCACTTCGACACTTCAAAATTTCGATTTTTTCGTTTTTTTCTTCAAGATGGAGTTTGATGTGAGACAAAACAAGTCCTCTTTGAATCTTTCAAATCGGACGGGTAGATATTGACTTTGATCTTAGGAGGCTCGTATGCCCCCCCCCCAACCTCCCGGCATGTATAGAGAGGGTTAGGAGCTTGACAGGAACAAAGTCATGTTCCATCTTTTTGGTGAGTCAGTATCTGGTCTACTATACAAACATTTCTAAGATAAAATTTTATCGAAGTTGATTGCATTATCTCGACGGAGTGTTGTCTTTCTATATTCATACCAAATAGGGAATATTCAGAGAAGAGAGGGGAATGCAGGCTCTATGCCCCTTTCTTATAATGACAGTCCTTGCCCAACTCTCTCTCTCTCTCCCTCCCTCACGCTTTGTCTACCTCGTCTCGAAATTATATTTCCTCTCTTGACGACAATCTCACTTCCTTTAGCATTTCTGATTCGGTACGCATTTCCCTGTTCCCGTTAATCCCTATTGCCGGCTGGCGCCTCGTCCGCTCTTATTATGGATACGCAGCGTAGCAAAAAGCCTGCTTCGCCTCGCCTGTAATCAATAGCACCCTTCCAAGAGTTCATAATATTAGCTGGCGGCAGGGTGTTGAATATGCAGCAGTCGCGGCGCGTTCGCTGCCGCTGCGCGACCGCTGCCACACCGCGCCACTCTCGCCGCCTCCGCGCCACTCTCGCCACCGCCGCGCCACACTCGCCGCCGACTAATAAGACTGAGCAAATGGAAATCCGGCTAAATGAGGGTTTTAGCTAGCTTCGCGAATAAAGTGCCCAGAAAGCATTCTGCTTAGATAAAGGGCTTATGAAGTGGTTTGGAGCCTCTCCTGAAGCTGCGGCACATTTGGCTGGAGCCTAGTATATGATTGTTGAGTTTGCACGCGTAGGACCTGGAATGGGGGGAATTCTCCCCAATATTCTGGTTAAGAGGGATGAAACCCATATAGCTGCCCACACCCACCCCCTACCCGGGGTGTCACCACATAATGTTTACCGCGGGAGGGGGACGGATCCTGAACTAGCGATGACCGGAGCGGAGAGGAAGGGTTTAAAAGATGAATTTCGAGAACATCGGCAGTTTCTGAAAAAGCTATCGACGATGCACCTGAACACATTTACGTAGGTCTACGCAGATTATAGGGAGAAAATGTGAAAAACTTGGTCGAGTGCTAAAATTTCGCGGGGGCGTCCCCCTAATTCGTTAACTGTGGGAAACACATCACATCGTATACCCCCCGCTACCGGCTGTCAACGCCCATGCCCCTGCCTAATAAATGGAAAAGGTTAACCAGCGGAACATTTGCTTAAAGAACTGAGTGACCATTTGGGCATTTTGCATAAGTGCAAAATCACCTCTAAATACGACAGATTAATGATATGCTTAGGTTATGCATATCCCACATTTAATGACAAGGACTGACTATTCATGAGAAAAGAGACGCTTAATCTCCAGAATTTGTATATTCTAGCATCCCATTGACGGCGTGGCCAGAGCCGCCTGCATTGGCCAATGACCCATAACGACATTGTACTCAGAGCGAGGGGGTTAGAGGTCAGGTACTCCCTTCCAATAGTGACAGAAAGGGAATGCTCAGCCAAAATCATAGCCCTATTTAAACATTAACCTATTTAAATGAAATATGGCACCTTGGTCGAATTCTGGAATTTACTGCAATTAGGCATTCTTTTAGCCGAAAATAATGAAACCACTCATGATTTCTCTGAGAAAATGTACAATAAGCTCAATATTTTGATTTTTTAAATACTCCTCAAGAAAAAATAATAAATATCAGCCTGTGAATGATGTCACAAACTGGAAACCACTACCATACTTGAAACGCTTCAAGGGCTTCGATTGGCTAATGCTCATCGTGACGTCAGCGTATGTCGTCACACCAGCAGCTCACAACAATGGCCGCCCGGCGACGGGCTGATGAGGGGTCTGGTATGAGGTAGGTTTTAGTTTTTTCTACGGAAATATCGAGTTCCAAGACAAATCACGTATGGTTTACCGGGTTTTCCGACTTGCTTTACAACTTGGCTATCTCAGTTAAAATCACGTTATGAAGGTGTCACATTCCCTTTAATCTATTGAACCATTAACCGATTTAAAAACAAACTACACCAGACTCACTTCACGTTATGGGCGCAAAATGACCGAGGCCGCCAATGCGCCCAAAATCACCATTAATGATGATGACCTAACATCATAGCTCATATGGTTCCAATCCTCCACACCAAACCATGTTCTGGCCAAAGATTTAGTTGCTAAGCAAAAACCCAAGCGTTCTGTTCGTTTTGCGATGGTTTTCCACTCTTAGGAGCAGACTTGTTGAGTCACGACTCAGAGTCGGAGTCGACTCTGAACCGACTCAAGTTTTCATTGAGCCAGAGTTGAGTCGACTCACTTCCAGATTTGGGTTGAGTCTGAGTCTACTCAAGTATTCGACCAGTTGATTCGAGTCAGAATCAGGATCAGCCTCTAAGCTGTGAGTCAGGATTTGAGTCGACTCAGCACTCTATTTTCTTAACATATGTGATCACATGACTGACACTTGAGACATTTTCCCAACTAATTTTGAAGATTTCATATCGCAATTTTCCAATAACAGGTACTTAATAATTTTCATATCTCCACAACACCCATCTCAGGATCAGTCATTAACAACAATAAGCTATGTAAAATATGCAGTTTCAAAAGCACACACATTTAATAGTTTTTTCCATTTAACCTTAGTAAAAGCACGCAAAATCATATAAAAAAATGTGACTTGGCACACATTCAGACTTTTTACATTGAGGGTGCACACCATACAGAGTCCTAAGCTGATAATCATGGAATGTTTTCCTCTTAAGAAGCCACATCTTTATTTTCTGTTTTCTTCCTTCGTTTGACTGAAAACACACACAACTAAGTAATATAAGCGCCAGATAGGATACCAAAAAACATGTTTTGCACATAAGTCTTGAAATGGGTGCAAACGAAAACTAAAATCCTCAATTACCTGCTTTTTGAAAGTACTTTCTTGATTGATCATGGTTTGAGGACATCACCTGCTAGATAATATCAGCACTGACGACACAGCACTGTAGGTACATACTTACTGTCCTCTGTATACGGAAAGTAAAACTCAGTCATATCTCTGGCATTCCCTACACATCCATTCTCTCACAAACCACCACTCCTTAACACGCACCCCGCTGGGGTCCCTGGCATGACGCGCCCCGTTGGGGAGGCGTTTTTCGCCCCCCCCTCCTTATCACATTCCCCACGAAAACTGAAGGAAAAGTATGGTTTTATGGTTTATGGTTTTAGGTCAGGTCAATATTGAGGTCAGCATAGGTCAAAGAAGGTTCCATAGACTTACAACAGAGCGTGTACGTTTCTCTCTCTTGATCTGCCATCAGGAGAGCTACAGCAAATCTGTACGCATCATTGGATTCCTCTCATCGCAGCATTCGAATGATATAATATGACCTTGCTAGGTCAAATAGTGAAAATTTCCTGACCTCGAGCTTGGTCAGGGTCACAGAGTGACCTGGTATGGTCATGCTGCATATCAATCGACTCCCAATGAATAAATATAAGTACAATGCAAGCAAAATGGGAGCTTTATCTCAATTCAGTGAGAAGATATTGGCAAAACAATCACTGTATGCTCCCTTTACCTGACATGACCTTTGAGAGGTCAGGTGCTTAAAAAATCGACATAATGGTCAAGATCGTGGTAAGAATAGACGGGTTGAGGATTTTCAGCTTTATCTATCCAGTTTTTACTGAAAACGAGCCCATTCTATTTTTGACCATAGACTTATAATAGGGTGACCAAAAATTGACACCACCTTCGGTCAACAATAAAAAAATTCCGATATTGCAGATTTGTAGACCCTGATGACCTTATCATATTGTGGAGGTTTCAAACTGATTGGTTCGCTGATGTTCCCTGGGCACCGCTTCAAGCTCGTGATTTTAGATTTTGAGGTCGGGTCACTTGACCTTGAATAGCTCCTTGACCTGACATGACCTTAACTAAACAATTTGGTCGGATGTGTAAAATTGATCTGATAAGGCACTGTAAGTTTCGTTGTTCTGCGCCTCTTCGTTGTTGAGCTATCCAGGGAAAACCAGGAGGGGAGTGAATTTTGCCCCCAGCGGGGCACGTGTTAAATCATGTTGATTATTCTGCACAAACAACATACCACTGCGACACCACCCCTTGCACCCCACGCCAGTCACAAAACCATCATTGTGCGCCACAATATATTTGCTTTGCTTTGCTTTGTAGCCTAAGGATACGTTTACCTTCCTTAGGCCTGCAGATTTTCTTAGGTTTAAGTCACGTGACTTTTGAAGTGCTGTTTATCGTCATCTTTTGTGTCATCGGAGTTTCACGTAATGTCTTCGGTGCGCCATCTGTAGTATTCACTAATCTTTTTTGGGAGGACGACGCGAGCGTTCGTTGTTTGTTTTGTTTTTTATTGAGGTGATGCACAGGGTCGGTTCGACGCGGCTTAGTATTTATTGCTAAGTTTTATTTGTCAGAGGATTATTTAGAATGCCCTGGAGCAGGATTTGCCACTTAAAATGTCAAATATTAAAACATTGGTCCTGCTTTTGTGTTTGAAACCTCGCTTATTGCCTCAATGATGACTTTACTCATGAAGGACATACTAAAATGAAAATTCTTCAGGCCCGTCATCTCACTCACATGTTCACATTTAGCACCTTTCTTCATTCCTATGCAGACATCATTTATGTCATGAACTAATGCATGACAATTGACATTTTATTGAAAGAAATGTGCAGTTATTAAATAGATAATCCCATGAATAAATGTAGTAGAATTTGTGAACTATAAAAGGAAATGTGCATTTTTGTGTACATACTTGTCCACCATTCTGAGTTGGATTCGACTCTGACTTAACACTTATTTGAGTCAGAGTTGAGTTGACTAACTTCTGGATTTGGGCTGAGTCGAGTCGGCTTACCATTTTCAACACAGCGAGTCGAGTCAGAATCAGAGTCAGCCTTTAAGCTGTGAGTCAGAGATGAGTCGACTAAAAAATTGAGTCATCAACAAGTCTGCTTAGGAGGCTTCTTTTGTAAATGGTTACCAAGTACCTCAGCAAAGACAAAGTATAGATAATGGTAAATTGTTGGAAATTTTTCTATAAACATGTTCCATTTGAATCAAATATTTTCCCTCGTCTTAAATGTACTCGGAAAATGATGCAAAGAACATGGTATATGCCCGATTATATTTGAGAACACGGAACTGGCAGCACTCTATATAAAAGGCTTTAGCACACAAAGACGGCACGTGAGCATGCACATCAAAGACACAAGTTTCAGTAATATTACAAGTTTAAAGCTTTTGGCTCGAGCTCCATATGGCTCATTGGCTTATCTTCCATATGAATGACTGGATGCGGCGGACACAGCGCAAAATATCTCACTGTTCACCACAGAACAAGGCACATAACCCGCGCGGGGCTGGGGGGGTAAATTTTACCACCCCCCTCGCGAAATTTTGTGATATGTCAAAAACAGCGGCGCGCAGCGCCGCCAAATTTTCAGTACCTTTTTTACATAAATTTCACACATTTCTGCCAAATAAAAATAAAATCGGTAGAAAACTTTTCGAGAAATAAGCAACAATGTGACGTCACTACAGGCGATTTTTGTACCAAAATCGCGCAATGTTTAAAGAGCTGCTGAAGCTACAGCTCTGAACCGATTTCCAATTTTCTTGCATCAAACGATAGGCATCATTTTGGTCTTCAAAATGGCTATCTCGGATTTTCAAAATTTTGGTTTTGGAAAAAATTTTGGAAAAAGTTACAAAATTTCTAAAATGTTCAAGATTTTTCAAAAACCGGAATTTATTTGGTAAAACACCATACAGTGCACATGCATGACAAATTTTGAGTCTCTAGCTGTATAACTTTAGCCTGGAGAGCTGCGAAAGCTCAGCGACTCCCGCTCTGATTTTTAGGGCTGATCAATACTGTCTTTATTTAGTCAATCATAGTGACCCAGGATGACCCAGGATGACCTCGTACACGCTTTACACTACTTTTATAGTGTTCCTGAGACAAAACAGGTCCAAAATCATGTGCCATTTGGCAAAAAGTGTGAACTTAAAAAGTTGACCTCTGATGACCTACCTTGACCCCGGATGTTTAAGTTGAGACCAGAGTATTTCGGATATGATTCTCTATACATCATAGCTGAATTCTGCATGCAAAATGGCTCAAAAACATGTATCGCATGACCACATTTGGATACAAAAATATGGTGACCTTTAGTGACCTCATCTTGACCTGACCCGGTCATGCCACCAGCCTAAAGGTCTCAAAGCACCTTTCTGCATTCAAGTGAAGGCTTTCCATGAAGTATGAAGCTCATAGCTTCCATTGCCTGATCTCCGTAGCATTGCAACCTCAAACACCACGCTTTTGACAGCTGACCTCAGTTTGACCTTGACCTTGACCTCAAACTTTAAATTAAGTACATGTTGTTAGTTGTTCGTGATAAGATCTTTCGATTGGCGTTTGAGTTTTCTAAATCGGACCATTAGTTCGGGAGATAACAGGGGGTAAAATTTACACCCCCAGCCCCGCGCGTTCGGCTGGAGACCTCAGCCCCGCGCTGGTTAAACCAATTGGGGATTGCTTGCTTGGACCCAAGCTTTCTTAAGCTTGAGAGGTGTGTTTTTTTTATTTATTCCCAGAGGCAATGTGCGTCTGGACTGTGATGTATCATAGTGACGATGTAATGTTTGCAGTGTCATTGCCGTGATACTTGTCACGTGATACGCGCGTGATTTTAACTAATCTTTTTATGAAGGCAAAATACAGTATTTCTTAGTCATCTTTAAGACTACTTTGAACCAGAAGAAATATAAAAACAGCTATTGAAATACAAATAATCATAAATATCCTAAAATTCGCTTTCCATTGATATATAAATCAAACCACAAAAACCTATTTATAACCGCATTATGATCAATTCAAAACTAGAATTCCTCATGAAACACCCTGTACACCTCAGATTTCAGCTGAAAGCCTGCATTTTCGAAGTTTCAGCTACAGCCACTTACAGAGGAGCGTCCCGGTTTTTCAATGAATGAGTTTTAAGGAAATAAGAGGGATGATAATTTGGTAATCACCCTTTTTTACGCATTTGATTGCTAGAAACAAGAATACGTTTTCTTCTTCAAATTATGAAGTCATCAAAACAACGGTGTTCGTACAAAGTAAAGGAATCTTGGAGTTGTCGTCTATCTCCAGTTTCGTTACAGTCTTCGTCAATTACAGACACAACGTAGTCTCGCTTTGAGCTGTAGTTGAATGCAACTCAATTCTGACACTTCATATTAAATACCTACTAATTTTCATTCGCGATTCAAACCCACGATAAGTATGGTATGGAAATTTTCGTCGGTTACTTTTTATACAATAGGATCTCCATAATCTTTTTGGTGCTTACGTACAGGTGAGGCTGGCAAATCAAGAAATATATCAAGTTTATGGAAAGGATGGCAACTCGCTAGCAGGGGCGCAGCTAGAGCTTTGGTATGGGGGGCACACCAACTTTGAGGGGCACCCGGGGAAAATGGCACTTTTTAACGTAAACTAAAAAACTGACTATATCTTTGTTTATATCATTTTTTGGACATCTATGGTTCAATAAAAATGCAAATAAGTCATTGACGGAGAAGGAAAACTCGATTAAAACCGAAAAAGGACAAAATATCAACAAAGTGTCATGGAAGTAGCCAAAACACGATTGTTTTGGATAGATTTAAGGACAAATCAGCCAACTCATGCAAGTACTTAACATCAGATAAATTAGCGAAGCATGTGATATCTGTTACAATGTGCAGGTTTAGGCATATTGGAGTCGAAAATTCATTTGTTATGCTCACTGGTTTTTTCGTGACGAGTGAGCCATGGCTGAACGCGGATTAACACGCGCCCCGCTGGGGGGGTGAAATTCGCCCCCGCCTGGTTTTTTGCCAGATAGCTCAAAACTAAGAAACGCAGAACAACAAAACTTACTGTACCTTATTCCTGATTAATATTACACATCTGACTAAATTTTTGAGTTAAGGTCATGTCAGGTCAAGAAGCTATTCAGGGTCAAGTGACCCGACCTCAAAACCTAAAATTACGAGTTTGAAGCAGCGCCCAGGGAACATTAGCAATCCAATCAGTTTGAAACTTCCACAATATGATAAGGTCATTAGGGTCTACAAATCTGCTATCTCGGAATTTGTATATTGTTGACCTAAGGTGGGGTTAATTTTTTGGTCACCCCATTATGTCTATGGTGAAAAATAGGATGGGCTCGTTTTCAGTAAATACTAGATAGATAAAGCTGAAAATCCTCCCATCGCCTATTCTTACCACGATCTTGACCATAAAGTTAAGTTTTTGAGCATATGACCTCTCAAAGGTCATATCAGGTCCGGGAGCATAGAGTGATTGTTTTGCCAATAACTTTTCAATGAATTGAGATAAAGCTCCCATTTTGCTTGCATTGTGCTTATATTGTCACGGGGAGTTCATTGATATGCAACATGACCATACCAGGTCACTCTGTGACCCTGACCTAGGTCGAGGTTAAGTCATTTTGACTATTTGACCAAGCAAGGTCATATTACACATCATTCGATTTGCCGCGATGAGAGGAATCCAGTGATGCATAAATATTTGCTCTAGCTTCCCTGAGGGCAGACCTAGAGAGCGAAACGTACACTGCTCTGTAGTAAGCCTATGGAGCGTTCTTTGACCTATGCTGACCTCAATATTGAGCTGACATTAAAATTATTCGTATAAATTCGCTTCGTCTTGTCAAGAGCTTTCGAACGCCGCCCGTAATTTTCCTTTAGCATTCGTGGGGAACGATATACGGAGGGGGCGAAAAACGCCCCCCCAGCGGGGCGCGTCATGCAAGGGACTCCAGCGGGGCGCGTGTTAAGTTCCGTGCCTCCCACAATCACTGTAGGACGAGGAGTAGTATAGTGTCTTGGAAGAACACATTTTTGCTGCCGGAAAAATTTGGGAGATACCTTTTGAACGCGTTTATTAAAGTCCATATTCCCAAGGATCGGTCCCAGTTAAGAGTAAATAAAAGGTAAACAGTCCGGTGGTTTGGATGAGGATGGTGTGACAGAGCTGAAAATTGTGGAAACTAGTTCTTCATTTAAATTAATTAGTAGAAATCCTGGTTTAGGGGACTGACCTCTGAGCTCAGGGGCACATGCCGTTTTATCATCCCTTCCAAGAATCCACCAGTATAATACGCAATTTATATAACCAGGGGTGCCTAGGTATCACAAGCCGTTTAAGAGATTCCTCATTCCTCGTTAGCTTCGTCTTACAAGGGGAGTTTCCATTGAGTTCTTATTCCCCATCTATTCATGACCAGCTCTGGGGCCCCCAAGTGTGGATCAGAGGCCTCCAGAGCAGCTTCCCTCATCCCCCCCAGTTGTGCCTCCAGGGACTAGACTAGCTCAGTGACCCCGCCCTGAGATGATGGGAGTTGGCCTTGTGTTCTTATTATCTGTCTATTCAAGACCACCCAGGGGCCCCTGATGTAGATCAGGGCCACAGAGCAGCTCATGCTTCACACAGGGACTAGACTACCTCATTGGTCACAGAGATGAGGTCATCAGACTAGCTCAATGGGCCACAGATAGGATCATAGGACCTTAAACCAGTTCAAGAAGCCCCAGAACATTTTAAGGCGCCAGATCACCTCAGGGGGCCACAAGTCAACTTAAGAGGCTCTCACAAGCTCAGCGCCCAGACCAGCTCAGGGTACCCTCAAAACCTAGATCCGCTCTTGTGCCCCAGATCAGCTCTTGGGGCCCCAGATCAGTTCAGGGGCCTCAAGTCAGGCCAGGGGGCAGGATCAAGTCAGGGGCACTAATTCAGCTCATGAATCCCTCACCAGCTCGGGGCCCAAGCAGTTCAAAAGCCCCAGAGCTGCTCAGGGGACACCAGATCGGCCAATAGGACACCAGATCAGCCTCGGAGACAAACAATCAGCTCTGTGGTTCCCGACCAGCTCGGGGCCCAGATCCGCTCGGGAATACCAGATTAAGTCAGGAGTCACTTAATCAGCTCAGGAGCCCCATACCATCTCAGGGTCCCTTACCAACCCCTGTGGGCCCAGCTCAGCTTAGGGCCTGGGAGCTGCTCAGAAAATTACGTAATCAACCCAGGAGGCCCGGGTCAGTTTAAAGGGCACCATATAAGCCATGGGGCACCAGACTAGCTCAGAGGGAATAAGATGGGCTCAGGAGACACACTGATGACTCAGCAGGCACCAGATCGACTCAGGGGGTATTCGTTAAGTTCAAGAGGCAGTATATCTGCTCAGGGTGCACCAGATCGATCAGCGCACGGGGCAAGTTCAAGTCAGGGGCACTAAATCAGCTCAGGGATCCCTCACCAGCTCGGGGCCGCCCAATCAGTTCAAAACCCCCAGAGCTGCTCAGGGGACACCAGATGCCCATAGGGCACCAGATCAGCTTCGGGGACAAACCATCAGATCAGTGGTTCCCGATCAGCTCGGGAATACCAGATCAAGTCAGGAGGCACTTAATCAGCTCAGGAGCCCCATATCATCTCAGGAGCTCTCATCAGCCTCTGTGGGCCCAGCTCAGCTCAGGGCTTTAGAGCTGCTCATGAAATCACGTAAGGAGGCCCACATCAGCTTAAAGGGCACCATATTAGCTCAGGGGGTACCAGACTAGCTCAGAGGGCATCAGATGGACTCAGGAGGCATCAGATCGACTCAGTTCAGTTCAGTTCAGTATATTAAGAAACAATCCACACGAGTTAAAAGCAATGGGGTGCCTTTTCGTGTTTCCACATCAGTCATTAAAAGAAGGCAACACTTAAGATAAGATAAAAACTTGGGGTAAAAGACAGAAAAAATCAAATTTCAGGGGCATTAGTGCAGCTCAGGTGGCATCACATCGATCCGCTCGGGGGCCAGATCAGCTCCCAGCACCCCAGACTATGGCAGGAGCCTAATTCAGCCCAGGGAGCAACATAACAACTCAGGGGACACAGGGTGGGCTCAGAGCGCACCAAACCAACTCAGGGGGGTGGGCACCAGGCCATCTAAGGAGACATTAATAATCAGCTGAGGGGGAACCTAATCAGCTGAAGAGGCACCATATTGACTTAGGAGACAGAATCAACTTGGGAAGGCATGAGATCAGCTCGGGGGCCCTAATCAGCTCAAGGGGCACTAAATCAGCTATTAGGGCACCAAGCAAGCTCGGAGGCATTAGACTAACTCAGAGGGTATTATATAGGTTCAGGAGGCACAATTATTTGCTCAGTGGGGCACTCGATTGACTCATGGGCACTAGATCAGCTTAGAGGGCAAGTAATCAACTTAAGGGGCCAAGACCAGCTGAGAGGCCACGAGATGAGCTCAGGGAGCACCAGATTAGCTTCGCTCGTACGATTATTGGCGACGATGAGGCATTAGGTGGACATATACTAGGTGCCCATACTTTTCCCGGGTGCTTGGAAAGGCGACAGAATGCCCTAGCTGACCGAAAAAGGTATTAAGTTGCCCAACAATAGTTTCAATCGCTACATGTAGTCCAGTTGCATCTAGGCTCAACGGCGTAGGGCACTAAATTTCGAGCGGCACGGCCCAAATTGGGTACACCACCTGGCAATCAAAAGGGCACCCCGGCAGTGATGGGGGCACGTGCCCCCTGTGCCCCCGCCCTGGCTCGTTAGTACGGTATTTTCAATGAGATGAATGGTCTTAGGATTTAGACTGATCGAATTGTGGCAACCAGATGAAAAGTAATTGCTTGAGGGTTTGAATCAAGCCTTAGTGCCTTTTACTTTGAATCACAAGTTGTGCGGAAATTCAATACAAATGGTTGTGCATGAAATGGAACAGCGCAGTAGCAAACTTTGGCACGCTGTACCGAACTACAGTGTCACCTGGAAACCCATGATAAAAATGGAGCTCTCCCTTTAAGCCGATGATTGAACTTTAAAAGTTTACATCACACATCCTGCTCCTTCTCAGATATCAGGATTTCTGAGCGATTCATTCTTCACCCTCGTCAGAACCACCATCACCACCCTCCTCTAATACCCCCCTCTCGCCCCAGTGAGGCCAACAGACGCAGTGACCGCATCACCACCCTCCAACAGTGATACCCCCTTCCCCCACTGAGCCCAGCGGAAGCACCGACCTCCATCAGCGAGATGCCGCTTGGAAACCGCGCCCTCACCCGGTCGCACTCGTAAACCACATCCCGAGAAATTTTGGCCAGCCGGCGTTTCAGCCTCACTGGTCCGGCGGGGAACTATGCCATGAATCGCCACGATCGCCACTGACACGGCGCGGCGGCGGCTGCTGCAGTGTTCGATTGTGGCTCTCCAGTTCCGGCGACTCAGACACGCTCCCGGCCCAAGGCGGGTCTTCTGGAGGCGGCGATAGCGCCAGATGCAAGAAAAATGGATCTATCGCTTTGGCTTTGTGGTGAAATTAACAAGCACACTGGAGAGGAGAGGATCCTGGAGTGTTCAAGAGGACGTTTTTAAGATGGCTGAAGAACCGAATGGAGTCGAAAATTGCTGCTGGCCTGTATTTAAGAGGTGTGGTTTATGTTAAAAGGTGAGCGCGTGGAACAGAGAAAACAAATCTTGAAAATTTATCAATAATTCTTCACATAGGAACTATCCATAACTGACGTAGCGAAGGGAAGTCAGCCAGAGTGATATCAAATGCTGCTCATAGGCGTTAGAAAGTCAAATACACTGGTAAATGGAGGTAGAGAAAAACACAAAATATGTGTTACGTAAACTGATGGATGGTCGTTCAGGCTTTCAGTCAGATCTATATTTTGAGGTCACCATTCTTGTGTCGTCGCACCAGTTCAGCTGCATTGCAGACCCTATGGTGACGTCATAATGTCATATAACCGGAATTATATATCAATCATCTAAAATGAAAATCGGGTTCAAGGTAAAGGTCACAAGTCACGGTCATACCATCATGTTCAATGCCATTGACCCGAGTGCCTTTGGCTCTAGCTGAGGTATAGCGTATATTGTATTGGGACATAACAGTTAATCACATTTGAAGTGATCGCCATCCTTTAGATGCTGACGAAGACTACGGTCGAAGCGCGTACATCTGCTGTGTTGGGTCAAACGTGAATGCCTGCCAATCACTGTTATATAACAGTTAATATTTTATGCTAAGGCGAAAGCCATAGATTCACCGATAAGGCCAAGGTAAACCTTTGTTTTAGGATCAATTTATCATGTGGGGCTAACATCCAGCTTTTACTGCAAACAAACTTCAAAGCTTCTCCGCTGACCCAATTTTCCTAAACCGCGGGCAGACCAGATTTACACTGGCTGATTATTTTCGGCGCGCTCCCAACATTAACTTTCGAATTCTAGCCACATAAACTAACAAAATAATGTTAATCATATTGGATATTAAAACTCGCTTCACAACCCTTCACAGGCTGGAAAAAATGTAGCAATAACCTAATGCTGGTCTGTTAGATCTTTCCATGTGCATTGGATTTTCCCCAGACCTGATAGCAGTAATCAGTTATTTTTTCTTGAGGGATGCCAAAACGTGTAGACAGAACTGTATAACGCTTTATTATTTCCGAATGGTTTCAGATACCATGCCAGATAAGTATCTTACTTGATTCCCCTTCCACATCAACGCCTGAGGTCACAATTTCAAATACCGCTGAACCTAACTTTGAGTTCTGAGACGTGTTTGGAACAAGCGCAAATTGAAATCAAACCTTAACTTGGAGGCTGTAACACTTGTACCATAGTTTCAGAATTAATATTTGAAGTCACAGCCCGACATAGGGAAACGGTGAGGAACAGCGGCAAAGTTTCAGATTTAGGAATTCGGGCAAGCAGATCCTTCCCACGAGGTTTAGGGGAGAGGGAAGAGTTACACACCTAGCCTTCTTCAGCAAAGGAAAAACATGGCTGAAGCATAATCACTTAACCTTCGCCCGGGTGGGGGGTCTTTTTAGACCCCCCTCGGGTTTTTCCGAAGTGACCAAAAAACGGCGGCGCGCAGGCCGCCAAACTTGGTCTAGCTGTTCCTTCATCATTTTTACATCTTTCCTGAAAATTTTGGCTCAAGGTCATATCAAGTCAGGTCACCAGGCCAGGTGAAGTGACCTCACCTCAAAAAATACTTAGGACCGCATAACTAAAAGAAAGGTTAATCGATCAAGTTGAAACTCATACCACATATTGGGCCCACCAGGAGCTACAACATTTGTTCCAGGATTTTTGATATTGGTGACCTAAGGTCATGTGCAGAGCGTGACCTCTCCATTGTCAATACATGGGGAAAATCACGAAATGAGCTTTTCTCAGTAAGTATGGATGAAATCAACTTCAAACATCGGTTGTGACCTGCTCTTAGCCCATTTCTGAAGCTGATACCAAAATTTTTGACTTGTGACCTTTAAAAGGTCACCTTAGGTCAAATAAGTATTTTTTGGTGTTTTTCTCTATAAATTTTGAATAAACTAAGATAGAGCTTTTATTTTGTCACCAAAGTGTTTGTATAGTCACTGGAAGTCAAATGATATACATCATGACTATACTAGGTCAAGTTGGGTCAGACCGTTGACCTGGGTCAGGTCAAATTCTTAAATTTGACCTGGCATAGCAATATCATATATCATTCGATTCGTATTGACGAGAGGATTGCAATGGTGCATAAACTATGTCTGTATCTTGTTTGTTTTGGAAGCTATTAGCGAAAAAGTAAACGCCCTTATGCATGTGTAGACCTGTGTCTACTGTTGCTGGACGAAGTGCGCTACCACCATTGTTATCGGTGACGTCACTGTGCCGCATCCTGTGACGTCATCGTGACCCTCCGCCGGCTAGACAGCAGATGTCGCTCAAGTCTTCCGGTTGGAAACTGATTTTCTGAAAATAGGTTTATTTGATTTCTAGACTTATGTGGTGAACTTCTCTTGTCAAATGTTAATACAACTAATTAGTCTCCGCACTTATTTTCACCGTGAGCATTTATTACTGCCCACATAACTTGCCCTTCCGGCTCTGCCCCGACTGCCGCCTGGCGGCCAGGTCAAGCATTGACCCCGGGTCATTTCCGCTACAGCATCGAGCGAGAGCGCACGTGTGTGCGGGTGACACCTTCCTGTGAACGTAAGTGTATTCGGATATTCGGATAATTCTGTTGCGACTATTTGATATTTGATATGGCATTGTAAACGTGTTTGCGTAAAACCTGATTGATTCTAACGGTGTTAAATTTAGATGTGATTTATATTGGTTTGTGATTTATGATTTACTTGTGGTTTGCTTGGTTCTTGTCAAACGAGTGTTTGAATATTTGAAATGTTTCCCAGGGCAGAATTATGAAGATTTGAAGTCACGAGATGTTATAAAATAAAACCAGAAACGGCATCACTACTTTTGGGCGACCGAGACAGCGGAAGCAGTTTGAGCATGCGGCTCATACCGACGGGGCCATGAGGAGACCCCGTCTACATTTTGGTGACAGCGTCGGTCCTAATGCCTAGGTTTTTTTAATGGGTGGTTATCGTGCTTGTGTTACTAAGTGCTTGCAAAAATACCCACACTTTTAAGCTTTCACACGCGCGTTGGAGGGGATCCTGAAGTACCCTCAACCAATGCCGGATACAAGTAGGTGGACTAGGGGTCTCATACCCCGTCGAAATGACAGAGTGCCTATAGTGATCCATAGGCGGAGGCTGATTCCAGGCAGTGATTCCTTATTATTACGTGCTATGAATCTCTCCCAGATAGACCTCAGGACCATGCATACTCACACTGCTGCCGCTTGGAACATTTTTTGGAGTTGAGGTCACCTGACCTGTCCTGGTAACATGACCTGGCATGGCATTGACTTGAAATGTACAAATGTTTGTGGAAATGATGAGGAAACTGCTTTACCCAGTACGGCGGGGCTGCGTGGCTCCATTTTTCACACCACCTCGGAAAAACTTGCGGGAGATGGGGGACAAAAAACCATGAGGGCTAAATTGGGGCGAAGGTGCCTTCCAAATCGCGACGAGAGCAAGGATATTTCCTAGAACTCAGCGAAGGTGATCAATTATACCGCCCAAAGCAGATCCAAGCTTATTTAGCTGCGTTTCATATCGATTAGGGGAGAGTGGGGAGACATGGGACGCAGGAGAAGTGGGACACGCCCATTATTGAAGCTAGGAGTGAGCCAAAATTATAATTTTTTCGCTGATTCCCGCACTATACGTGCCGCTGCCCATCGCTAGGGCGTCAACTTCCTTTTCCGGTGGGTGCTGGAAGCGGGAGATGAGTGTTCCTTAAAAAGTTAATTTTTTCACATTTGCTTGAGTGGATTGTTTGCTAAATATGTTACCGAAAAGTTGGCTATTTTGGTCCACTAAAGCTGGTGTCGTATTCTCCATAAGACCATAAGTTCAATATGGCGGACTTATCTATAAAAAAGCAGCATTTCACCCATGCCAACAGCAGGGGCGAATCCAAGTGGGGGGGGGCGATGGGACGATCGCCCCCCCTTGGGCCGACCTTAAGCACTGAAAAGAAACGTCCCCTCTGCAGCCGCCCCCTCCTCCCCGCAGGAAGGACGGCTCTACCCTTGCCCGGCAAATTGTCTTCCAAATGCCATCCAAATTTAGTGTAGTCGGGACCCTTGTAATCCACTTAAAGTCTCTGAGTCTGCGACCGGGCCCCTCAGAATTATCCCAGGTGCACTACCGAAGCCGAGACCCTATTACCACCCGTTGCAGAGCATTCCCTGTATTTCACCCGGACTCCCTGTGGCTGCAGCCGGCCCCCTGTGCTTAACCCGGGCGTCATCTGGCTATCCGGGCACCCTAACATGTCTCCAGGCCCTTTGTAGTCCACTTGGAACCTCCGAGTCTGCGACCGGACCCCTCAGAATTATCCCGCACCCACTGCTACCGAAGCCGGGCCCCTATTCACAGCCGTTGCAGAGAAATCCCCCTGTAATCCACCCGGGCCCTTTGTGACCACAGCCTGGCTCCCTGCGGTTCACCCAGACCTCCTATGGCTATCTGGGCCTCCTGAAATGCTTCCGGGGCGCCTGTGGTTCACTGGGGACCTATGTGTCCGCGACCGGGCCCCTCACGATAGCCTCAGACATACTGTGGCCGAAGCCAGTCTCCTATTTCCAGCATTCATGCCTCCCCCATGGTCTACCTGGACCTTCTGTGGCTACTGTCGGCCCCTACCTTGCTTGTGGGCTCCCTTTGGTCTCGGCCCTTTGTAGCTGTAACTTTGGGCCCGGGTTGGGAGTAGTATGTATAGAATCTTAAAATCTTAATTCACGCAGGCCATAGAATATTGTATGCGGGCTAAGATGGTCCTGATCAGTGATCTTAGTCCAAATTTTCCCATTCCATGGATTTGTGGAGATCCAGTCCAATGATGTGTGGACCTCAGCGATTGTAGGGCCAGTTTATAGTTGTTGGGCTACTACAGTTCTTGGAATTGTTTACCCCCAAAACGGAGGTTGACGTTTTTCTTGCTCGCCGATACATTTTCATGTACACGTTTTTTATTTAAAAAAATTATAATTTGCACAATCGGGCCCCCCACAGCTATTCAGGGTTCTCTCGAGGAGGCCGGGCCTCCTGTACGGGTTCGCCTTCCCTTGGGAAATTGCTGGATCTGCTCCTCGCCAACACCTATATACTATGTACGTCCCCGCAATTGAAATTGCCATAACTAGGCTCGACCGGCTTAGGATGGATATCTTGCATCCTATGGTGCCTATAGGTTTAGAAACGGGTGCATCATGTGTATTTTTTCAAGAGCTTTCCAGTGGTCACCATTATTCACTAATCTGACATCTGGGTGAGAAAATATTACACAATTACTGATTTTGCTGCTTTCTGACGGGGTAGTCTTCGGCTGACTTGCCACCGCCTCTGATAATCCCTGACCCTCTCGCCCATACCTGGACCACGTGACCTCACAGATGAATGGGCGGTTGGCATTGTGCCAGCTCATTCATCCCTCTCACAAATCTTGTCGTGTCTGAGGGGCACTCGTATTGTAATTGCTCCCACTGTGTTGCTGTGTGCTGGACAACTGGCGTCACTGACCTGGGGCCCCGGTCAGTGGCAGAAACCACGCAATGCAGTGGCAGAACCACGAGTTGCTTTTTGAGGGGGAGCAATATCCAATAAGATGGGCACAGATGGGGCAAACCATCGAAATATATTTTGCTGCGGGGAAGCACACGAATTTTCCCTCCTATATCCGTCCTTGTGCTTGGGTTGCAGAAACATGTAAGCTGTCATTGGCTGCCGGGCTCCCCTCACCTGCATGTTTATTTAGACAGGATTCTGGTAAAACGGCTGATACAGTGATACAACTTTGTTTGGAGGTTTCATTAAAATAATATTTTCAGATACTCGTCAGAAGAGGGGACAGTTGGAGCCATAGGTGGATCCAATGGTAAAGGAATGCAAGTCCCCCTCATTGACCCTCGGCGTCCCTAAAATGATCACAGCATTCCTCTAAACGGTCGATGGTACTTCCTGAAATGTCACTTCCACCCCTCCCCAGGATGCGAAAATCGGCACCCCGCCATAGGATTTGGCACCCACCTGAAAGCTTTTACCGGCCAAAAGTGGCACCCAATTTGTACGGATGACGTCCCACCCCCCGGCAAGGTGACCCCCATCGGTGATCCTGGATCCCCTATGGTGGGGGCAGGCCCCCAATTTTCATTAAACATCGCGATTTAAGAAACAATAGGAAAATCGGGCATTGTGTGGGCAGCATTTTGCGAAGGTCTCAAGAAGCCTGAACCTGACGAGGTTTTGTTTTTAGATCGGAAATTTTCTTGTCAAGGGTGACGGTTCACTGGCTCTATCACCGTTTCGTCGGTGGCGGCGATTATTTATTATGGGACAATTGCTTCCAACTAAATGAGCTTAATTCCGTCCACAGAGAATTTTTAAATTTCCAGCTTGAGAACCTTTGTAGGGTCTATTTCTCGGGAGCATAAAACTGTGCCCTCGCTTGACTAAAATCACGCAGTCGTCTCCCCTCAACGAACGGCAACCATTGCTTTAACTGGGGAGGATTGAGTTTCCATGAACTGGCCTCTAGACTGACATCACACGGTGCAAGCTTGGCATAGCGTTTGCGATAGTCTCTAACCAAAATTGTTGGGGTTAGACGACGCTCCAGCTCTCAAAGTTATATGGCGTTACCAACTCTCACCCTGTAAGGAGAGATTTGGTGCATTTGATCATCATACCTATTCAGAGAATCTGCCTGGACATGAACCCAAGGAGTTGAACCCGGGGGAGTTGAGCCAGGGAATCAGCGCTAGGTTTCTTGCGGCCTTTTGGCAGCACCCTCACTTGTCGGAAGGATATGATCATATTTTTATGCTGAAAATATTAGATAATTTGTAGCAGTATTACAAAGGTATAAAAGCCTATGTAGCAGCTTTAGCGGTGATAGTGATCGTTGTTGAGAGTATCATTAGCGGTAAAATTGGTCAGTGATGGATCTAAGCCGTAGTTTTGGTGGGACAAACAAAAATCGAAACGCAAGAAAAAAAACGTCGCGCAGTGAAAGCTTTCGCCACAATCTAACTAGCCGGCAGGTAGGGGAGGCGGGGAGTGGGAGTAAATATAAGTCGAAAAGCAAAACAAACAGGCGTCACTGGATGAAATATGTGGCCACAAAATGCTTGCTTTCGATATCCAAGGATCATTCATCCAAATACGATTTTACATATCAAGAGGACCAGGCTCCAATATTCACACTGAAGTTGACTGGTTCTGTTTGAAAATGATTTCTTCAGTTAAAGCACCAACACCCTGCTTATGAACTTAAAAGGAGCCGGGGAAAAGGTCGACAGCTTGGGGGAGGGGATAACATTATGGTTTTGCTCCGAGTTTTTTTGTTCGGGGAGAAAATACGTATTGTCCCCCTCCCCTTGGGTCCTCCATTAGAACTGGGTGCTGTTTGAGGGGTCTCGTTGCCACGTGCGACCACCGAGGGTAAAAGGGCAGTGAATAGTGAATGTTTCTCTGATGAAATCCACCAACTCGAGAGCTACTACTCTTCGAAATTTAGCACGACATTGGTTCCAGCTATTATTGATGTTAAAATTGTTCGATGTGTCGCTGAAATGAAAATATTTTAGGATAAATATTGTTTGCATATTCTGGTTGGGCGAAACCAGAATATTACCCGGGGACCTTGTAACCAAAGCCTACCTTTGGCGGACGCAGGGGGGCATTCCGGTCATGGCCCCCAAAGCGCTGGAGGGGGGCCAAACTATCTTTCCCCCAAACGCCGGATAAATTTTTGAAAAAAGGTGTGTACACTAAGCCTGTAGAACAAAAAATATTCGCTTCCCCCTCCCCCCGGAGAGCGATCATACACTTGGAGAGGTAGCTTATACTAGATCTGTCGAGCACTGAAAAAAGGTGTTTACAATAGGTATGTAGAGCAAAAAATCTTCGCTCCCACCCCTTCCCCCCCACAGGGGGGACAGGCAGACATGGGTTTGCCCCCAAAACTCGGGTCTGTGTACGCCCCTGAAGCCTACGCTGCTCCCTTGACCTGAGAGGGTATATTACCAACAAGACTAAAACTGGACTGGAAACGAATGTTAAGCTGGTCTGATTCTGGTTTAGCCCGAGAGATTATTATCAGTATATTGTTTTGGGATTTCATTGAGTTTAAATCTTTAGCCTCGATAAATTTTTGAGAACTCCCGCAGCCTAATATTGAGCCCCTTGGGCTAAAGGGTGTTTTAAGCTCGTGCAATCTTTCGAAAGCCTAGCTGGCTCAGAGGCCCTTAACTATCGTGCATCCTTAGCTGCCATCTCAACTTAACGTATCTGCATTGGTTTTGGTCGCCCGGAAAGAGGCACATAAGCATTTATCACTAACTTTAAGAATTGTTGGGGTTTAACGACGCACCAACTGCCAGGGTCATACGGCGTCCCAAACTCTCACCCTGTTGGAAGGGATTTTGGGGATCAGATCGACTTATTCAGAGGCTCCGCCGGGACTTGAACCCGGGACCGGTGGCTTAGAAGGCAAGGGTGCTATCCACTAAGCCACCTCATCCCCTTATCACTAACTTTATACGATATTATACGTAATAAATAATTTTTGGGATTATCGATGCACCAACTGCCAGTGTCATATGGTGTCGCCAACTTTTTACTGTTGAAAAGATATCCCGGGAACCAGCTTGCTCCTTGTTCAGGGAAACCGCCGGGCCTTGAACCCGGGTCGGCTGGGTGGACTCCAGCTAAGCTGACCACTCCAATACAGCGTCTCTAGCATTTAATTGGAATTGAAGACATCCCTCTATCTGAATACTGATTTGTGCAAATCAGGATATATTTGAATATAAGCTGATGACCATTGTTGGTTGGCAGCCCCTACCAATGGTCCCCAGCCTTTGGAATTTTTCCCTAACTGGCAAACAGTACCCCTCTAGCTCGAAATACCTGAAGGCCTTTCCCGTTTGGCAAGGGCTAATGTGACCTTTGAGGAAGGTCGTTATGAGCACATAACCAGGAAAGCAAGGGCAAGGTAGGAAACCGAAGAGCCTAATAAAGAAAACAATAGCTCTTTTTTCGATTCTTGTAATGTTCCCTTTGTGCCCATCTCCCAGCAACATGAGAGTTGGCGACACTATATAGCCTCAACAGTCGGTGTGTGTAAACCCCCAAAGCTGCTTTGAACCCATTTTCTT
This sequence comes from Lepas anatifera, assembly GCA_034440635.1. NCBI lineage: Eukaryota > Metazoa > Arthropoda > Thecostraca > Lepadidae > Lepas > Lepas anatifera. Next base: position 1,029,605 of record JAOTON010002229.1, read on the forward strand.
CCTTTGTCCCTGGAAAAATGCGAAAACAAGCAAGACCTGAATGTGTGTATTTCGCTCTGGACACATCAGCAACAAGAAAACAGTGGAATAAAATTCAGGCAGAATATCTGCTCCTAATTTCCGAAACATTTCAAATAAATATGAGGATTCAGTACTTGCAAGTCGATAGTTTTAGTCATTTTTAGTGTAGTGGCAGGTTTCGACTCATTACCTCATGCATTTATCTACCATTTTTTGTGATTGAGACCCCATTAGCCAACCGGCACTTTTTCATGCTCCCTTCTTGTTCTTCATAAGGAGTTTTAGCGACCTAGCGTTCATGAATTGTAGCCAAATATGTTAATCATTTTCATTTTAACCATTTTCTGGTCCATAAGTCCTGATTACCACATAATAAAGAGATATTTATTTATTTATTTTGCAGCAAAATGGTGACAATACTATCAGCATAATTCACAACAGGAACAGACACCCATAGAACAGGCATATATGTTAAACCTGATAAACAATTTGAATTCAAACTTACCCCACAACCCCAGGCCATTCCATTGATAAGCTAAGCGGGAATATAAAGGAAAAAATATGCCCATATACATAATTTTAATCGCCTTGGTGCTCTTCCCGGGCCCCATCCTCATTTTTGGCGAGTTATTCGGAGCCGATTTAAATGAGAGACTAGTCGACTTACACCAATTTATGGTTATCAGCCTCACAACTTATAACTGTAAATTGATAACAGTTCAGGTCAGGTGAACGAGTTTTAACGTGATTTCCACGCCCATGTGGGTCATTTTTGTTTTTCTTAGATAAGAACGACAAAGCAAGGGAAAAACGCGACTCCTACAGCAGGCCATGGTCGAGTTTCCTCCTCATTCAAAAAGCTCTTCGAAATAAAAATTTCCCAGATATCGTCTAGTTATTTTGGGATCACGTCAGTAAAGACCCTACCAGGGATCACCGGAGGTCATAGTTTCGAGCTTGTTTGTGCTCATATCTTTAGAACAAGACGGCAAGGAGCTTCCAGCGCCATTTCTATTTTTCGTATCACCTTTGCCTCTTGAGTTAACAGGGGAAAGGGAGATGGACTGACGCCCCACGTCGTAGTGGGTGCGAAAAGAGGCCAGGTGGTGTCTGGTTGACATACTTGGCTTTTCCCATTATTATCCCTTGCACCTGACTGGATTCAGCCAAATCAAAAATTTCTTGGCGTCGTCTTCACCCTCCCCCGGAGGGAGGGGGTCTGAACACCCTCCCTCAGATTTTTCCGACTGTGCATAAAAATCCCGGCGCGAAGCGCCGCCGTAATTGGCGCACCCTATCCGTAATTAATTCTTCAACATCTTCTAGAATTTTAAGTTTGCACCATCTCAGGTCAGGTCAACCGTGGCAGGTCAAGTTACCTCAACTCCAAAAAGTTTAAGATTTCATGAGTATGAACGGTGTGAATCTGTCTTCTTAAAACTCATATCACATAATAGCCCCATCAATTAGCGCAAAACATACTCCGTGATTTTACATATCGATGACCTAGGATCAAATACAGATGCATCAAATGGCATCAAATGGCATCAAATCATGGCAAAATGGCATCAAATACAGATAGGATCAAATGGAAATGCATGGGAAAACACAAATTGAGGGAAATGGTTTTATTTCTGTTGATATGTAGTTGAATACCTTCACATTCTCCAAATCGTAGTAGCTTAAGCCCCTCTCCAGGCTCATGGTGCAAGTTTGGACCTGTGATCTCTGAGAGGTCATCTTGGATTGCTTAAACCGCGCCCCCAGTGGGCCTACGAGCCATCTTTTGCCCTGGTGGGGGGGGGTGTTTGAACACCCCCCTCGAACTCGGCCTCTACGTGGGATAGCGAAAAAAGCGAACGCTGTTGGATAGTTCATACAAATTCATGAAGAAATTATATTTGTCACTTTTTGGCTCAGGTCAATTTTGAGGTCATGACAGGTCAAAGGAAGTGGGATTTTGAGTAGAGTTTTTGGTATCTGGCGTCTGAAGAGTTGAGTGAGACACCATTCGCTTCCTCTCGTCACGGAAAATCGAATGATGAATCAAATCGGAAAATCGAACGAGCCATACTAGGTCAAAACTTAAAAATGACCAGACCTCAGCTCAGGGTCACTTTTTACCTAGCATAGTCAATATGCAATCAATCGACTCGCAATAGCAATCTGAACGCAATGATATCAAAATAAAAGCTGGATCATTTCATGCAGTTATTGACATAAGTCTGAAAACTGCTTAAATAGCCCGAGATGATCTCTCAGAGGTCACAGGTCAAAAATTGCAACAGGAGCCTGGAAAGGGTCCCAGGATACTACGATTTAGGGAATATTGAGGTTTTCTCAGCTGTTGAGTACACAAATACAGCCCAATTTCTGTTTTCCCATGTATTTACAATAGCGAGGTCATGGTCCGTAGTTGACCTTAGGTCATCGATATGAAAAATCCCGGAATATATGTTGTAGCACTCGGTGGGCCCATTTTATGGAATAAGTTTTAATTCGATAAATTCACCCATTTCTTACTTATGCCGCTTAAACATTTTTGGAGGTGAGGTCACCTGCACTGGTGAACTGAACTGAGATGACCCAACCTTAAAATTCTGGGAAAAGTTGCGGAATCAATCAAGGATAAAGTGTGCTAAGTACGGCGGCGCCTCGCGCCGCCGTTTTTTTCGTGCCGCCGGAAAACACCCGAGGGGGTGTTTAAGCACCTTCCACCGGGGCGAGGGTTAAACAGGTAGACTTGGGTCAATAATTTCGCAGGAAATGATGAAAAAGTTTTTATTTTGATACCATTACGTTTGGATTGTTATTGCAAGTTGATTGATATGCATATTGATTATGCTAGATCAGATAAAGACCTTGACCCAGCTTTAGGTCACGTTACTTTTATGATTTCATGTAGTATAGTCATATTATACATGGTTCAATTTTCCGTAAAAAAAGGAAGCCAATGGCGGCATACAGTTTATACTAACTGAATTCAGTCAGACGATAGGCCCCATAAACTCCTCTACACCCTATCACATTTTTTTACCTGTCATGACCTAAATATTGACCTGAGACAAAAAGTGAGTAATGTAGTTTCGCGATAAATTCTTATGAACCATCTACCAGTGTTCGCGTTTCCCTCTATCCTGCATAGGAGCCGGGTTCGAGGGGAAGTGTTCTCCCCCTACAGCAAAAGATGGCTCGGACACCCACCGGGGCGGGTGTTAAATAACAAAATTCGGCCACAGGGTGCCGTTTTAAACCCGATGAACTCTAATCCCCCAGAAAAAAATATTTCAGCAGTGATCCTGTGAGCCTTATGAGGCTGGAAACATTGTTTGAAGCCATAACTCAGACATACCCAGTCTTGGACTCTCGTGCCCAGGCGCCACGGTCACTGGACGGACCGCCTGGGACTAGACACCTGCGAGACAGTACTGATCACCTCGGTTCAAAACACTGTGCCCCCTGCCTGCCACACACTATTTACTACGTGTGGCCTTGCACCTGTCGTTGTAAACACGTAGTAATCACGTGACCCAGGTATGCGTGCCAGTCGAGCGAAGGGTCGGGGATTATCAGGGGCGGTGGCAAGTCAGCCGAAGACTACCCCGTCAAAATGCAGCAAAATCAGTAACTGTGTAATATTTTCTCACGCAGATGTCAGATTAGGAAATAATGTTAACCACTGGAAAGCTCTTGCAAAAATACATAAGAAGAACCCGTTTATAAAGCTATAGACGCCATAGGTTGCGAGATATTCATCCTAAACCGGTCGAGCCTAGTCATGGCAATTTCAATTGCGGGGGACTGTACCCACTGGCGGATCCAGGGGGGCCCAGGGGGCCATGGCCCCCCAAAGCCCGAAATAGTATCTTTTGGCCCCCAAAACGACCGACTTTTGGCCGTTTTTTTCAAATCCAATGCTTTTTGCGATTTTTTCTCGATTTGGCCCCCAAAACGATGTTTTGGCCCCCTCCAAAACTTTTTCCTGGATCCGCCAATGACTGTACCTACCCTATCCTGCATGCAAATCTGGAGAATTAGCATATCCATATAACAACGTCCCGTGCGATACATCACCGCAACAACAAAAAAGGTTTTTCAAGTGTGTGTATAATAAAGAATAAATTTTCCAAATATATCGCGCAGACAATCAATTATAGCTTCTACAGTTTGTTTTTGAAAGGTGTCATATAGATGCTACGCTTTATAAGATTTAGACATGATTCTTCAGTTGTCCCATCTCTCCCCTATGTGTCCCACTTCTGAACACCCATTGCCCCAGTTCTCCTGCAGCTGTCCCAGTTCTCACTAACCATAGACTTCCACAAAAACTTAATTCTTACACAATTCTACTCTGTTTACGCCCTAAAAAGACACAAACATCCATAAAGAAATGTACATTCCACCATGCGATGCTTATACAACCTACCAGAAACGCTTAACTAAATTTAGATAATTTTTTAAACTTTCCGCTTGTTTAATGTCCCAGTTCTCCCCACTCTTCTCTACTGGTGCAGATATTCGAAATTACCGGGTGGTTGATAAGCCATGGACTCAGTCCTACTCAGCTGTGCTTTCGTGTTGCTATGCGTCAATGTGACCGTTTCCGCTATGAGTATACAGCGGGATACACGGTCTCGGATATTTCCTCAGAATCAGCCAAGTGCATTTTAAGAGCATTGAGGGTTGGATATGGAACACACTTAATGCATCAGAACGATCGGTAAGACGTAGCCGACCGAGGTAGCAGTTTAGTGTTCCGTGAACGAAATAAAGCAAACTAGTGGTGGGTAAAAGCAGCATTTTAAGGTTTAAGAGCACTAAAGCACGGTCAAGTGTGCGGCAGTCACCGCTTTCAAGCTCTAGAAGAAAATATAAAGTGCGAAAGCTAGGAAGTTAAAGTGCAATTGGTCTGCACCCAAATATTGGCCCCTTTTTGCTATATATGTATAAACACACACACACCCTATATATATATATATATATATATATATATATATATATATATATATTTATAGTGAGGTGGATTGGTGAAATCTGCTACAGAGGCAAAGTTTCAGATTCAGATATATGCGGTCTGTAGTGAAATATCCGGTTTCATAAATAATGTTGCCTGAAAGTTTGATTATCACTATGCGATTGGGTTGACCTCGGGCTTTAACACGCGCATTGACGGGGGTCTGAGCCACCTTCGCATTGACGGGGGCGGGTACCCGCCCCCTAAGATCTCGAGAACCACGGTAGGTAGCGAAAAAAAGTAAACGGCGTTGGGCTGCCCATCCACTTCTCCATCGAAAACATTTGAACCATTTTTTTGTCAGGTCACATTTAAGGTCACGAGAGGTCAAAACATGCACGTCATAGGGATAACATGTAAATTCAATTTTTCGGCCATTAAATCTGAACAAGTAAAGATAGAGCAAACCGACTTGAACTATATGAATCCTCTTAGCAAGCCGAATCGAATGATATATAATTTGACCTTGCTAGGTCAAATCAAGGATTTGACGAGTCTAATGCAGCTAAAGTAAATGCTCTATCACCATCTGTTACTGAGTTATTCCGTAAAAAACATTTTTCCCATGTATTTCCAATGGAGAGGTCATGCCTCGTACCTGACCATAGGTTATCGATATCAAAAATACCGGAACATATTTTAGAGAACTCGGTGGGGCCATTATGTGATATGAGTTTCAATCGGATAAGTTCACCCTGCTCCGACTTATGCTATCTTAAACTTTTTTTTGAGGTCGGGTCACTTGTCCTGTAATGGTGACCTGACCTGAGATGACCTAACCTTAAAATTTTCACAGAAGTTGTAAAAATGATGAGGGAAAAGGTATACCAAGAACGGCGGCGCTACGCGCCGCCGTTTTTCTGCTCTCTCCGAAAAACCCGAGGAGGGGGGCGGGTACCCGCCCCCGTCAATGCGCGTGTTAAATATCAACAAATTATTAAACAAAAAAGAGTGAGCACAAACAAATATCTAAGAGCGGAACCTTCTCTATCTATATGAAAAGCATCACAGAAAGACAGGTTCTAATTACATAAAAAGCTAAAAGCAGGGCAAACTAGAGACAAGACCTCAAATTCAAACAAGAAATGATAAATGAAGTTAAAACATTAAAAATAATTGCTTTCAACAGAGGGGAAACGCAAAAAAATAGTTGAAGAAATGCAATTCATAACATAATTTAAAAAGCACAGTAAAGGGTCGTCATAAAAAGTCGCTCACTCATTTGTCTACGAGATGACCGGAGAACCGATCGAAGAAGAGAAAGGCTCGAGACAGTGCTTGATGATTCGATTTAATTATAAATGACAAAATCGGCGCATTTTGCACCTAAGGCCGGAGACTAAGAATTCAAGGTTAAATCTATATTTTTGGGATTGCTACAATCGCGCGGTCGCGCCAGTTAACGCATACATACTGGTTTGCCTACTTAAGCTGACACAAGTAAACACCGTCTAATTAAGACTAACAAACTTAAGCTGATATAGCTTTATTGTAGACTGCGTGGTGACGTCATACCATCATATTTCGGAATTACATGTTAAGGTCAACTCATTCAAAGGTCAAGTTCAAAGATCACAGGTGAAGGCCACCATGTTTAAGGTGTTTGGCCCCAGTACTTCCGGTTTGTCGGCGTCACCCAGTATGATGTTTACCGTATTATGGTGTCTTAGGTGAGGCTACTAAATGTTAAGGCTATGGTCAAAGTCGGAGCTCAAAGGTCAGGGGGTTCATGGCTAAACCCTTATCGCCCTCCCAACGATGACCGTATTATTAGCTATAATATGTATATATTGCTGGAAATGTATCAATTTGTGACGTCATAAGTCAATGACCTTAAATGGCCTTGACCCCGAAATTTCAGAGATCATTCTATTTACCAACGTTGTTTCCCTTTTATTAAAACAGTCCACGTTTAGCGTACTTGTGACTTTTCCCGCTTTAGTTTCAATATATTCACACATAATTTTTTTAGGACTTTTCCACGGGGATGAGGTGGCTTAGTGGATAGCACCCTTATCTTCTAAGTCACCGGTCCCGGGTTCAAGTCCCGGCGGAGCCTTTGAATAAGTCGATCTGATCCCCAAAATCCTTTCCAACATGGTGAGAGTTGGCGACGCCGTATGACCCTGGCAGTTGGTGCGTCGTTAAACCCCAACAATTATTATTATAAGGATTATTCCACGATGCATTTGGCGTTAACAATTGGGCAACAGCTTGGCCGTGTTACAGAGCATGTACGTTGATACTTCCCTCACTTTCGCGGCCGGCACTTCCTTGACCGAGGCTTCGTTGACGTGGAACTATCCAGCCTCCGGCTGGTTCCGACAGAAAGCAGTGCAGTGGCCGGATTGGGAGCTTTCATGGTGTTCTTCAACTGGGTACAAGTCATACATAGGACCACCAGAGATCTGCAGAGGCTCAATGGCCATCCAACTGAGAACGAAACTGCTAGAAAGGAAGGAAACATGATTGTGTGCCTTATGCAACCTCCTACCGCTCTAGATAAGCCGATTAAAGGGAACGAGGCACCTTACCAACGTGATTTTAACTGAGATAGCCAAGTTATAAGGCATACCGGAAAACCAGGTGCTCAATATATCATATGTCTTGAAACTCGAAGTTTCCGTAGATAAAAGCTAAAACTTACCTGAAATTTACCCCTCATGTACCCTAAGCAGCAGGCCAAAGTTGTCAGTTATTGGTGTGACGACATATGCTGACGCCACGGTGAGTATCAGCCAATCAAGGCCCTTGATCGCATAGTAGGGGCTGCCAGATCATGCCATGATCCACAGCCAGATATTTTTTCCTAGAGGTACATTCTAAAAATCAAAATATTGAGCTCATTGTATGTGCTTCAGAGAAATCATGAGTGGTTTCATGGTTTTCGTTTAAAAGTGCCCCTAATTACTCTAAATTCCAGGGTTCGACCAAGATGTCACATTCCCTCTGAGTGCACTATTCAAACAGATGGCGGTTGCCAAATGCCACACTTTTGGAAGGTATCGTGCTTTTTCCGACCATTTGGATACTTTCAGCCTGAATCGATATCGCAGGGGATGTGCTGCCCAATACATTGGTAGATACTGCTCGATAGAGACAAACCTGAACCTGAGACTAGTAATAAGAAAGAGTGAAGTTCTCGAACGTGGGATATTTGTGACCGCAAGCGGTACAAAGCAGAACAGACTTTGTTTGCAAGTAGAAGAGCCTGGATCTGATGGATATACTATTTTTATGAAACTGATGGCAGGCACGGTCAGCAGCCGTAATGGAGTCCGAGTCTTCAGTGGACTATCAGGTCATGACTATCTGGTGGAGTACTTCTTGTAGCCTTAAAAACGTGTTTGGAAATGTTTTACCTTGCTCGACCTTTTGCGACCTTGCGCGACCTCTATGAACAAATTTTATGGGTCTTCCCGCTTAACCCTGATATTTCCCAATAGGTCCCAAGTACGGCTCAGATTGGACCTTTATAACCTTGTTTAACATTGAAGATATTGACCTAAGTCAATGAAAATTAGCTACAGTATAGATCACAATAGCTCTTACATTCCCCCTCCAAACCATTGGTTTTTGTAACCTTTATGGTGTCTTATATCTCAGGGTTCAAGGGGGACTGAGATAAGGGCCCCACTTAAGGGTCCCTCTCCATTCGGCGTGTTGACCCCATGCTTATTCTGGGCTTTGCTTTCCTTGCCCTCATGGCGCAATACTGGAGTCATTATAGTAATTTAGCTGTATTCTTGTCCAGTGGCTGGCTAGCCCTATTCAAAGACGTGATTGTTTGTAGCCTACAATTTGATTTTTATTTAACTTCAACATAGCATTTCTAAGGATTCCGGGTCCCGGGTGCATTTCTTATTTAAACTTCCTGACTGTTGGCACCTTTTCAAGTCATATGGTACAACGGGCGCCACTGCATTTCACTATGCAGATATCACCGATCTTCATGCCTGGTATTTAGTAATCGACATTTTCCTTTGATATTTATTCGAAGTATGCGGTGCAGTTCAAATTCCCGTGCAGAAGGACAGCAAATTCAAGCGAAAGTCAGTCAAGTTTTAAAAATTCAAGACATGGCCAGAATATTTAAAGCCTACGAAAATGTACAACTTCAACCGGAATACTGGTTCTTTCACTATTATTTTAACACTATTCGATTGTAAACCGGCTTTTTGTCGCTGTAAAATGCACAACGCCTCAAGATATTGTTTTTCCGACGATCTGGTCCACCTCACGTCTCTTGATGTCCCACAGTCCTCCGTTGCTAAATGCCCAGGGCCGTCTCCTCCGGATATGTTGCAGGGTGCTTTGATATATGCACCGGAGTTCACTTTTCCGGCTGTTCCGTGGTCCCATTGCCAGACGTTCCGCAGGGCCTACTTTCACCACACTCCACCGTTGTCAACTGTCTCAGAGTCCAGTTTCCCAGCGTTCCACCATTGTGGGTTGTCCCAGGGTCCCGTTGACGGATGTCCCAGTGTCCCACTGCCGGATGTTCCGTTGTCGGATGTCCCAGGGTCCCACTGCCGGATGTTCCGTTGTCGGATGTTCCAGAGTCCCGTTACCTGATGTTCCGTCGCCGGCTGTCCCAGGGTCCCGCTGCCGGATGTTCCGTTGTCGGCTGTCCCAGGGTCCCGCTGCCGGATGTTCCATCGCCGGCTGTCCCAGGGTCCCGCTGCCAGATGTTCCGTTGTCGGATGTCCCAGGGTCCCGCTGCCGGATGTTCCATCGCCGGCTGTCCCAGGGTCCCGCTGCCAGATGTTCCGTTGTCGGATGTCCCAGGGTCCCGCTGCCGGATGTTCCATCGCCGGCTGTCCCAGGGTCCCGCTGCCAGATGTTCCGTTGTCGGATGTCCCAGGGTCCCGCTGCCGGATGTTCCGTTGTCGGCTGTCCCAGGGTCCCGCTGCCGGATGTTCCATCGCCGGCTGTCCCAGGGTCCCGCTGCCAGATGTTCCGTTGTCGGATGTCCCAGGGTCCCGCTGCCGGATGCTCCGTTGTCGGCTGTCCCAGGGTCCCGCTGCCGGATGTTCCATCGCCGGCTGTCCCAGGGTCCCGCTGCCGGATGTTCCGTTGTCGGATGTCCCAGGGTCCCGCTGCCGGATGTTCCGTTGTCGGATGTCCCAGGGTCCCGCTGCCGGATGTTCGTTGTCGGATGTCCCAGGGTCCCGCTGCCGGATGTTCGTTGTCGGATGTCCCAGGGTCCCGCTGCCGGATGTTCGTTGTCGGATGTCCCAGGGTCCCACTGCCGGATGTTCGTTGTCGGATGTCCCAGGGTCCCGCTGCCGGATGTTCCATCGCCGGCTGTCCCAGGGTCCCGCTGCCGGATGTTCCGTTGTCGGATGTCCCAGGGTCCCACTGCCGGATGTTCGTTGTCGGATGTCCCAGGGTCCCGCTGCCGGATGTTCCATCGCCGGCTGTCCCAGGGTCCCGCTGCCGGATGTTCCGTTGTCGGATGTCCCAGGGTCCCGCTGCCGGATGTTCGTTGTCGGATGTCCCAGGGTCCCACTGCCGGATGTTCGTTGTCGGATTTCCCAGGGTCCCACTGCCGGATGTTCCGCCCCCGGCTGTCCCAGGGTCCCGCTGCCGGATGTTCCGTTGTCGGATGTCCCAGGGTCCCGCTGCCGGATGTTCCGCCCCCGGCTGTCCCAGGGTCCCGCTGCCTGATGTTCCGCCGTTGCCGTCAGTGGCGTCTGCCATTAGCGGTGCGACTTCCGGACGCAGTGGTAAACGATGCGTCTCGGCGCCGCTGTCGCCTCCGCCTGTTGGATGAGATGTCAAAGATGTAAGCCATCCCAAGACTCCAGAATTATCACAAAATAATGGCATCTTATTTTTAGGCTTCTAAAAGTTTCCGAAACCATATTTAAACCCATTCACTTGGGGCTACTTAAGTAGCCTGCGTTGAAAAATAATTGGCATACAGATAAGTTTCACCTGTTTATTTCATTGTGAAGACACCACATTTTAACAACATGATGTGTCTAGTTTTCCACCTCTAACGGGGGTGGCGTCGTTTTCTCCGGGCTGCAGCGTGTGCGCGAGGGCCGCGGTGTTGCGGAGGCGGCCGTGTCTGCGGGGAAATCACTCCGCTCCGAGACGCCGCTAATCACGTCTCGGTGCCGCACCGTTCACGTGCGGTGGACGGCCGCAGAGATCTCCCACTCTGGCCGACGCTGCCGACGAAGCAAGAAACCATACGCAGATACGCAGCACAGCCCAACCTGTCAGACGATCAAGTACCGCAGCAGAGCGGTCGTTTCAAGACGCTGAAATGAAGTGGCTTCGCCGGTATCAGTGCCTTTGAGGCAAAGTTATAAACCAGCTGAGTTGAGACGGTCCAAACTTTGCAGAAGTTAGCAACGCTTGTCATCCGGCGACTGCGAGCTAACAACCCCGGGAGGGCCCTCAGGGCTGCCGCCGAGATGATGGCTGGCCCCGAGCTTGCCTGCCGTAGAGGACTTACATTAGCCAGGGGCGGAGCGTTGTCAAGCTCTTGTCGCCGCTGGCATGAAAGAGACAACTTGCGATGATTTGTTTTGCGTTTGGTATGGAATTGGCTGATGCTATGACAGGTAAGTGTGTCGAGTTTTAATCAGTAGGTGTGGCGGAATCGTTGCTTTAGCCGGTATCGAGCTGTGATCATCCGCTGGACATCAGTTTTGGCCGATTTCTCTCCACCACTGAGTCGCCTGGTGACATTTCAGTTTTTGTTCAGATGTCATATTTTTGGTGTCTCAGGGAGGTTCACTTTAAGCGAGAGTAAGTCCTGACTTCCTGACGGAATAGGATGGATAAAAAGTAAGTAGGCATCTTGGTTCTGTGTATTGACGTGAAACTGTGTTTCCATTCAAACCCAAAGTTTTTTCTTCAATCAGACCAAGTGACCTATGGTATAAAGACATGACACTGTTTCAGTAGGGCTTGATAAAGAGTTGGGGTCATTCGAGCCTGGTTCAATATCGGCTCGGTTATTGGGCAGGGGAGGGGCGGTTGGAGCGTGTGACATTACTTTCTTCTTTGGAAGACCTTGTGGGTCAATTGGGAAAGTGATGTACAAACTCAGCAGAATAAGGATAATAATAAAAGATAACAGTAACAAGAAGTTGTTCCTCCCCATTCTGCATACATTCACTTTTATTTGATTATATAAGTGAACATTAAGGTTGTTCCTTAAAATATTATTTTCAGTTCCTACCGTATTATTTTAATTTAGGCGCACGGTTCGGAAGGGGAAGAATGAGGGGCCGAGGGCGCTTTTTTAGCCCCTAAGTCTGAGAGAGCCATGGCCCCTTTGACTACTTTACCCGTCACTGCTCTGGCAGCACGCATTTTGGTGGGAGCGCCAGCTTGAGGGAAGTCACGATCCACAAACACTTTCAAATATCCGTATTTATTGTTTGTCCAATGCAGGAAAATATCCGTTTCTGAAGTCTGGATCTCTGGTTATAACTCACTCTCGCTCGGGTCCTGCTTGGCGTCTCCCTGACCGACACCATCCAATCCCCCCACCCTGTGAGAGGGCGCTTCAGAAGCAGGCGCTCTGCCAATGCAAAATAGCTGCCGGTCGTCACCCGCACCCCAGCTCGACGCTCCGCCGTCGCATAATTCATCAACTCAGGAATTATTTGTTCTTCATCATAACAATAAACCAATAAAGCCGGGCTGGCGGGCGGTGGCGGCGGCGGCCGGGTCTGTGACGTCATCCCCTCGGATCGCGTTAGCTGTGCCTGTCAGTCCGCCGCCCGGTAATGCTGCCTGATTTCTTCATCCAGAAGGTGGCTGGTGAGGTCTAGTGGGGACGCCGCCGGCACAAAATTAAACAGGAGCGCGCACTGGGGAGGGACCAAATCAGGGGTGAAATCTGGCAGCCTGCAGGGTTTGCTCTCTGGCCTGGTGATTATGCAGCCTGGTCAGATGGGGGGATTCGGGGATAAAGAAGGGGAATAAAAGATCGCCAATGACAAAGAGTCGCGTGGATGGATTTTAGATAAAACGAATCGATGCGGGATAAATTATAAGGAGGGGAGCGAGATAAAAGATTTGGGGTGGCTGCGTGAAGGGAGCGGCTGCAACGGCGGGGAGCGCTACCGAGGGAGCGTGGCAGCGCCCCTTCAAAGCGGTAGTGGCGGCTTGTTTATGGCTTAGAGGTCTTGGCCCAGGGCCTGAAGCGCTCATTCCAAACTGCTGTTATCCAAAACTCATATTTTAAAGCTTATGGTAATATTTGTATCACGCACACTTATGTTTGTGCTCACATTCGCTTCACGTACAGTCCCCCGCAATTGAAATTGCCATAACTAGGCTCGACCGGTTTAGGATGGATATCTTGCATCCTATGGTGCCTATAGGTTTAGAAACGGGTGCATCATGTGTATTTTTTCAAGAGCTTTCCAGTGGTCACCATTATTTACTAATATGACATCTGGGTGAGAAAATATTACACAATTACTGATTTTGCTGCTTTCTGACGGGGTAGTCTTCGGCTGACTTGCCACCGCCTCTGATAATCCCTGACCCTTTCGCCCATACCTGGACCACGTGACCTCACAGATGAATGGGCGGTTGGCATTGTGCCAGCTCATTCATCCCTCTCACAAATCTTGTCGTGTCTGAGGGGCACTCGTATTGCAATTGCTCCCACTGTGTTGCTGTGTGCTGGACAACTGGCGTCACTGACCTGGGGCCCCGGTCAGTGGCAGAAACCACGCAATGCAGTGGCAGAACCACGAGTTGCTTTTTGAGGGGGAGCAATATCCAATAAAATGGGCACAGATGGGGCCAACCATCGGAATATATTTTGCTGCGGGGAAGCACACGAATTTTCCCTCCTATATCCGTCCTTGTGCTTGGGTTGCGAAACATGTAAGCTGTCATTGGCTGCCGGGCTCCCCTCACCTGCATGTTTATTTAGACAGGATTCTGGTAAAACGGCTGATACAGTGATACAACTTTGTTTGGAGGTTTCATTAAAATAATATTTTCAGATACTCGTCCGAAGAGGGGACAGTTGGAGCCATAGGTGGATCCAAGGGTAAAGGAATGCAGGTCCCGCTCATTGACCCTCGGCGTCCCTAAAATGATCACAGCATTCCTCTAAACGGTCGATGGCACTTCCTGAAATGTCACTTCCACCCCTCCCCCAGGATGCGAAAATCGGCACCCCGCCATAGGATTTGGCACCCACCTGAAAGCTTTTACCGGCCAAAAGTGGCACCCAATTTGTACGGATGACGTCCCACCCCCGGCAAGGTGACCCCCATCGGTGATCCTGGATCCCCCTATGGTGGGGGCAGGCCCCCAATTTTCATTAAGCATCGCGATTTAAGAAACAATAGGAAAATCGGGCATTGTGTGGGCAGCATTTTGCGAAGGTCTCAAGAAGCCTGAACCTGACGAGGTTTTGTTTTTAGATGGGAAATTTTCTTGTCAAGGGTGACGGTTCACTGGCTCTATCACTGTTTCGTCGGTGGCGGCGATTATTTATTATGGGAGAATTGCTTCCAACTAAATGAGCTTAATTCCGTCCACAGAGAATTTTTAAATTTCCAGCTTGAGAACATTTGTAGAGTCTATTTCTCGGGAGCATAAAACTGTGCCCTCGCTTGACTAAAATCACGCAGTCGTCTCCCCTCAACGAACGGCAACCATTGCTTTAACTGGGGAGGATTGAGTTTCCATGAACTGGCCTCTAGACTGACATCACACGGCGCAAGCTTGGCATAGCGTTTGCGATAGTCTCTAACAAAAATTGTTGGGGTTAGACGACGCTCCAGCTCTCAAAGTTATATGGCGTTACCAACTCTCACCCTGTAAGGAGAGATTTGGTGCATTTGATCATCATACCTATTCAGAGAATCTGCCTGGACATGAACCCAAGGAGTTGAACCCGGGGGAGTTGAGCCAGGGAATCAGCGCTAGGTTTCTTGCGGCCTTTTGGCAGCACCCTCACTTGTCGGAAGGATATGATCATATTTTATGCTGAAAATATTAGATAATTTGTAGCAGTATTACAAAGGTATAAAAGCCTATGTAGCAGCTTTAGCGGTGATAGTGATCGTTGTTGAGAGTATCATTAGCGGTAAAATTGGTCAGTGATGGATCTAGGCGGTAGTTTTGGTGGGACAAACAAAAATCGAAACGCAAGAAAAAACGTCGCGCAGTGAAAGCTTTTGCAACAATCTAACTAGCCGACAGGTTGGGGAGGCGGGGAGTGGGGAGTAAATATAAGTCGAAAAGCAAAACAAACAGGCGTCACTGGGTGAAATCTGTGGCCACAAAATGCTTGCTTTCGATATCCAAGGATCATTCATCCAAATACGATTTTAAATATCAAGAGGACCAGGCTCCAATATTCACACTGAAGTTGACTGGTTCTGTTTGAAAATGATTTCTTCAGTTAAAGCACCAACACCTTGCTTATGAACTTAAAAGGAGCCGGGGAAAAGGTCGACAGCTTGGGGGAGGGGGATAACATTATGGTTTTGCTCCGAGCTTTTTCGTTCGGGGAGAAAATACGTATTGTCCCCCTCCCCTTGGGTCCTCCATTAGAACTGGGTGCTGTTTGAGGGGTCTCGTTGCCACGTGCGACCACCGAGGGTAAAAGGACAGTGAATAGTGAATGTTTCTCTGATGAAATCCACCAACTCGAGAGCTACTACTCTTCGAAATTTAGCACGACATTGGTTCCAGCTATTATTGATGTTAATATTGTTCGATGTGTCGCTGAAATGAAAATATTTTAGGATAAATATTGTTTACATATTCTGGTTGGGCGAAACCAGAATATTACCCCGGGGACCTTGCAACCAAAGCCTACCTTTGGCGGACGCAGGGGGGCATTCCGGTCATGGCCCCCCAAAGCGCTGGAGGGGGGCCAAACTATCTTTCTCCCCCCAAACGCCGGAGAAATTTTTGAAAAAGGTGTGTACACTAAGCCTGTAGAGCAAAAAATATTCGATTCCCCCTCCCCCCCGGAGAGCGATCATGCACTTGGAGAGGTAGCTTATACTAGATCTGTCGAGCACTGAAAAAAGGTGTTTACAATAGGTATGTAGAGCAAAAAAATCTTCGCTCCCACCCCCTTCCCCCCACAGGAGGACAGGCAGACATGCGTTTGCCCCCAAAACTCGAGTCTGCGTACGCCCCTGAATCCTACGCTGCTCCCTTGACCTGAGAGGGTATATTACCAACAAGACTAAAATTGGACTGGAAACGAATGTTAAGCTGGTCTGATTCTGGTTTAGCCCGAGAGATTATCAGTATATTGTTTTGGGATTTCATTGAGTTTAAATCTTTAGCCTCGATAAATTTTTGAGAACTCCTGCAGCCTAATATTGAGCCCCTTGGGCTAAAGGGTGTTTTAAGCTCGTGCAATCTTTCGAAAGCCTAGCTGGCTCAGAGGCCCCTAACTATCGTGCATCTTTAGCTGCCATCTCAACTTAACGTATCTGCATTGGTTTTGGTCGCCCGGAAAGAGGCACATAAGCATTTATCACTAACTTTAAGAATTGTTGGGGTTTAACGACGCACCAACTGCCAGGGTCATACGGCGTCCCAAACTCTCACCCTGTTGGAAGGGATTTTGGGGATCAGATCGACTTATTCAGAGGCTCCGCCGGGACTTGAACCCGGGACCGGTGGCTTAGAAGACAAGGGTGCTATCCACTAAGCCACCTCATCCCCTTATCACTAACTTTATACGATATTATACGTAATAAATAATTTTTGGGCTTATCGATGCACCAACTGCCAGTGTCATATGGTGTCGCCAACTTTTTACTGTTGAAAAGATATCCCGGGAACAGTGTCCTGAAATTGGGGATTTTGCGTGGAAACCCACACCCAGACTTGATCAATTTTGACATCCTAAATCTTGAATTTTGACATCCTAAACTAAATCCTCAGAATCATCGGCTTGCGGCATCATCAGCTTGCGGGGTGGTGGCCTCAATGAGCTTTTTAGTGAGCCCTTATTTGCATCTCCTACTGGTTTTTAGCCTTGTGTTAACATGTACTGGCAAGGTCTTTTATTGCTTGTTGCTGCTGTCGCAAATACATGTATGGATCTAAATGAATAAAAATGCAGCATTATCAGTTTCATTGTTTCAGAAGTTGAGGAATGGAAGCAGGGCCAGACCTGCAACTGAAGCCAACATACCATTCGATAAAGATGCTGCAACACTAGCTTTGTGAACCTATTACCTTCATATGGAATGCAGCATTCTTTAAACAGTCCCATTAGGACTGATTCCATATAAAATAGAACACAGCATTCATCTCTGGAGAGAAGGAAGTTTGGATACTAAAGGATTCTAGCACAAACATTTTACAATAAATGCTCAAAAGGACAAAACCCTGTAAAAGAGAACATTCCTAACAATTGCTTCTTCACAAGCACACTGAGATCTCACAGAATGTGAAAGATAATGCCTGACAAACAGCATGTCTAAACCGGAGATGCAATTAGCTGAATCAACCATATAACAAAAATAAAGTCAGCCATCGACCCCTCACGTCTCTTAGCGTACTAATAAAGTGAGACGACTAATAATGTACCCCACTTTATAAGCCACACTCTTTTCCCTCTCTCTCCTCTTTCAACAACCAAAGCCCCCACGCCTCACACTCTTGGGATGTACGCTTTCGTCTTAAACATATAGCTGAATTCAAAATAAAAGCGATGACTACCGGCAGCGCTGACTCGCGATACCATTTGACAATTGATGTTCAGGGACAAATTAAAAACGCAAAATATTGCTCGTAATTTTGCTAGCCGAAACTGATGGTTAAAACTGCCTGGGGCTAAGGCTGGTATGAGACATCATGACATTCACATTGCTCGAAACCCAAGCAATCATCACCACATCGTTCTTGGAGGCTACTGCTAGCCAAGGCCCATGGCCTTGAAATGTAGTGCTACTGACGTAATATATAGTTTGATGACGTTAGCTCCTTACGACTGAATTTCGATATCCTTAGAAATCGCGCGGGTCAGGGTGAATTATAACATTTATTTTTGAAGTTTCTGTGCAAAAGAAACTTTTGAGAGTACCCAGAATATCAAATCAAAATCTTTTCTATTCAGAAAAAATATTTTTAGCCATATTTTTGGGTCATGTCACTCGGAATTTTGAGTGGAACAATGCAAGCATTCCTAAATAATTTCGACATCCTTGACTTTAAAAAGAAATACTGTAGTTTTATAATGCTTTTGTGGTTTAAAATATATAGAATTAAAAATTTTGCTGTCTTGGTTTGATAAAGTGATCCCAATATTGGATATTTGTTCAACAGTTTTAAAAAAATAATACCTAAAGAGGGAATCTTCACGGATCATGAAAATTGCACCTCTATGTATTTCTCGGAATATCTCCAAAGGCAGCCAAAATATTTCGATGAATTTCATGATGCTTTTAGAAAAATAATGAACGATTAAGGTAAAGTTAGTTTTTTTCTTTAGAAACGCAGAATCTCTGCGTGATTTA
Organism: Lepas anatifera; assembly: GCA_034440635.1. Classification (NCBI taxonomy): domain Eukaryota; kingdom Metazoa; phylum Arthropoda; class Thecostraca; family Lepadidae; genus Lepas; species Lepas anatifera. Next base: position 1,048,130 of record JAOTON010002229.1, read on the forward strand.
AAGGTGGAGAATTTCGGCATCCTTTTCACGCTCAGGGGGCCCACCTGGTCAGTTCACTCGCATTAGAAAAACCGTACTTGGCTACCGGTGTCGACAGGCTTGCCTGAATTTGACGCGAGATGTCTTTCTCAGCATTGTGAAAATGAATTTGCCGCAGTTGAGATTAGTGTTTGTGTACGTTTCTGGATTGCATGCAGGGTGTCGAAGCTCATACGTACGTTTGAGAGTTGGTAAGTTTTAAGTAGCCAGTGTTCGTATGTCTTAAGGCTTAAGCAGACTAATTCTGAACCTCAACCTGGTTCGTTCTTTATTTCAATGAGGGTAATATAGTTCAAGTTTGAGAAATCCAGGCACGTGGGTAAAGGTAAGTTATTATTTTCATGGTGGCCATTTGACTAGGTATTTTTATTGTGTGATTGCATGCTGCAATTTTTCCATGAATGCAAGTGAAAACAGATGGAGTGAATCCCGCTGATTTAGGTATAATTTCAAAAATAAGTTTGTTTGAAAATAGTTTGTTCAAATGGACAAGTTTTGGAATTTTCCCTCCCTTTTAGACATTTCAGCTTGTTAAAGGTTCTAAAGCAAGACCTATCTCACCCGAGGTATTGTTTTGGTAGGTAGGTATTCCAGACTTTGCTGTACATATCTGTAGGTTTGCAGCTTATTAATGTATTCCCTTGTACGTTTCTGATGCTTTTATTTGGGAAAAATGCTGAACTCTGCAGGAGTTGGATTTGTGGGTTTCTCAAGTTGGTTTAACTTCTGTTAATACAGTTAATTTTAATATTGGCCATCCCTTATTTGTTTTTGTATTTCATGTGCATATGATGTTTTAGTACGTGTATTTGTTTTCCGAGATGTTCTGATCCTACATTTGCTATTTCCCCCTTTTTTGACAATTAATTTTGACCTCTTTTTTCCCTGAATTTTGACATCCCTTACTCTGCAGAAAAGTAATTTCAGGACACTGCCCGGGAACCAGCTTGCTCCTTGTTCAGGGAAACCGCCGGGCCTTGAACCCGGGTCGGCTGGGTGGAATCCAGCTACGCTGACCACTCCAATACAGCGTCTCTAGCATTTAATTGGAATTGAAGACATCCCTCTATCTGAATACTGATTTGTGCAAATCAGGATATATTTGAATATAAGCTGATGACCATTGTTGGTTGGCAGCCCCTAACAATGGTCCCCAGCCTTTAGAATTTTTCCCTAACTGGCAAACAGTACCCCTCTAGCTCGAAATACCTGAAGGCCTTTCCCGTTTGGCAAAGGCTAATGTGACCTTTGAGGAAGGTCGTTATGAGCACATAACCAGGCAAGCAAGGGCAAGGTAGGAAACCGAAGAGCCTAATAAAGAAAACAATAGCTCTTTTTCGATTCATGTAATGTTCCCTTTGTGCCCATCTCCCAGCAACATGAGAGTTGGCGACACTATATAGCCTCAACAGTCGGTGTGTGTAAACCCCCAAAGCTGCTTTGAACCCATTTTCTTCCTTTGTCCCTGGAAAAATGCGAAAACAAGCAAGACCTGAATGTGTGTATTTCGCTCTGGACACATGAGCAACAAGAAAACAGTGAAATAAAATTCAGGCAGAATATCTGCTCCTAATTTCGAAACATTTCAAATAAATATGAGGATTCAGTACTTGCAAGTCGATAGTTTTAGTCATTTTTAGTGTAGTGGCAGGTTTCGACTCATTACCTCATGCATTTATCTACCATTTTTTTGTGATTGAGACCCCATTAGCCAAACGGCACTTTTTCATGCTCCCTTGTTCTTCATAAGGAGTTTTAGCGACCTAGCGTTCATGAATTGTAGCCAAATATGTTAATCATTTTCATTTTAACCATTTTCTGGTCCATAAGTCCTGATTACCATATAATAAAGAGATATTTATTTATTTATTTTGCAGCACAATGGTGACAATACTATCAGCATAATTCACAACAGGAACAGACACCCATGGAACAGGCATATATGTTAAACCTGATAAACAATTTGAATTCAAACTTACCCCCACAACCCCAGGCCATTCCATTGATAAGCTAAGCGGGGAATATAAAGGAAAAAATATGACCATATACATAATTTTAATCGCCTTGGTGCTCTTCCCGGGCCCCATCCTCATTTTTGGCGAGTTATTCGGAGCCGATTTAAATGAGAGACTAGTCGACTTACACCAATTTATGGTTATCAGCCTGACAACTTATAACTGTAAATTGATAACAGTTCAGGTCAAGTGAACGAGTTTTAACGTGATTTCCACGCCCATGTGGGTCATTTTTGTTTTTCTTAGATAAGAACGACAAAGCAAGGGAAAAACGCGACTCCTACAGCAGGCCATGGTCGAGTTTCCTCCTCATTCAAAAGCTCTTCGAAATAAAAATTTCCCAGATATCGTCTAGTTATTTTGAGATCACGTCAGTAAAGACGCTACCAGGGATCACCGGAGGTCATAGTTTCGAGCTTGTTTGTGCTCATATCTTTAGAACAAGACGGCAAGGAGCTTCCAGCACCATTTCTATTTTTCGTATCACCTTTGCCTCTTGAGTTAACAGGGGAAAGGGAGATGGACTGACGCCCCACGTCGTAGTGGGTGCGAAAAGAGGCCAGGTGGTGTCTGGTTGACATACTTGGCTTTTCCCATTATTATCCCTTGCACCTGACTGGATTCAGCCAAATCAAAAATTTCTTGGCGTCGTCTTCACCCTCCCCCGGAGGGAGGGGGTCTGAACACCCTCCCTCAAATTTTTCCGACTGTGCATAAAAATGCCGGCGCGAAGCGCCGCCGTAATTGGCGCACCCTATCCGTAATTAATTCTTCAACATTTTCTAGAATTTTACGTTTGCACCATCTCAGGTCAGGTCAACAGTGCAGGTCAAGTTACCTCAACTCCAAAAAGTTTAAGATTTCATGAGTAGGAACGGTGTGAATCTGTCTTCTTAAAACTCATATCACATAATAGCCCCATCAATTAGCGCAAAAAATATTCCGGGATTTTACATATCGATGACCTAGGATCATCGATTTTGTTTTCCCATGCATTGTAAATGCATGGGAAAACAAAAAATGAGGGAAATGGTTTTATTTCTGTTGATATATAGTTGAATACCTTCACATTCTCCAAATCGTAGTAGCTTAAGCCCCTCTCCAGGCTCATGGTGCAAGTTTGGACCTGTGATCTCTGAGAGGTCATCTTGGATTGCTTAAACCGCGCCCCAGTGGGCCTACGAGCCATCTTTGCCCTGGTGGGAGGGGGGTGTTTGAACACCCCCTCGAACTCGGCCTCTACGTGGGATAGCGAAAAAAGCGAACGCTGTTGGATAGTTCATACAAATTCATGAAGAAATTACATTTGTCACTTTTTGGCTCAGGTCAATTTTGAGGTCATGACAGGTCAAAGGAAGTGGGATTTTGAGTAGAGTTTTTGGTATCTAGCGTCTGGAGAGTTGAGTAAGACACCATTCGCTTCCTCTCGTCACGGAAAATCGAATGATGAATCAAATCGGAAAATCGAACGAGCCATACTAGGTCAAAACTTAAAAATGACCAGACCTCAGCTCAGGGTCACTTTTTAACACGCGCATTGACGGGGGGCGGGTACCCGCCCCCTCGGGTTTTTCGGAGACAGCAGAAAAACGGCGGCGCGTAGCGCCGCCGTACTTGGTATACCTTTTCCCTCATCATTTTTACAACTTCTGTGAAAATTTTAAGGTTAGGTCATCTCAGGTCAGGTCACCATTACAGGTCAAGTGACCCGACCTCAAAAAAAGTTTAAGATAGCATAAGTCGGAGCAGGGTGAACTTATCCGATTGAAACTCATATCACATAATGGCTCCACCGAGTTCTCTAAAATATGTTCCGGTATTTTTGATATCGATGACCTAAGGTCAGGTACGAGGCATGACCTCTCCATTGGAAATACATGGGAAAAATGGTTTTTACGGAATAACTCAGTAACAGATGGTGATAGAGCATTTATTTTAGCTGCATTAGACTTGCCTGGGCTTTGCGGTTCTAATGATATGCATTTTATATAATTTGACCCTGACCTGACCTCAGGTCAGGTCAAATCCTTGATTTGACCTAGCAAGGTCAAATTATATATCATTCGATTCGGCTTGCTAAGAGGATTCATATAGTTCAAGTCGTTTTGCTCTATCTTTACTTGTTCAGATTTAATGGCCGAAAAACTGAATTTACATGTTATCCCTATGACGGGCATGTTTTGACCTCTCGTGACCTTAAATGTGACCTGACAAAAAAATGGTTCAAATGTTTTCGATGGAGAAGTGGATGGGCAGCCCAACGCCGTTTACCGTTTTTCGCTACCTACCGTGGTTCTCGAGATCTTAGGGGGGCGGGTACCCGCCCCCCGTCAATGCGAAGGTGGCTCAGACCCCCGTCAATGCGCGTGTTAACCTAGCATAGTCAATATGCAATCAATCGACTCGAAATAGCAATCTGAACGCAATGATATCAAAATAAAAGCTGGATCATTTCATGCAGTTATTGACATAAGTCTGAAAACTGCTTAAATAGCCCCAGATGACCTCTCAGAGGTCACAGGTCAAAAATTGCAACAGGAGCCTGGAAAGGGTCCCAGAATACTACGATTTAGGGAATATTGAGGTTTTCTCAGCTGTTGAGTACACAAATACAGCCCAATTTCTGTTTTCCCATGTATTTACAATAGCGAGGTCATGGTCCGTAGTTGACCTTAGGTCTTCGATATGAAAAATCCTGGAATATATGTTGTAGCACTCGGTGGGCCCATTATATGGAATAAGTTTTAATTCGATAAATTCACCCATTTCTTACTTATGCCGCTTAAACATTTTTGGAGGTGAGGTCACCTGCACTGGTGACCTGAACTGAGATGACCCAACCTTAAAATTTGGGGAAAAGTTGCGGAATCAATCAAGGATAAAGTGTGTTAAGTACGGCGGCGCCTCGCGCCGCCGTTTTTTCGTGCCGCCGGAAAACACCCGAGGGGATGTTTAAGCACCTTCCACCGGGGCGAGGGTTAAACAGGTAGACTTGGGTCAATAATTTCGCAGGAAATGATGAAAAAGCTTTTTATTTTGATACCATTACGTTTGGATTGTTATTGCAAGTTGATTGATATGCATATTGATTATGCTAGATCAGATAAAGACCTTGACCCAGCTTTAGGTCACGTTACTTTTATGATTTCATGTAGTATAGTCATATTATACATGGTTCAATTTTCCGTAAAAGAGGAAGCCAATGGCGCCATACAGTTTATACTAACTGAATTCAGTCAGACGATAGGCCCCATAAACTCCTCTACACCCTATCACATTTTTTTACCTGTCATGACCTAAATATTGACCTGAGACAAAAAGTGAGTAATGTAGTTTCGCGATAAATTCTTATGAACCATCTACCAGTGTTCGCGTTTCCCTCTATCCTGCATAGGAGCCGGGTTCGAGGGGAAGTGTTCTCCCCTACAGCAAAAGATGGCTCGGACACCCACCGGGGCGGGTGTTAAATAACAAAATTCGGCCACAGGGTGCCGTTTTAAACCCCATGAACTCTAGTCCCCCAGAAAAAATATTTCAGCAGTGATCCTGTGAGCCTTATGAGGCTGGAAACATTGTTTGAAGCCATAACTCAGACATACCCAGTCTTGGACTCTCGTGCCCAGGCGCCTCCGTCACTGGACGGACCGCCTGGAGCTAGACACCTGCGAGACAGTACTGATCACCTCGGTTCAAAACACTGTGCCCCTGCCTGCCACACACTATTTACTACGTGTGGCCTTGCACCTGTCGTTGTAAACACGTAGTAATCACGTGACCCAGGTATGCGTGCCAGTCGAGCGAAGGGTCGGGGATTATCAGGGGCGGTGGCAAGTCAGCCGAAGACTACCCCGTCAAAATGCAGCAAAATCAGTAATTGTGCAATATTTTCTCACGCAGATGTCAGATTAGGAAATAATGGTAACCACTGGAAAGCTCTTGCAAAAATACATAAGAAGAACCCGTTTATAAAGCTATAGACGCCATAGGTTGCGAGATATTCATCCCAAACCGGTCGAGCCTAGTCATGGCAATTTCAATTGCGGGGGACTGTACCTATGCATGAGACGGAAGTCACCCAAATGATGCCCGGGCCATCGTTTGCTGAAATACGCACGTTTTGGCCCGACCACCTTCGATTGTCAGGAAAATTGGCATACTAGAAGCACTTGGCAAACGATGATAACTTAAAATTTTGCACTTCCGAACTATCCTATAGCGCAGGATTTATACGTATGTGTAAAACGAATTCTCGGCCTGTTTAGACCTGTAGTCGGAGTAACTATCTCTGATACTAAGCTGACTACATGCTAATAGTGCTTGACTTTAGTTACTTTTTCAGATACTTGAAGGAAATATCGCACATTGGTTCAGGTTGAGACTGGAGTGTTTTAATAATTTTGTTTTCCTTTGTTTCAATAATAGTCTTGATCTTATTTCTGCTGAAAAAAGTATCGAAAAACCTAGTTCTCTTCATCGCTTAATTTTCAATCGATTGAGGTAAGGAATATCCACGTGGGCGCGACGTTATGGTCTGGTAACGCTTTGCCCCACTGTGAACCCTGCTCATTTGCGCCACGAATAAACACTCATAAAAATGAAGCCTTTTAGCTAAGACAGGTTCTTATTAGGACTGAAAGTGACACTCGTAAATGTTCGATATATTTCTAGATAAATTAAAACATATTCAATGTTTGATACTAGTCATTAAAGGGAATGTGGCACTTTGGTCAAATCCAGGAACTAGTGTAATCAGGGGTATTCTTAGACGAAAATCATGAAAATATCTCTAAAAAATAAGAATGGCTAAATATTTTGATTTTCAAAATGCTCCTCTAGGGCGAAAAACAAATGGATGACGTCATGATCTGGCAACTGCTACCATATTCAAATAGCTTCAAGGGCTCCAATTGGCTGATTACTCGTCGTGGTGTGAGCGCTGTCGTCACACCAACAGCTGACAACTGTGACTGCCTGGCTGGGGTAGATTTGTGTTACATTTCAGGTAGGTTTTTAGCTTTTCTCCACGGATATTTTGAATTTCAAGACAAATGTTATATTGAGTCCTGGGTTTTCCGGCATGATTACAACTTGGCTATCTCAGCTGAAATCACGTTATAAAGGTGCCACATTCTCTTTAACCCGCGCCCCACCGGGGGTCCGGCGTCACCTTCAATGAAACAGTACCGACGTACCGACCAGCCAGGACTCTCATCGATGTTGTCATCACCAACAAGCCTTCCTTGGTAGCGAAGAGTGGGGTCACTCGCTGCTATTATGGAGGACCGCACGATTACACGAGAGTGATGCTAAGATTCAGAGGAGATGACAAACAAACTGGTGCGATAACGCAGTCGCGCCGACTGAATCGTGTCGACGCCACTGCATTCAACCTGAGACTCGCCGGCACTGACTGGGGCGACGTATTTTCTGCGGAGGGGCCGACAGAGAAGTGGGAGGCGTTTGTTCGCATATTTACACCTCTCCTGGACTCAGTGGCCCCACTGAGACGGACGCGGCTGCGGCCACCGTGCGCGCCGCGTGTCACGGAGCCGACCAGGGAGCTGATGAGGAGGCGGCGCACGGCACTGGAGGAGGGGGCAACGGAAAGGGCTAAAACCATTAGCCGTCAGTGCCAAGCTGCAATTAGGAGGGACTGCCGTGAACATTTGCAGGAGAAGCTGAGTGAAGCGAGTGCGGCCAAGACGTGGCAAATATTCAAACCAATAATAGGCAATAAGAAGACGTCGAGTGCAGTGCCAAATGTGACCCCGGACGCAATCAACTCGTATTTTGTGAATGTTGGGCCGGAAACATCCGCAAGCATTCCACCACCCAGGGCGAGTGTACCGGTTAGGTTACCTCGTGTACCAAATTGCGGCATGCGTGTTCAACCCATTTCTTTTAACGACTTGTGTATAACGTTAGGCCGTATGAAAGCATCTCCTTCCGTCGATTCGAACGGTTTTAGCGTTGCAATGTTTCAGAAATTTTTCTTTGGTCTGGGCAATGTACTTCTTGAAATAATTAATTCTAGTATCAACTCCGGGACAGTACCGCACCAATGGAAACATGGTCTTGTGACGCCGATTCCTAAGGGGGCAATTCTACCGAGCCCGGAAACTGGCGACCTGTAACAATTCTACCGGCTATAGCAAAAATCACTGAGCGCGTAGTGCATACACAACTGAACGGTTTCTTTAATGACAACTTTCTGTACTCTGAGGCGCAGCATGGGTATCGACGAAACCATTCCACGGAGACAGCGCTTACAGTAGTTACGGATAAGATATATCAGGCTATGGATTCGGGCCAAATCTCAATACTTGTACTACTCGACCTCTCAAAATGCTTTGATGTAATTGACCATGAACTACTTTTAGCTAAATTTGAGCTCTATGGAGTAGAGAGGCACTGGTTTGAAGATTATTTGCGTGGTCACACGCAGCAAGTCAAGGTTAGGACCAAAGAGGGTCAAACAATCCTGTCAAAAACGTTGCCAAATACGATCGGATGCTATCAAGGGGGCTCCCTCTCTTGTATAATGTTTTCAATTTTTGCCAACGAGATGTGTTTATACGCAGACAAGAGCACAGTAGTTCAATTTGCAGACGATACTCAACTTTTAATCAGCGGACCAAAATCTGAACTCTCTGACATGATTTTAAGACTTGAAAACGAGCTTGCATTATTCTTAGATTGGTTCAACCAGAATAAGCTGAAACTAAATACTTCAAAAACCAAAGTCATTGTAGTTGGAACACGAGCGATGCTACAAAACATGCCCAAAGTTAGGATAAGAGTTGGAAACACTGTAGTAACCGAGACAAAAGTCGTCAAAAATCTAGGACTAGAAATGGATAGACACCTGACGTACCAAACACACATTGATCACCTAACTGCAAAGTGCACAGGCATCCTAGTTGGACTTCTCCATGCCAGTCATGTCATTCCTCGCATAGTACTAAAACAAATAGTTAACGCACTAGTTATGTCCACACTACGTTATTGTATAGCTATTTATGGCACATGCTGCGCTTCACAATTACATAGGGTACAGAAAGTTGTCAATTTTTGCGCACGAGTCATCTCTGGCAAGCGGAAGTTTGAACGTATATCTCAGGAAGCGAGACGACTAGGGCTTATGTCTGCCAATGAGCTCACCGAGTACCACCAACTATGTCTAGCCAAAAGTGTACTCAGCACAGGTCAACCAACGGTCCTACGAGAATTGTTCCGTTTTACCGATCATGACCACCGAACGCGTCAGACTGGGCATCTACGCCCACCCAGACCGCGGACAAATGCAGGGAAGCGGAGACTAGCGTATGTGACGGCGGCACCTTTTAACAGCCTGACAACCGAAATGCGAAATTGTAACATGATAAGTTTTAAGAGTAGACTGAATGTTCTACTCAGGGAGGAAGATTAGCTGGGTGCAGCCGAGTCATCGAGTTGTATGTTTTAGTGTGAATTTTAACGTAAATTTTTTAGTTTTTAGTTTTACTGTAATGATCAGG